>JAEMWC010000035.1:717500-830000 GCA_016490735.1 Pachyseris speciosa
AATTGAGATTTAACACACAGTTGAAATGAAAAATTTCTTGAAGATATAAAGTATATTCAACAAAATTATTGAAGCTGAGAAAAAATTATGAAGAATTTGATACTCCCTTTCATTGGTGCACGCCCACTGATCACTTATTAATTTTTCTAAGATACAGCACCGGTTTTTCTTACGGCTATATAAGGCTATAGATGGGGGAAATAGTAAAGATTCTATAATCAAGGTTAAAGTATCACTTTTATCACACCAATCTGGAACACTATCTAACAGACACCTTTCTTTTCAATATTTCTTTGGGTTAAGACAAACCGTAGCACCCACACCGAAGGGGATAAAATCGCAAGCAAGGCTTGCTTCTTTAAGATCGCATCGGAGCGAAATGCCATTGAGAGAAATCAATAGTAAACTGGGTATAGATAGAAATGAAACGGTTATCAATAAAATATTAAGAATTTGGGAACTTCCAAAATCTTTCTCTCCTCCGCGAGTGTTTCCTCCATCGCACTCGCCGCGTGTACTAACGCCCATTTTCGTTGAACGCTGCGAGGAAGGCCAGAGATTCGACGAAAACGAAGCAGCATTTGCACTAAAAATAAAGTGAGAGCTGAAACGTTTCCAAGCCTAATCGAGGCATTCAGATTGTGGGGAGCTCAAAGGAAACTGCTTTAGAGCAAACAATATTGTTAGAAGCAAAAGGAGAAGGATACCCTGGGTGCCAGAGGTTATTTAATTCCATTTGAATGAGAAAAATTCCGCAGTGTAGCTGCGTCAACGAGGCGCGAAGCGAGGCGTCTCCGTTCGCTTTGCGTTTAGCGGGTTAACCGCCGAACTCGCTAAGAAAAATAAAACCTCTGGCACCCAGGGTAGGAGAATTAGGAGAGTAGAGGAGTAGAACCGGGAGAGCCTAGTCTATTTCATATGTTTTCTTTCCCACCCTCTTGTTGCCGCTTCTGAACAAAGTACCTAGTATCGTCAACGTTCATCAACATTTTAATGAATTCAAACGCCTTAGAATTTATAAAGCATGTGCGAGTAGACGACACCACACAAGACTGGAGAGAATTTTAATCTTTCAAATTCCTTATCGTCCGGTTTGAGCTAGGTTCAACACAGTTTTAACCGTTTTGGAAACAAATCTTTTCCTTACCAACAAATCTCAATATATTTTGAAGCCTTTCAAAATATTTTCTTCCAAACATTTTGGCTGTCACTATGAGTCTGTCATTTTTATAACTTAGAAAAACCAATCTTTCTTCAACGCCATAATACAGACATTGCAGTTATAAATGTGCCAGCGGGAATCTTTTTCTGTTTGATTTTGTTTGCAATTTTCTTTTTTGTGATGACAATACCTTTTGAAAACGTTGTATGAAATCGGGAATTCATGGGAATTCAGTATTAATTAGAATCAAACCAAAACTAGACAGAAGGGTATAAACCTACTACCGCGGTTACGATAGTACCAATAGACTACTTGTTTTAAACGCGGAAATAAACTCGTTTTCAGTTACGCAGATTAAATTTCCAACAAAATATTTACACTGAATTCTATACTGAAAGATCTTCCCAAAAGAATCAACGGATACTAGATAATTTTTATGCCAGATTAGCCGGGAAAATTCTACTCTACGATTTATGAGGAGCTTTTCTTAGCATCAACATTTTGAGTGGCGAATTTAATTTAAATGAAAACCCTCATACTTCTTAAAAGACATTACCTGGCAATCTGTCACTTTAAAAGTGTCTAAAAATAACTGTTTCTTACCCTTCTTTCTTCATAACAGATCGCAGTGTTTGCTAATTTATAAAATTTAATGCTTCCTCTTTGCAGCAAAATGTTATTCAGTTTCTTCAGTGTTTTTATCGACCCTGTCACAAAAAAAAGATGCAATGTTTGAATCCTCGCTCGCTACGCTCAAGGAAAATGTTACTTTATTGCGGCGGCGTTTCAGAGTAGATTTTCGTGGAGTACATCAAATCAATTTTCCTGTTAAGGGGATAATCAGAAAGTCGAAAATGATTAAAAATTAAGTTACAAGAAGACAAGATTGTAAATTTTCCGACAATGTCGTGATAATTACAAAAGGTGCTTGCGAAAACCGTTGCGCGTTGAAAGTAATTCACAAAATCTTTCAACTTACCGAAAATGTGGAAATTTCTTTTATTGGGCTAACATCCTGCCGCTTTTTTTCTTCAGAGCGACTTTGTATTCTCTTATTCGTTCTGTATGCCTCATTATTTCAAAAGGATTTCACGCCTCGAAAAACTTGTCGACTGTGTGAAATAATATTAAATTCAGCTCATGTCGTGCGGCTTTCTATTAAATCATGTACTAATTTTTAAGATTTATTATCGCTGGTAAGACTACGGGATTCCAAAAGTTCAATCATACTTATAGTTTCACACTGGTGACAATCAAAATCATAATCGAATCCAAGTTATCATCCACAATATTGCTACAAAACAAAACAGCAATGAAAAACGCGATAAGATTTTTAATACCAAGCGTTTCAAGTGGATAAAGAATAAATATACTGTACGAATAAATCTGTCAATAAGATAAACTCATTTACCATGCATGCGTGTATCAATTCCCACCATTAAAATTATTTAATTTTTATCTCCGGAGTTGCTGTTAAAAACGTTCACTTAACGAGAATATAGCAGTTATTTTTGCGGCTTCGCAGCGCATTAGGATTAAAAGCAATGATTTTAATGAAGCGTAACATCATCTTTGTCGTGGATAATTGACTTTTGATTGACAAAGCCGAAATGAACCTGACTCTAACTTAACGAATACGGAAGATTTTATTTCGAAGCAGGTGAAATATACTCAAACTGACAAGGAAGGCGATCTTTAAAGAAACCCATATCAAGAAACTTTGTCGACAGAAATTCTCCTTTTAAGAGAAAAAAGTTGCAATTTTCTCTTATAATGTAAAATAAGTTAAGCTTCTTGTCGAAATGGTTTCGCGTCCAGAGATTGCTAACGGATTTGAGAAAAGTGCATTAACAATTCAAACAGGACTATATAAGACAAAAAGTAATATTACTTGGCATTTTAACAATATATTTTTGTTTCCAGTTCATTGTTCAGAACCGCAAGGTCAAACGTACAAAACAAATGAACCTACAGGGATTTTAAAGTCTTAAAATAGTCATTCCAACATGTTTCACCGCCTACAATCTTTTTGACGAACAAATTTGAAATTTGTACTGAAAATGTCTGGGTGTTTCTGAAACTGAGAAAATAACTCGGGAGGTTAATGGAACGTTCGCGGATATTGAATTTTAAAACAAACACGGAGGATTTGATTAAGACGAGCGCAAAAGCCAAACAACTCGGCGCATATCTGACATTAAAGGTACCACAACCTAACTCAATATGAAATTGTGGCAATGAATTGAGGGAAAAGAGCGAAAACAATCTTTGAAACCCCGAAAAACGCCGTGTTATGGACGGAATTCTAAAGAATGATAAGAAAAATTAAGAAATAACCCTACAAGTGGTAATAGAAAAATCCTTTGTTAAGTTACTGTTATGAAAATAACTCGCCATACTTATGAAACACTGCAACAAAATTATCTTTCCCATACTTGAGATTATTTAATGAAGGCATGTTAAGATTTAGAAAAACCATCGGAATTCAGTACGAATATTTTGCCTAGAAGTCTTCCTTGCTCGGATATTTCTAAGAAAGGTAATTAACTGTACGAGTGAGTCATGTGAATATTTACTTTGACAAATTCTCATAAAAACAGATGTGTTCATTCAATCTTCTTATAATTACCCTACGGGAGTGGATACTCCAAAAACAAGAATAAGGAGGTCTTTTACAGAATTTCATTAACTGGTGCCAACCTCTTAATTCTCGGGGGCTGATTTCCGGAACCAGGGCTATAAAGCCATTTCAACAAGGTCAGATATCAGTAGTTACTCAACTGCATGCCGGTCTGAGACGTTGCATACTTTTGAGTTGATCTGAGCAGCTTGACTCGTAAGTACAGCCTTGTTGAGTTGATATAGCCATACTCTAAGCTTTTTGATTTTCTTTGTCACTCACCATAGATTCGATCAGAACAATGAAATGCTATAATTTGGCCAACTGCAATCTATAAGGTTGAAACGTTACTTATCTTGCCTCCATAATGAAAAATATTCTAGAGTCGAGTATTTTTTTTTTATCAAACGAGTCACATCCAAGTCCCTAATTTCAGCTCTTTTGCCTTAAAGGAAGGGCTTCCGAAGATTTAAATCTTTATATTGAGTTTAAAAGAAAATGAAAGTTTTAACAAAGTCGTTTATGTATTTCTAACACCAGTTTAACCTGAGAGCAGGTTTCTAATAACCCATTTTTATTTGTGAAACTAGAAATTGATAAACTTCGCTCATTGGTTTGTTGCACCAGAGTTCTTGTACCGAAAATAAAAAAATACAGAGATGTTTCACTCGCTACTCGAACCAATCTTTCGAAAGAATACACAGTAACATATATAAGGCGGTAGACAGAGTACCGGAGAATAGCTTTCTGAAATCTTCAAATTGTTTAAAAAAATGAAAATCCCCGAATTGCGCCTTTCGATATGAAAGTCCATCAACGTAACAGCTCTCTTGCCACGGATTGAATTGCATCTTTCGTGTCCAACAGACAACAGCGAAACAAAAATCTTTTGTCGTTTCTACGGTCAGTTGCGGTTCCGTGGGTTAAGTTTGACAAGTCTCGACGGTCAATTAAGTCATATAAGGATCGGTTGGCAATTACCCACGCAGATAGCTCAGTGAACGACTTGAAAGGCTTTTAGTAGTTTATTAAAGTGCACCTTACCCCAAAATATTTTTTTCGCTTAAATAAAACTTTGCACCTGCTCGAAACGAATTGCGAATATTTGCGCCTTTTTAAACCAAATATAGCCTTTTTATAAGCTGTAAAAGTTACGAAATCTAGCCATCATCTATCCCACAATTGAGCTGGTAAGAGGCATGGGTCTAGTTCCTTACATGACATCACAAACTGCTTTGCAAGCATGTTTCCAAAGACTTAACGCGATGCAAAGCAGTTTGTGATGTCATGTAAGGAACTAGACCCATGCCTCTTACTAGCTCAATTGTGGGATAGATGATGGCTAGATTTCGTAACTTTTACAGCCTATAAAAAGGCTATATTTGGTTTTCAAAAGGCGCAAGACGGTGCAATACATTTTGAACAGGTGCAAAGTTTCATTTAAGCCAAAAAATATTTAAGGGTTTGGTGCACTTGAAAGGTTTCTGCTATCAATCTTTCTGTCATCATTTACAGGTATATCCATTTACTTATCTGGAAGATATCTCTCTTTTCACCTCATCTTTTCCTCTTTCCTCTCTTTCTTTCTTCTTTCAGTTTTCATCCTTTCTTTTGAGTGAAATATCACTCTTTTCCCCCGAACGTTACATAGGATTGATCTGAAATGACGCCGTTATATAGGAAAGAACAAATTGAGCATACATTTAGCTCATAGCTCTGAAAGAAGTTCAGTCCACTATTTACTACTTTTCCCACTTGAACTATAACACACATGCTAACCTTTCCCCGTTTACCGCCAGGTTATCATGAACAAGGTGAAATTCATTCTTCTTATTGGCTGCCTAACTTCTTTTCTCTTCACTGAGCTCGCCAACGCTCACTTCCGGCTCGGCCGAGGAATGATGCGAGCCGGAGCAGGACCCTTAGAGGAAAGGATGTCCTCCCCGATTGATGCTGGGTTCCAGGAAACGCGGGCTGAAGCTAAACGAGAAATGCTGTTGAAACGCCTGGAAACTATCTTAGATAAATATGAATCGCGAACGAGGCGCAGTGAGACAGATAATTAAACAAAGGTAGGTGGAAGAGTCTTTTTTACTAGTATTGGTTAGAATAGTAATATGAGTTTTTTCGTTTGATGAATACGGTAAAAAGCTAGAATTAAGAAATGAACAAGCTATTCACGAGTGTCGAATAGTACGTAGTGTTGTCGAATATCTGCAGATGAGAGCGAATGAGAGTTCACGAGTGTCGACGGGAGTTCACGAGTTTTGACGAGAGTTTACGAGTGTCGACGAGAGCGTACGAGTTGCAACGAGAAGGTCCACAAGTGTTGACGAATCTTTACATTGATGAAAGTCGACAAAGGTCGGCTGTTGTCGAGAGTTGGCGAGAGCTGGCGAGTGTTACGAGCAACTCCCAGAAGCTGACGAGGCTTAACGACAGCAGGCGAGAGTTGGCAAGGCGAGTTGATGAAAATATATTGGCAAGTCCAGACGAGTTTAAATTCTTGTTTTTATTTGACCACAAATTTTTAAGGCCTTGGCCTTTCTAAAGTCGCAGTAGTTTAACTTAACAAGAATAGAGAACGGTTTTTGTTTGAACGAGTTTTCTAGGCTAAATATTATATCTTTTGCTTCTTTTTCAGTACCGCGGGCGGTCAACACCAATTTTCAGTTACAACAAGTACCTCTACGACAACAAATATAACACATTAACGGATATTCGCTTCCATTTAGGAATGGCTGCTATATACAAAGTCAAAATAACTATGTGAATAAATTATCATGAAAACCATGCATCTGATGTAATGTTTTCCTCAGGGCAGTAATCTAATGGACTGCTGTGTCGTGCGACTTCATTTGCATGCTATTTACATTGTAGCATTATCATTGTAGCTTATTTTGTTCTTTGCTTGTCTAATGTAATTCTCTGAGACAATCGTCTACAGGATGTGCATTAAATGCTATAAATATGAAGATTTATTGAATGGTTCTTGAGTCGTCTGTCCTACGAATACATTATGGAGCTTAAGCAACGACGACGGCAACGGCAACGAGGGCGCCACGAAACAAGTTTTAAAGAACAAAAACAATCGCTCTGCATGTGCGTTTTACAACTGGGTACGTTTCTATACCGTCTTGCTCAAAAGAACAGCGTGAAATGACGAAATGCAAGGTGTTGCCGAGAGCGTAATAACGGTAAAACGCTCTGCCCATTTCTATTTCTTCACTTTGTAATTTAGTTCATGAATTCCTCGCGTGCAGTTTACAAGTTGAACGAGTTGGACAAACCGCCAAAGAGGAACAGTAACGAGAAGTTGTATTTGGAAAAGACACACGGTTTTTGCTGTTGTTGACGTCGTCGTCATTGTTTGATCTCACTAAAATTCTCGTTAATTCCCCTTGGCTCGTTCACTGCTATATTTACCGCGTTGCTCAGACATTGAATACTGCCTGTGGGTTGATGTCCACTGAGTTAGCCACTGCCCGGGTGATATGGCTGTGCGCATGCGTCAGGTACTGGCCAGGGCCGTGGGTTGATGTATGAGTGTGTGACGCTTGAAATGTTTTATTGAATACTGAGTATTTTGGACCGCGCATTGAAAACTAACAAAAGAAGACAAGTTAGTAACCAATTGATATTGCTCGGGATAAATGAGGGTGTGTAATAGTCTGCTTAATTTCTCACAATGGAGTCCTGATCTGCGAACAGTAACTATAACTGGTACCCTCCAGGTATAGTCTTCGACCACCCTACCATAGGAGGTAACGTGACAAAAGGAAAATTGCAGACAAAAGCAAAACGGCAAAGGAAATATAAGGAGGTGGAGCGGGCTCCCCAAATGTTCCCTTCAATGCTCACATTCCTTAACGTGCCTCTTCAAAACTTATGCTGATCTATAAACGAATCTCTAAGTTAAGGGCAGGCTTGACCTTTTAGTTTTGCTGAGTCTGTCGATGAGATCTACTGAGCAGTACTTTGCTGTGGTGCTGTTTTACTATGCTGAACAAGGTGGTTCTAACTTTTGAGACTGAAGAATGGTCTTACGCGTTTAAGGGCGCCTATGACTGAAGATATCTTCAGCAACATTGCAGGGGATGACACTGCCCCTTGTCAGCTGGGAACAAGTTATCTTAGATTCCAAGAATTCTTCGGAGGATTCTCGCAGTACCTAACAAAACCGTCTTTTGAATAGTTACTGATCTTGCCCGCACACCAATCTGTTCCAGGTTGCCTTCCAATCTTCTGGTGCTCCAATGACAACTGTGACTACTTTCACCGACTTCAGTTTCCATAAGGTCTTAAATGATCTCAATCGCCAGCCACTATTATCATCATCATCATCATCATCACAACCACCACCACCACCACCACCACCACACAACCACCACCACCACCACCATCATCATCATCATCATCATCATCATCATCATCATCATCATCATCATCATCATCATCACCTTGAATATTGATTTGGGGAATGCAAGTCCGTTTAAGCAGCTAAGCCAGTTCTAGAAGAAGTGATTCCAACCCCGGATTTCATATCAAGTACTTTATGCAATAATCCCAGGTTAGCCACAACGATTAATCATGAAAAATTGGAAAAAAGAATCGGAAACGCTGTTTATTCTTGCAATGAACACAACAGCATTCGCGGTATAGATAAGCCAGGGGTAAAAGAGAAGATAACCTTTCGTGGCATTCTAACCCATAAAAGATGCATTCCAGCAAAACAAGTTTGCCTTGTTTTCAGAGTCGTGCTTGAAGATTTTGCAGCGAGCCGGTAATAAGTTTAACATTCCGCTAACATACTAAATTACGTCGCGGTGGGCACAGATTTTCCATTTCTTTCTTGCGAAAGAAGTATCTTTTCTGACATAACGAGTGAAAAGAAACCAATTTATGGAAAATTTTTATTTCTCCCATCATGTTAGCTGTGAAAATACAATTACGAGACCAGTGCGCTTACGCTACGATCATGCCTTCATTATAAAAATGGTACTCCGTCTCATTACGATTATTAAACGCAGCCATTGCTTCCGGATATTACAGTTCGTGCTGTCTGATTATTTACACCATGATTACCTCACTCTAGAGTGCGCGAAGAACAGAAGAAATGAGGCTGAAAAGAAACGTGAACAAAGAAAGGACACTGGAGCTATTCGCTATTTGGACATCACACCCTCCCACATGTGTCGCCACTGTGGCAGAGGCTTTCATGCACTGATTGGCCTTATCAACTATCTCCGTACACATAAAGCCTTACCCCTAAGAAAGTAGGGGTCCTTACCATTTACACGGAAAACCAGGAAATTTTGGTTGGAAAATGAAATGGTGCATACCATTCCATTTGGAACGTTTCAGAAATTATAGGCCATCGGCTTGATCAATGCAATTTTTGTTTTCTTTTTGAGCTTTCCAGTTGATACTAGTACATTTTGACTGCTGCAGCTAAAATTTCCACCCGGATGGATCGTGTAAATGGCAAGGTCTCGATTCATCGATTCCAATAGACGAACAACAACGGCACAGCGCGCGTTCACTCATCGACATATCGTGACTTTTTTAATGTTTACGCACTAAAGTATAGTACTTAATATATGACGCAAGGACTGCTATGATATGACTTCACGGGATTTAGCCTTGTGGCTAAACATGCCTTGATCTTTAGCAGGTATGATTATTTCATTAGAATTGTTAATTGCGAGATTAGTGAATTCTATGGTTTTGGCGTCATAAAAGTTAATGAAAGTGTAATTACCACTCAGTTGGAAACAAACCGCGAAGACCAAGATGGGTGAAATCAAAGCAGCTTACAAGAAGTTCTCTTCAGATGAAGACTATCCAGATCTTACGGAGCACAATAACTACATGGCGAAGGCAATGACCAAGGAGGTTTATGCAAAACTTAGGGACAAGGTCACAAAAAATGGCTTCACTTTGGATGATGTGATTCAGACTGGAGTGGACAATCCAGGTACGTTGGGAATTTTTCTCTACAAATCGATCAGCCAGGTATTCGAACTTCCACAACTATAGGTACCCGGAAAAAAATATTGGAAAGTACAAGGTTGAAGGGAAGTCAGCAATGGGCGTGTACTAGTTGATTTTACAGTGAAATTTTGGATTAAAATGTTTGATTTAGATCAAACGATGGAAAACCATGAAAGAGAGGCGGCTAAACATGCTCTTCCAACACGATGTTGGATGAAAATGTTTGATCGTTTAGCCGGGGCTTAACAGAGATATCAAACCATATGCACGCTAGTGGTTACAATTCATTTTCCTAGAACAGTGACTCTAGACACTTTGATTTTTTTCAGGTCACCCGTTTATCATGACTGTAGGATGTGTCGCCGGCGACGAAGAGTCCTATGACGTGTTTGCCGACTTGCTTGACCCAGTGATCGAATTGCGGCATAACGGCTATAAGAAAACCGACAAGCATAAGACCGACCTCGATTTCACGAAAATAAAAGGCGGGAAATTTGACGAGAAGTACGTGCTATCGTCACGTGTTCGTACCGGCCGCTCCATCCGGGGATTCTCCTTGCCGCCTCACTGCTCACGCGCAGAAAGGAGAGCAGTTGAAAAAGCAGCGGTAGATGCACTGAACAAGCTGGATGGTGAATTTAAGGGAAAGTAAGGGAGTTTCGATAAATATGTAGGAAGAAAAAAAGAAAAAAGCTTTTATTTTACCCTCGACCCTGAACGCAGTTCATCTTTAACAGAGACATTTTCAGTTGAGTGTCGAAAGTGATTATCATTAAGTTTGGTTTTGCTTTACTTCGCTCTGTGATTGGTTGACAATACTCGCGTCACTTTCTCAACCAATGAGAAGCAAAATCAAAACAAACCGTGACTTGCACGCGCAGATTTTCCCGCGCTTTTCGCCTGTTACAATTGCTTCGGATTGGCTCATTACGATGTATGCATCTGTTGTGATTGGCCAGAGCAATAACTTTGCTTTTGGCTTTACGTCGATCAACTGAAACCCGCTCTGCTTTTGAAAATATTGATAAACAGTATCCTGTTGGTGTCGTGTTTAGTTTGTTTACACACGTGGGAATTTATTTTCGGGAAAAGAAGCTAAAGGCCCTCACAAACGAGGACACATTGTTGCGGACACAAATGTTTGCCTGTTTGCCCGCGCGCACTACTTGTTGCGCGCACAAAATTTATGTCCGAGACACAAAAAATGTTTCTGATTTTCTCAGAAACATTTTGTGGCTGCAACAAATGTTTCCCAGTTTGTGCAGCATGGAAGCACAACATTTATTTTGTGCCCCGCTCGTCTGCTCACCCAAGAACATCAAGAGCAACAAATGTGTCCCGCAACAATGTGTCCTCGTCTGCCAGAGCCTTAAAAGAATTAAATCACGCCACTTCTGTTTCGCTGCTTTTCTTTAATTGGGTAAGCCGACGCGTAAACACAAAATCACTTGTTTTCTCTGGACAATTGAATCGGGCTCGTGCTCAATGCACAAATCACACGGTGTACTGAACAATTTCTTGTTGCTTTTTCGTGACCTAGAAAGATAAAAGTATAGCGTTAATTTATAAACAACAATCGGCTGCTTTCGTGGCCTTTGGTAAATCTCTGATTTTTTGACAATCTGCTGCTCTGGAAATCCGTTTTGCCACGCAGTCTCTTTCGCAGCGAAGCCAAAGATGACAGGCTGGAGTGGTTTTGCTTTACCTTGCGCTTGACGTCGGCTGCATGTAATTGTTTTGCATTCTGATCTTACGATTTTTAAGATTGGACAGAATAATTACTTTAATTGGTTTTGGTTTTAAAAACTCAAATAAAAGTGAGTCGCCATCATAATTTTGATTACTGTTTCAAAATGAGAAATAATTTGGTCTTTTCGATTAATTCCTCTTAGGTTTCATTGGCGCGAAGCATTGCGATCGACACATCGATCGAAAACTAGAAAACGATAAAATACGTTAAGACTGACCTTGTTTTAAATTGTCGCCTCTGTTTCTTCAGGTATTATCCGCTGAACAAAATGACTGAAGCGGAACAGGAGCAGCTTATTGCAGATCACTTTCTCTTCGATAAACCCGTCTCACCACTTCTCCTTGCCGCGGGTATGGCACGAGACTGGCCCGATGCCCGCGGGATTTGGCATAATGAGAATAAGAACTTCCTTGTGTGGATCAATGAAGAGGACCACACTCGAGTGATCTCTATGCAGAAAGGTGGAGATATGGCTGCTGTGTTTGAGCGCTTTTGCACTGGACTTAACAAGGTATGAAAAATGAGGCTTTTTTATTCTGATTGCTAAAGGGTTGTTTCGAATCCTTCCAAACGTTTATTAGAATATCTAAGGAAGGATTAAATTGTCTGTAGAGTTCTACCGTTCCGCTATCATAAGCCAAATATGCTGCAAACGATTGAAAGTTCACACGTGCAGAAAAGTTTCTGAAACATAAGTGTTACTAAAAATTCCCGGTCTAAAAATCCCAACAGGTCGAAAAACTGATCCAGCAGGCTGGGCACTCGTTCATGTGGAACGAGCATCTTGGTTTCGTGCTGACGTGTCCCTCAAACCTCGGAACCGGGCTCCGCGGAGGGGTGCACCTCAAGATCCCGCTGCTGAGCAAGGACGAGGCACGATTGGACAGCATTATGAAGACGTTGCGTCTGCAAAAGCGTGGCACGGGAGGCGTGGACACGGCATCCGTGGGAGGCGTGTATGACATCTCGAATGCTGATAGGCTGGGTTTCTCCGAGGTGCAGCAAGTCCAGGGCGTGATTGACGGCGTTCAGTTGCTGATTGAAATGGAGAAGAAGCTGGAGAAAGGCGAACCCATTGATGACTTGATTCCCAAGTGAACCGATGGACACTAAATACTCTGAATTCTTTTGACTCTTGCACTCGAAATTCTTAAGGTTGACAGCTCACTGCTGGATAATATGTATGTGTGAAAGAATTGAAGAGACGCTGTCTTTTTTGGTTATCTGTTTTCTGATTGCACTTATAACTCTCAGCTTATTAAAACTGACATCATTATCCAACCTTTTTATCATTATGGTCTTGTTGTGCTTGTAAATAGGATAGAGCTTTCGGTGAAACCGTTCTTATGTTTGGGGTTCGCCTTAGGGTTTTACTGACCTTTGACAGCTCAGTTTCCAAGATCTCTCTAGCGAATCGAACAGACAAACTAGGAATTCAAAATTATGGGCATTGTGAGAGTGAGAGGGAATTTCACTGTCAAGCCACTCCTTTCAATGAATCATGGCTGCAACGAAACCAAAAACCCTAACCCTAACAATCCCTTCCTTCTTGGTGCTTTTAAGGATGCACGTTAATTATGTATTATCACCAAAGCCTGATTCCAAATAAATTTTAAAACCCAGATTTTTAAAATACTCAATATGTCATAGAGTGGAGTACGGTCGAACCTTCGCTCCTGGATAACTCCTATAAGCGGGCATCAAACTGCAGCCCCGACGACTTCTTCTCTGAAACTTCATTTTAGTCACGTGAAAGTGGATGCCACTCCTTAGCGGAGGTCGACACTAGTTTGAATCTCCATGGGCTACATTAAGACATCTTAAAGGTCGAGCTCACCGGGCAGTTCCCCTCCGTTAATCGACCGTCTTCTTGCGGACACTCAAGACGGACACTTGCCTTGGTCCCCGCAAAATTTTCACATGTTTCCTGTAAAGAAATCACTATAATACGGACCCTCTGCAATACGGACAACGGACACAAAAATTGGGCCGCTCAGGGCAATTTCATGTACTTAACCTCTTTATTACGGACACTTTAATATTGACAGTTTCAAAATATAAATCTTTAGTTCAGCTTTGGTGGAACTCACGCATATGTCCAATTTATTTTAACCCCACAAGGTGTCCGGTATTATTTTTCAAAACAAAATTGGAAAGAAGTGTTAAAAAAGATCACAGGCTTAAACCAGTTAGTATGACAAACTCGGTATGCTCATGTACATACGCTGCTAGGTGTTCACTTGCGATGTATCGCATACTCCACTTCTCTGTGTTAAACATTGTGCTTCGGTTGTGTTAACAAGTTCCACACGAATAAAAATGACAAAAGGCGATAGAATTGACAAAAAAGCGAGCGGGTAAACTTTTATTTAAATTTGATGTCAAAGATGCTGAACGCGATTTGGTATTGTTTATTTGATAGTTGATTTGATTTAGTCTCCCCATTTAGTAAAGCACCCGTGCTCGGCTAGAAAGATTTGAGACTTAGATAAAGTGATTATTATTATTATATTGGTAAAAGTGCTGTGCCGGTTTGTCGGCGCTGGGGCTGTAAAAATGGCTTCATACTCGTGACCTCCATAACACGGTCACCTCTTTAATACGTCCACTTGGCCCCACCCCTTTGGTGTTCGTGTTAGAGCGGCTCAACTATACTATACGCCTATCGAATTGTTCTTACGTATACCGACGTCATATATACGTTTGAAATCTCAAATGTTACCAGTATTCAGTTACCACCGTTGTTTTGTTTGTAGACTTGCGAATAAAAATCAGTAGAATGCATAACTGACACTGGTCACGCTGTATACGAGATGATTACAGCTATTTACCGCCTCACATCCAACGCGCCCATCTGGATAATTGCTAAACATTTCATGCATTCGACAATGATCCACTTTTTAAATTTCTGCCAGTGTTATTTTGCCTTTTACCATAATGTAGCAAAAGACAAGATCCTCTCTCGTACCCAGGGCTTGTCCAAAGTACAGGTGAAAATGCTCTGGGAACGAGCCTGCAAGTACGAAACTGCAAATGAATCAATAACTTTTGAAGCCATTTGCAGTATTAACAACTCGGACCACTGTGAGATGGGCTGTCACAGAGTTCTCTTTCATATTCTTCCTTATTTGACCAGCACTTCACAGCGCTTCGAGAACAATTACAACAATTTCTCGCCACTGGTCACTGAGCAATTTAAACGAAATAAGATGAAGTGAATTGAATCACTTCTTACGACTCAAATAAGACTCTATAACATACTGCACTCACCAACTATGTTTTTGTCGAGTTTTCTAGCTTCTGTTCTTGTCTTTTCCCTTTCAATTGGCAAGACAAAGTCGTACGGTTATCTGCATGTGTTCTCAGTCACTCCTAACTGGTGCCCTGAATCATTTCAGTCAGCACCTGAAATTTGGCATGCGCATAATGGCAAGCGTGCGCAATGGACATGAAGTCTCAAGGGATGTTAAGTTGCATTTTAGCTTCCAAGGCAGGTGTCAATGAGCGAAAAATGACAAATTTGACGAACGGGGAGAAATGGTTTCTCTTCGTTATTTAAGATTCATTTCGCTGGATTGCTGTTACGTTCTTTATTCCCATTTGTAAATAAACCTGAAAACAGCTTACCTTGGCAATATTTTCAAACCTTAACTCTCTAAATAATTGAAGTTTCTTAAAGATGTTGTACTAAACTAAAGAAGACCAAATCAGAGTTGAATGGTATCAATGCCACGCCAGTATCTTGCAATACCGCTGCAACGCTCTTACAAACTGAAAGTTATCAAACCAAACGAAAGGTTTATTTCATCTGTGAATTTCAACTATAGCCATAAGATGACCAACTGAAAAGTACCGAAGATCACCAACATGCTCTTGGCAAATGATCTGAAAAGACAGAAAATAATGTAGTAAGTGAGGGACGGAGAGACCGAGGACGTGTTATGATCAGTAGGTGAAGTGGTGGGTGGATGAGGCACAGAGGTGGGTTTGTGAATGTATTCATACGAACCTCTTAAGCCGGTTACAGACGAGCAAGTTTTCCTTGACAAGTGTCATTGACAATTTTTATTTGCTCATGTTTGTGAACGACAAGTTTTCTTTGGCAAGTTTTGCCTTCACAAGTTTTATTTGCTGGTGTGAACGAATGAACAAATTTTCTTTGACAAATATTCACTGTAGCCAGCAATTCAATTACACAGCGGACGGCAATTTTTTTGACAAGTTTTCCTTGTTGACCCGTACAGACGAGCAAGTTCTGCGATGTGTCAAGTTTTTCCTTGACAAGTCCACTTGTTCAAAAACTAGCATGCTAGTTTTTGAACAAGTGCACTTGTCAAGGAAAAACTTGACAAGTTTTTCTTTACACACCAGCAAATAAAATTTGCCAAGTCAAAACTTGTCAAGGAAAACTTGCTCGTCTGTAACCGGCTTTACTGCTCCCTTTCATTACAAAATACTTGAAGTTAAAAAGAAAATGACGGTGTACTTGTATTTAAAGATCATATGTTTTTTTTTTTAAGGATTAACGACCCTTCAGAGCTCATCGAGAAAAGATCACTTAAGCCTGGTCTACACTAGCGGCAAAAAGTCCCGGCCAAACGCTCGCAACATTTCAACGCAACATCTTGCAACAATGTTGGGCTCAACATGTTGCACACGTTTGGCCACCGTGTTGCGATATGTTGCAACATGTTGGATGGTGTTGGCACATAAACATCGACAACCCGTAAAATGTTGGGTTGAAATGTTGCGTGCGTTTGGCTGGCCCCTTCACAACATCGTCACAGCATAATGCAACAATGTTGCAAGATGTTGCAAAATGTTGCGTTGAAATGTTGCGAGCGTTTGGCCAGGGCATAATGACATAGAAATAATGAGTAAGGAAAAGATAAGTTTTCAGTTATCCTTATGTCGTTATGTTCATATGCCGGTTGCTAATATGTGATTATGTCGCAATGTTCACATTTCTCAAACATCTCCTGGGTCCTTTTTACGTCCAAGTAGCGTCTTTTTCATATGGTTTATGTCGCTAGTGCCAACCTGAGGTTTTAGACATCATGACATGTGCAAAGTTTTGTTAATCTCCTTCAGGAGATCATACTTAACCTAACTGAAACATTTACTTTAGTGTCAAAAAACGAAAGGAATACGGAAGCACTAATTAAAGACTCCAAAAAATACAAACTATACATTAGAAGGCGGAAACTTTGCTTGCCCTAACTGAACGGTTAAAATTACAAAAACAGTTACTAGGTTTTTAGCAGATCGGCTGCGTTCCTTTGGGGTGATCCGAGTTCGGATCAATGATCCAAGATCTGTCTAGATCTGTCTGGATCATGGTGCATCAAAGGAACCGGCGAATCCACTCTGGTCACGGATTCGCCGGTTCCTTTGATGCACCATGATCCAGACAGATCCAGACAGATCTTGGATCACTGATCCGAACTCGGATCACCCCAAAGGAACGCACCCTTTAAAGTGGGCTTGATATCATCGAATCTAATGTCACAACCCTATCGAGTGATAACTCGTGCTGCCTGATTTGGTAATTTAATATAAGGAGATAAATATTTGATGACAAACAAACCAATTTTATGCATGTTCTGAGCGCCAAGTCTTCAGTGTCAAATCTGTCGCTACCGTACAATTCTGGAATCGTGACTAAAGCCGGTTACACACGAGCAAGTTTCACACCAGCAAATAAAACTTGTCAAGACAAAACTTGTCGAAGAAAACTTGTCGTTCATAAACATGTGCAAATGAAAATTGCCACTTCCTTGTTTTTACCACATTTTGACGTGATCTGTGATCTATTACTGAACAGACGCACGGCAACATGGAATCTATTTGTTAAATAGACAAATAGATAGCGAGTAGCGTAGCCAATCAGAGAACGGCATTCGTGATAGAACGCCAGTAGATTTATAGAGGGTTTTCACGTGACGTCATTAAAAAAACTAAAATTCAAAGTAAACAGACTTTTGCATTTTTATCTTTATCACATAAAAGACATTTTAGAAATGTATCTGCTTGCACGTTTTCAGCTCGGTAGCTTGCTTTGTTTTGAAAATAGAGCAGTTTAAATTTTAGAGTTTTCACAGTGCGTGACACAAAGATGTCTGGTCACAAGCATGTCACTTACATGAAAACATCGATTCACAAAGCCTTTGAGATAGCTAAAGTAAGAAACATATGTTTTAACTCGTTTCCGGCCGCCATCTTGGCGTCCTTTAGAGGGACGCCAACATGGCGTTTCCATACAAAACACTATAATTTTGAGTGGTACATTTTGCCGAATAACTCGAGTACGAGATTTCGCGCGGCCCTGAGACTTTGGCATGTTGTTTATTTATTACTCTTCTATAATATCACAATTTCTTGACTTAATCTATTGAATGGTTGATGATTTCATTTTTTTACTTGCGTGACTGAAAACGCTCTATACTAAATATAGGTATTAGTTGATGTTACACCGGCGCAAACGATTTCTTTTTCCTCTGCTCAGATTATACATCAGGCAAGAAAACCACTCCCACTGGAGGAAAAAGAACCGAAGACAGCAGATGGAAAAGGTAAGAACGTCAAAGTCCGCAAAACTGTGAGGTTTAATAGACCATTTTACAGTTTTTTGCTAAGTCCCCTGGCCTTTGGTTGAATGCGAGGCTAGGGTTGACCTTGTTTTGATACAAACCTACCTGCTTTTCTTATGCAAATTATGCTGATTAAACACTAGTTAGCATAAGAAAAACATGATTTACATAAGAAAAGTAGGTAGGTTTGTATGAAAACAAGGTCAACCCCAGCCTCGCTTTCACCGACAACTGTAAAATGGTCTATTGCACGAAATTGGTTTGTTTGTCATCAGATACGGGCGCTTACTAAAATTTCGGCCAAAAGAGGGGCGCTTAGGCCCTGTTCGCACTAAGACGAAAATTTGAGTTTGGCGTACGTTTGCAAAAAAAAATTAAAATTTTGTAATCACTAATTTTTTTTTTTCGTAATCCTGTTCGCACATGAAGAATCAAGAAGCGATTTTTTTAGTGACAGATGGCTCTAATGCAAGGCAACCGCAAAAACCACACTGAAGGAGTCCGTCATCAATTTGATGACCCAATGACGGATGGATGTCAAGGAACAAAGGATTTTCTCGCCTGACAAAATTTTTACAGCCTCCAAAGCTAGTCGACGGAATCTTTGAAGTTTCGTTGCGCTTGCAAAAATTTTGGTGGGTGCAAAAAGTCGTTCGCACTAGAAATGGCTTCGCGTTGACAGATTTTTTGGCAAATCAAACAAAATTTCGCGTAGTGCGAACAGGCCGAGAGCGCTTAATCGAGGGGGGCGCTTATTAATTTTTTTTTTAAAACGAGCTGCAACTCTATTTTGGGTAATGCACATGATAAAATAACTCTGCAAGCACAAGGAGATAGAGACGGGTGGAAGTGGCTTACAGAAAATAGACTGTTCTTTTACATGCAGTGATGCCGGTATAATTCAGGCGTTTCTCTAAAGTTTGGAATGACGTCCCAGGTTCCCTCAAATAGTCGGCGAAGCTTTCATCTTTTAAACGATAACTTCATCTGTTGAGCCCTAAAAGGTCTCGTAATTTTAACTTCAGTAACTGCTTTAAGATTAGGCTTCATGCCAAAGGCTTCCATTTACAGCAGTGTAACTTTTAGTAACACAGAGGGTAAATAAATTCTGTCCTCCAATTTATAGTTTCTATGTATATGTATATTTTGCGAGTATACTTGCTATGTTTTATATAATTAGAGCTCCCATGCTGTCTGTGTCCTTTAACGTTTAAATAAAGATTTCATTTCAGTTCAGCAACGCCTACAAATCTCGCCTTACGGCATTTAGCTCAATTTTGAAACTGGCGAACGTGTAGATTCCAAGGTCGCACTGGGTTCATTTTCTCACGGCGGGGGAATTTGAGTTCACCCAAAACTAAAACAGTATTTTCAAACAAAGCATATCAAGAACCGCAAATTGTTGCATGGCCTTTATATTCACCGTCAGTTTCTTTCTAAATTTAAATATTTTGTCAGGCGAAGTAAGAGATTTGTATGTACACATACTTTTCGTCGGTATCAATCATTTTAATTCTTTCTCATTCACAAACCCACCTCTGTGCCTCACCCAACCACCACTTCACCTACTGGTCTGTCCGGTCGTCACTTACTACATTATTTTCCGTCTTTTCAGATCATTTGCCAAGAGCATCCAAAGATCACAGCGATCTCCCGGTTGCCTTCTTAATGCTGGAAAAAATGCCAACCAAGCCAGGATCGCATCCTATTCTATCCGCTTCTGCGCCTATTACAGACGGCATAATAATAACTCTCCTTATTTGCTTTTAAAATAAAGTTATACTGGAGAAGTTAGTGTTCTTTACTTTTAGTATAATGCCTTGAAAATAGACAAGCACGACAGCAAAATACCTCCACAGCAAACTTATCTCGACGGCATCAAAAGCAGCCAAATCATCAAAATGGCAACAGAAAACGAAAAACCAACATACCAGGTGAGGGTGGTGTATGTGTGTGGGGAGGGGTTATTGATCTAGCAGATGTGTCCGATGGGCAGTGGATCGTGCGAGGGGTTATAAGAAGAAGTGAACGGCGATTAGTTCAGTTTCAATATCTTTATTAAAATGCATTTCTTACGAAGAACACAAATTAATAGAAAACTATTTATATTTCGCTGTCTCGTTTTTTTTCGTTTCACCATTTCATACCTTAAGCGATAAAAGCTTCATTAAAGATATGTTTTGAAATTATAGTAAGATACAGAAAAAGGTTGGAACGATACTGTTCGCAATATAAGTGAAACCTTAAACGGGAAAAGGCAAAGACGTTTAAGTACGAGAAATACCACAGGGATACCACTCACTGGGATGAAAAAAAAAATCCATGACATTTCCCTGACTAATCATTGGCTGACCACCCAAGACAAAACCTTGGGCAACAAAAGCCAGCAATGGAGCCACGGAGATTAATACCTTTCCAGGAATGTTTTTGAAACGACATTGCCTTGTCTCCCAACCCTAATGGCTATAGCTAAAAGTAAAATTCCCTGACTTTTCACAGGCTTTCAGGTAGAATTTAGAATTTCCCTCATTTTTCCCTGACCGTGGCAGCCCTGTTGATTGTTGCAAATATCAGTGAAAATTTAGACGGGAAAAGGCAAAGAAGTATATTACGAGAAGTGAGTTAAATGACAAAATGTTTTCAGCAAATACTAATTTCTTAATGAATTCAAGAAATAATCAGAGTTATAAACGCCCGACATCGATCACAAAGGTAACTTAAAGGGTGAGAAATCTGTTTCAGCTACAACTTAAAGAACATGGAAACTTAAGAAAATATGTACAGCAACTTTTCTCTATTGAAAACACTAGCGCTCAATTACTCAACAATTGACACATGGATTAACCCATGCCAAAGTGAATTAAAACACAGAAAACAAAGCCTCCATTTTTGGGGAGCTTCCAAAATTGTATTCAACTGTTTCCAGTCCGTTAAAATTATTCCATTGGCAAGCGACAGTTTCAGGGAATCCACTTTTGTATTACACTTTAAATCTTCGCCGCTGAAATAATAAACGATTTGAATAATTATGTAAACCTGTATCCTCTTAAATGGTTGTTTGGTTTTCGCACATCCAACGCAGTCAAATATTCTTCTTTGAATAGGCTTTAGTTTAAACCCGCATCACACAGAAAAAAAAACGACCCAAAGAAAAGAGTAAAGCGATCCTTGATCAGTCGTTTGCTTTTGAAGCATATTAAACTCCTCCTGATTGGTCGTTTCCTCATTATATCTTACATTGTTGCTGATTGGGCGTTTGATTTTACTGCATCTTACATTCTTGTTGATTCGTCGTTTGTTTCTTTGGTTCTCCTCCCGGAGCCACCCGTCCTCGCTGGGCAGCTTGCCTCGTGGAAACTGAAAAAGAAGAGTTATGGGCTGTAAGACAACTTCATTCACTCTCTTATGGCACTCTCAGTCAAAAAAGAAAAAAATACCAGCTTTCGGGTAGATCAAAGTGATAGAGTAGAGTACAACACATCCCCGTAGAGTTGTTTATTATGCTGTACATGGTGGTTTTAACTTGTGAGTCTGTGGATGAAATTCTAAAGTGTAACCATTCAAATGAAAGCTTCTGAGCAGTACTTTCCTGTGGTGCTGTTTATTATGCTGTACAAGGTGGTTCTAACTTTTGAGTCTGTGGATGAAATCCTAAGGTGTGACCATTCAAATGAAAGCTACTGAGCAGTACTTTCTTGTGGTGCTGTTTATTATGCTGTACAAGGTGGTTCTAACTTTTGAGTCTGTGGATGAAATCCTTAAGTGTGACCATCCAAATGAAAGATACTGAACAGTACTTTCCTGTGGTGCTGTTTATTATGCTGTGTAAGGTAGTTCTAACTTTTGAGTCTGTGGATGAAATCCTAAGGTGTGACCATTCAAATGAAAGCTACTGAACAGTACTTTCCCGTGGTGCTGTTTATTATGCCGTGCAATGTGGTTCTAACTTTTGAGTCTGTGGATGATAACTTACACTACACACCTGTTGTCCTTAGCTTGCTAGCCATAGGTCGTGGTACTTGACTACTTCCGGGTTTAGGGATCTTGGATCTCGTTCCCTGTGGCCCATTTGTAGGAAGCTTGTTTGTCTTCCGTGGGGAGAGAGCCATTTCAGGAGGAGCAAACTGTGCCCGTGGGGGTGAGTGTGAGGACAGGGGATTCTCCTTCTGTGAACAGGTGAAAACGAGAACTTCAGAATTAGCAACAACTATTCAATATCAATCAACATTTCCTGTTATCATACACAGGAGACTAGTTCATGTTTCATTTCATCCTCATTATTTTTGAAAGGTTTTTCAGTCAGTTAACAATTAGTTCATGATCTAGCTCACCATCCCACAAAATCACAAAAAAGGGCAATTCAATGTGACAAGGAGTCAAATAGTGTTTCAGAACTCTGTTGTAAAAGGACGAAAGAAAGCTAGATAGAAATCGTCTAACTTATCAACGCTCTCCTTTGTTTTTCATTTTCTTTAAACTAAGTGATCTAGGATACAAGAAATAGCCTAAAACAGAGGCATTTTGCGTGACAATGACCCAGTGACAGAACATATTAAATCAACGTACCTGTCCTTGCGTGACATTTGTTGCTCGTGCTGCCGCTGCCCTTTTAGCGCCCGCGCGCGTTCTTACTCCAGTTCCAGTACTGGTGGTTGTTCGACGCAGAATGAACGGTGATTTTATGGGAGGGGCGGGGATGCTGGCAAACCCCTTACTGACCACGTCAGGCATCCCCTGGGGTAGATGGTTGCCCGAAGAGGCTTCCGCTGTATCAACACTGCCGCTGTACACTCGGACTCGTTTAGCTTGATTACCACCTGATGCGGCTGAAAAAAGAACGCGCCATGTAAGAGAAGGAAATGAAATTACCTGCTTTCAGCAGAGTAATCCTGTACCTCTTCCAGGCCACTGTTTTCATTGGTCCCTATGACCTGTACCTTCTTTTGTTATCAGGGCTAGGGGTATTGTTTGTGTTACGCGATAGAAATGCTTGCTATTTAGTATGGTAGGCTTGTCGCGTTCAACAAGGTCGTACCGCTAGACAAAGCTCAAATCTTGAAAGCCGCTAGACAAAACTCGAATCTCAAATGTGGCATTATGATCTTTGAACGTTTCCAAAATAAAATTTGGACGATGGGCAATTAAAACTTAAATCTTAAATGTTGCACTAAGATTTCAGCAACCACGATTTCAAAGTAAAATTGGAACGTTTTTCATGTAGAACTTAAAAACTTCATGATAAATACCTGACTCGCCAGCCCTTTTCTTGGTATCCATAACCTCACCCGGTTTAGGGATGCTTCTTCTTCGTTCCCCTTTATCGTCAGGCTGCTTCGTATCCTCCATTGCATTACCAGCAGTGTTGAGCGATTTGATTTCCAAATTTGCCAAGGACTTTGCAAGCGGAGACAGAAAACCAGGGTTGTTGGCAACCTGCGTTGAGTTCACTCTAGAAGGTTTTGGAGCGGTAATCGAGCCAGCTGCGCTTTCTTCCACGGTAGAACTCCCCTTCATCGTCGGTGTACCACCTTGCTTTCCTTGCTTCTCAAGTTTTTCGATCTTACTGACAAGTTTCAAATTCGTCGCCAGTGTTTTATCAGCGGCTTTCCGTTTCTCGTCAGCCAAGGTTTTGGTTTTCTCTAGTTCTTCCTGTAATTCGTACACCTTAGCTTGCAGTTTTTGCATTTCTGCATCCTTGCTTGAATTACCACGAGGTGATTTTTCCTTGTTAGCGATATTCTTCCATTTTTGAAGTTCTTGATTTAGCTCGCCAACACGAGCCTGAAGTCGCTTTAATTCCTCCTTTTTAATTGAGTTCTCCTTACTTTCAACAACTGTTTTCTCCTTGTTGTTCGCAATGCCCTTCCATTTTTTAACCTCCTGGCTAAGGTCATTAATACGCGTTTGAAGTCTCCTAATTTCCTCTCCTTCCGCTGGCTTTCCTTTGCTTTCAAGCGATATTACTTTCAATTTCGCTTCACTCAATTCCTTTTCCAGCTTTTCTCGACTGCTCTTTGCCTGATTAAACCTAATCTTCGACTCCTCAAGCTGATGCAGTAACTTCTTCTTTTCTCTGTTCCACGCTGTCTGATCCACACTGCCAGTAGAACTTCGCTTAAGCTGGTCATTCTCTCCCTTTAATAACGCGCAGTCACTGTTAGAATCACGCAACTCGAACTTTAACCTATCCAGCTCTCCTTCGTACTCCTCTTTCACTTCTTCAGTCCTCTCCTGGGCATGTTTAAGCTCTGTCTTCACCTTCTCCAGCTCTTTACATTTCTCTTCCAACGCTTTCCCCTCCTTATAAAGTTTGTCACGAAGATCCTCGTACGCAAAAGTCAACTCCACTATTTTGGCTTCCTTTTCTTTCAGAACTTCTCCGTTATCTGCATCGGCCACCTTGAGCATAGTTTCCATGTCAGCAACTTCCTTACTCTTTTTCTCAACGCATTTCTTCTCCTGCTTAAGAAGTTCTTCCATCTCATTAACCGCGTTCAACAATTCCTTCTTATCCATTTTCTCGTTGTCAAGCTTCTCCTGCAGTTCTTGCACTTTCTTCGCGGAATTTTCTAAATTAAGTTTTTCTTGTGTCTTCTGCAGCACCGATACGTCCTTCTCTTGCAAGAGAACGCCCTTTTCAGCTCGCAAACTCTCCATTTTCTCGCTCATCAAGTCGCATTTCTGCTCCAGCTCCGTTACAGCTTGAGCTGATTTTGCCATCTTCTCTTCTAAATTTTCAACCGTAGCCAACAACTCGGCTTTTTCATCAGACAAGGCAGAGATAACAGAATCTTTGGCGTGCAACTTCTCCTTCAGTGTTTCTGATTCTGTACGTAGTGAATCAACTCTGTTGTGCAAATCATCTTCTATGACCTGGGGAAATAACAGATATGCAAGATTAAATCAAAATCGTTTGAACTTTATTTTATAGCACTGCAAGATTTCGACCAGTTTTTATTCGCGTATTGATAGCAATTCGTGTGTGCTCTAGTCTTGCTTCAACACGCCCTGTGATTGGTTGGAAAAATTGGTGTCACTTTAATTTAACCAATGAAAAGCAAAACCTAAAACTAATCGTCACTTGGACGCGCGCATTTTCGAGCGCTTGGCGACGGCTGCATGTATTAGCATCGAATTGCGCTGCTTGTGTCTGTTGTAATTGGCCGGAGTTGGCGCTCAATTGAAGACGGCTCTATTCTATAATTAACATAGACTGCCACGACATCAACCTACATTTTCTCCTCACTTCTCTTCATATATTTCTTATGGAACCAATTGAGAGAATTTGTTAAAGTATCAACAGGTTATTAACTAATCACTTCCTTTACTCTCACGACATGTATGTGCAAGCAATGAAGTTGTATAGAGAAATTTGACATTACCTCTCTCTCTTCGCTGTCACTCTTATGCCTGATCTGTGCTTCACCGAGTTTCTTTTGTAAAGAAGTGTTGGCGTTTTCAAGCTCTTTTTGTTTCTGCTCCAGTCCTCTGCACTGCTCCTGCAAATGAGTGACATTTTGACGCTCTTCCTCCAAATCTGCAATATGCTGTTGAATTTTCTCGTAGCTAAAGTTTCCTGAATTCCACTGCTTCTTCTCCGCATCGAAATCTCGCTCCCTCTCTTCAGCTTCTTCGAGAAGAACATTCTAAAAACAATTAATAAACAAATAAATGAACTTAACATTTTCTTCCTGTGACAGAGAAAAGTACCTAAAGACTAATAGCCCATTTTACAGTTGTGTGCTCAGTGACCTGGCCTTTGAGTGGAAGCGAGGCTGGCGGTGACCTTGTTTTGATACAGACCTTACTGCTTTTCTCATGCTAATCATGTTTTTCTTAAGTTAACTAGTCCACATTTGCATAATAAAGACAGAGAGGTTTGTATCAAAACAAGGTCACCTCCAGCCTCGCTTCCACTCAAAGGCCAGGTCACTGAGCATACAACTGTAAAATGGGCTATTTACGCTCTTTTGTCCTTCACGAATTCACTACAAATCTTCCTGTCTCGTAAAAAAGGATACGCAACAACGGAATCCCCGCGACATAGTTTTTTAATTCATTTTTATAACTTCTTCGGACACCACATATCACATTAACAAGAGGCCATATTGGCCTTTACTCGGCCTTCCCGCAAAAGGCAATCAGAAATTGCAATTTGCTACTTCACCGATTCACCTGCACGGTTGTAATATTATGACAAAGTTAGAATAAGTTCGAGATCTGAATTCTTTTCGATATTTTATTTTCACTATTACATCATTTGATTTAGTCTCCCCAATTAGTAGAGCATCTGTGCTCAGCTAAATACATTTGAGACTTAAAAAAAGTGATTATTAAGTGATTATCATCATGTTCATCATGTGCAGATAGTAGTACCGCCTTCTCTAATATAACGCATTCTTCGAGTACAGTCAACACTGCTTGTGTTATGGATGTCTAGAAAACGATGACCCAGAAAAGGACGGCATAGAAAACCGTCTAACTAGGAAACGATGACCCATAAAAACAATGAATGATTAGTGGCTTTTGTCTGCTTTTGATCCTAGGAGTTTGTTTCCTCATATAGGTCCGCTAGCTTGCACTAAAGACCATTACAGAACGCAGGATTTTTGGCATAAACGTTACTGGAATCTTGGTGAAATTTGAGAAAAAATATTCAGCAGGGTGAAACTGTTTGCTGAAATACGTCACTTGAAACAGAGACATTGCTATAAAAAAGAGAGTAAAGTTTCTGCAGCCAGTTCTATAGTTGGATGTCACGCACGAAAAAATATAATTGCTTATCATTCAAAACTAATGTCAAGAAATTAAGATATTGTACAAAAATAGTAAATAAACTACCTGTAAAAGTCTCAGGAGTGTGTGATATCCCGTACTTAAGTTATTCAGCAAAATGTACCACTCAAAATTACAGCGGTTTAGTGTGTAGAAGCCACGGGCATGATTAAAACATCTGGAGTTCAGTTTGGCTATGTTAAAACCTTTCGTCTCGCTGTTGAACTTGCAAACAATCGTATTGACACTTCTGTCTACGTATTAGTTGTTCAGACCTCGTAAACACAAGGTGAATCGTCATTGTTAACACGACGGCCTTCGGCGGCCTTGTTTTGTGCAACCTCGTCCCCAGGGCCTTCCGAGAGGTACTGCTATATTTAGCTTGCGCTTGCGCAGAAACGCCGGAAGTGAGCTTTGTGGATGAAACACGACG
Source organism: Pachyseris speciosa (assembly GCA_016490735.1). NCBI lineage: Eukaryota > Metazoa > Cnidaria > Anthozoa > Scleractinia > Pachyseridae > Pachyseris > Pachyseris speciosa. Next base: position 744,825 of record JAEMWC010000035.1, read on the forward strand.
ACAAAGAATAAAACGACGAAGAAAAACCAAGCTCATATTTAGACTCGGCCTTTCCGATCAAACGACCGAGTAATTATTTGACAGCAGATTCATTTTCAAATTCCCAAGATAATCCTTGTATTTCCAGATAGGTTTGCTCAATTTTCAATTTGCTGGATTTCGGACCCATTTTACAAGCTTTGATTCTCTTTACGGTTGGCAGTCTACATTGGCAACTCATTTGACAATACTTAAAATTCGGTTTTGCTCCCTCGCCAGTCCCTTTAGAAACTGAATCCCCTGATCCCAAAAGGTTTATCTTATCACTAGATTCTTCATCATTTTCTTCCTAAGGTTTTTCAGCGTACCTTCTCCTGTTGTGCCGTTTTGAGGTCATACTGTAGTTGTTTTATGACTGACTCCACTTCCTGAAGATCTTCGTTCTTTCTCGCCAGCTTTTGCTCCAGGTTGTCGATCTTTTTGACAAAAGTCTGTTCTTGTTTCTCGGCGAACTCTTTCGCTGCCTCAACAATCCGTATTCTCTCTTCTTCCAGCCACTTCTCTTTGTCCTGCTTATCTGCTCGGAGAACTGCAAGCTGAGATACAAATGCCAGAGATTAAAATTTTCAGTGGCTGATATAGTGGAGGGACCAGGTAGAGAGGGGGCAGGGGTGACCCGGACCCTCACCTCACCTGATGGGACAGATTTTCTTGTTAGTTTAAGATGCAACGATCACGGCCCCAACTCATACGAATGTCTGGATCCGCCACTGTTTAAAGAATATGACCTTTTCAACCAACAACAACAGCCTAGTTTCTCGGGGACAACAAACCAGAATTAGTTTTTCGGAATTTTTCCTAGCTGCAAAAGAAAGGACCTAGCTTCCTTTTTTCTGGTGCAGTCAAGTTTTATACCGGTGATGCATGCTTTCGAAACGTAGCTTAGAGGTGGTTATGGCTTGTTCCCCATTAAAACTAAAAAACAAACAACATCAACAACAAAAATATCAAATTAAAATGAAAAACAAAATACATATTTGAGAATGAATATATGAAAATCATATATTTAAACAAACCAAAACCAACGCAATTATTCCAGCCAATCACAACAGATGCAAACAGCACAATGAACCAATCAGAATACAAAACAATCACGTGTAACCGCGCTAACGAGCGGAGAAATACACGTGTGCGAGTCGAGATTGGTTTTGGTTTTGCTTCTCATTGGTTGAGAAAGTGGCGCGAATTTTGTCAACCAATCACAGAGCGAAGCAATACAAAACCCAAGCAAACGCAATTTACTTTCGACACTCTAAAACAAAAGGTAATTAATGTCAATTTACATGCAGTTTTTTCCCCCAAATCTAAAAATCCTAATACCTAATCCTAATACTCCTTCAAAGACGTCATGTTATCATAAATTAGATTAATTTGTACCTCTTTCTCTGCCGCACTCAGCGATTCCACTAGCTTCTCCCGTTCAGCTCCTGCGGTCTCACCACTTCTTTCACCGGCTCCACATCCACCATCCTTGCTCCATTCCAGCTGCTGTGTAACCTCCCCCAGATGATGACGTAACTCGCGCTCCACTTCCGCTGCAGCAGCGTACTTGGCTTCAAGGCTACTCACTTCCTGTTTACTCTGTTTCAAACCCTCCTCCTTGACAAATATCTCCTCATCTTTTTGCTTCAAGCTGTACTTCAGTTCTTCACACCGTGATTCAAGTTCTTTTACCTTGGACTGCAGATCTGATGTCACATTAGCCCGCGATGATGCTCTTCTCTCAGTCTCGTGAAGCACTTCTAAGTATGCCTTATCCTTGTCGCTCAGATTTCGCTCCAACTCGTCCACTTTTCTCTTCAACTGATCATTTTCTACCACGATCATTGACTGCTCATTCTCAGAGTCTTTGTTTAGCGAAGACAGTATCTTCGCTTTCTCCTTTTCCCATTGTTCTTCTTGTTCTTGAAAGGCACGCATCATCACCTCGGCATTCGACTTCTCTCGTGATAACAGATGCTCCAACTCAAGCACTTGTTCTTCCAGCTTTTCAGATCCAACTCTGTTCTGTTGACACTGCACGTGCTCTGCTCTGAGAGAATCAAGTTCATCTGTGAGTGACTTGACTTGCGTCTTCAGACCTTCCAACTGTTCGGTTTGATCGTTGAGATTTCTTTGCAGTTTTTCAACCTGAGAACATCGCGCATTGAGCAGGTTTTGTATCTTTTCCATCTCCTTGTCTTTCTGGTCTTGCTGCAAATAAACCGTTCGACAAACATAATTATTGTTTGTATTCAAACATCAGCTGAGGTGATGTGAAACGTTTGGCTAAAATTGAGTCTAATCGTAAAATTTAGATAGTTGTCCACTTATCTGAGTGTCCACTTGTGGGAGGTTAAAAATTCAGTGTCTGACTGGGACCGCAACTGGGTGTCACCTTGTATGTCATTGTGACTGGGGTTATGGGTGAGTGCCCATTTAGGAGAGGTGTCCAGGTATGGGAGGTTTTAATGCAGTGCTCGTATGTGGCAAGGACAATGACTGAGGGCGCTTTCCATTTGCTATTGATAACTGGGTGATCGTACCGATCAGTTTGTAAATGAAGCACTCTTATTGTATAATGGTCCTTCGAATTCATTTTAAATGGCACCTATAATATTTAGACAAGAGTGTACAAACTGTGAATCTTTTCCAAGTTAGCCCTTCAAAATGTGCCTTCTATTTACTACCATACTATCATTCTAACCCAGGCTCTTTCAAATCTTTTTTGAGGAACACTTACAAGTCCGTTTTACAGTCGAGTCAGGTCAAGCGTACCCCCCTAGAGTACATTAATGAGTTGATTATTTGAACATTGAACCCGGTAGTCGTTTCGAATAATGCAATCAATTTTTGAAATATTCGAATCAAACTTCAATTGCTGATTGGACTCTGTCCGTAAGATGTGTTTGAAAAACGCGTTCGACCAACGAGACTTTAATTCTGTCATCTCTTTTAATAGAGCACACCTTTTTCAGCCCTTTAAAATCCAACAATATTGTTCTTTCCGAGGAATCCTAAAAATAATAAATTTGTACGGAGCGAAATTAAACACAGCTGATAGCGTACAGCGTTGTAAACAACCAAAAATATTGACGAGAAGACTTGCTAGAACTTCGCCCGAAATCCTTTTATCACGAATAAGACTTCTACAAGCTCTATGGGATCAGGATGTAGAAAGCAAAAAAACTGCTCGATAATAACATTTACAATACCGTTTTTCACCTATCACTCACCGTTGGACGCTTCGATTTCCCATATAAGGAGCATCTTTTGTTCGCTTAGTCCAATCAGCAATCAAAGTTTGATTCAAATATTTCAAAAATGATTGCATTATTCAAAACGACTAACGGGTTCAATGTTCAAATAATCAACTCATTAATGTAATCTAGGGGGGTACGCTTGACCTGACTTGACTGTAAAACGGACTTGTAAGTGTTCCTCAAAAAAGATTTGAAAGAGCCTGGGTTAGGGTTAGGGTTAGGGTTAGGGTTAGGGTTATTTATGATGTAGATCTGGTCTGTACGTGGACCACCACACGGACCTGTTTATGTCATCATTTATTAGATTTTTAGGCTGTTTTGTATTTCTATCTTACTTTTTAATCTTGTGTAATTTTGTAAATAGACGATTGTCCCCTCCCCCCCCCCCCCCCCCCAATTCCCCCTTGAGAGAGAGCTGGGCCTATCCCTTTTGGTGTCTCTTCCTTTTTTTAAAGTTTTAATGTGTTGCCCAGTAAAATTATTAAAGAAATTCTGGTCATCTAATTCTGACAGTTGGAAAGGGCGCTGTGTGTCCATTTAGGAAGAAAAGTGGCCACCTATTAATGATAAGCAATGTGGGTTTGGTGTGTGGCTGACAAAGTGACTGTGCTTAGATGAGCTGGTTGGTTATGGAAGGATGAAATGCAACGTTAGTGCATGACTAAGACCATTAGTGGGTGTCCACTTATGGGATGCTATATAGAGTACTTTTCAATTGACTGTCGAGAAAACAAAACCAAAGTAATTACTCTGACCAATTACAACATACGCAAACATGCAAGTTACATGCAGTTACATGCAGCCGGCGCCAAGCGCGGAAAAATCACGTGCAAGTCACGATTGGTTTCGGTTTGCTTCTCATTGGTTGAGAAAGTGGTGCGAGTTTTGTTAACCAATCACAGAGCAAAGTAGAGCAAAACTAAAGCAAACCAGAATTACTTTCGACACTCAACTGAAGATCACTCTATGTGCAGCTGATACTAACCTCTTTTTGTAGTTTCTCCATCTCCTTTTCTCTGACATTTCCATGTTCTTTCAGTGCATCCATCTTTTGCTCAAACTCTGTATCTTTCACTGACATCGCTGAGGCATGTTGTTCCTCCATGCTGCTAATAGTGGCTTTTAGCTGGCTAACCTTATCCTTAGCATCATCCAACTCGCACTTAAACTCAGCTTTACTTCTCTCCAACAACTGCATCTCTTCTTTAAGTTCACTGATCAACTTCTCACTTTCCTGACGGCTTCTCGCCATGGCCTCCCTTTCAACATTCTCCGCAGAAACTGCATTCAACTTTTCCACAGCATTATGAAGTTCATCTTTCGCATGTGCCAGCATTTCTTCAAGCTCACCCTTTTCACTCTCTGTAGCCCTAACACTGGCATTAATACTTTCCAACTGGCTTGAAAGTTTTGAAATGTTTGCCTCGCGATCGCAGATTTGGCGTCTTAATTCTTCTACAGCCGCTTCAAGTTCTTCCTTTTTCTCATTCATCCTATCTGAAAGTTCCATCTTTTCCAAAGTCACTTGCTTCAACTCATCTTTCGAGTCCCTCAGCTCATTCACAGCCCTTGAAAGCTGCTGGCGCGCCTCCTGTAAATGCTTCTGCGAGTCATCCAGTTTGTCAACCACATCTCTATAATCCTGAGACTTCAAATCAGCCAGTTCACACGCCTTTTTGCACTCTTGCTGATGAACCTTACACTCGTGTTTCATAGCTTCCATCGTTGCTTGAAAACCTCTTGTCTTTTCGAGAAGCGACGACCTCTCTTCTTCAAGATCTTTACAGGTTTTCAACAATTCTTCTTCTCTCTTTTGTGTTTTCTCGCTGAAGACTTCATACGACTTCTCCATCTTTGCTTTTTCCTGGTCCTTGGAAGCAGAAACATTTTCAAGATGAACGACCATGTCTTTCAATCGCATAACTTCCTCTTTGCTCTTCTGAAGTTGTTCAATGGCGGTGGCACACTCTTCGGATTTTTCCTTTAACAACTGACTCCGTTCAAGGCTAGCAACTTCCCTTTCTTTCTCAATCTGCATAATGCCTTCGCCAACTTTAATCTCCGCATTCTTCAGCAACGTTTCTACACGAGTTTTGTCGCTCTGTGCAATGGATAAATTTTTCTCCAAATCTGCAAGCTGTTTTCCAAGTTTAGAAACTTTATCTTCACTTGCAAACTTCTTCTCTTTCAACTCTGCGATTTCACCCACTTTCTCTTCAAGAGCGGCAAACGTGGTGCCCATTTTCTCTTGCAGCTTTCGTAATTCTTCCGACAGTAATCCACTCTTCTCAGTCTCTTTCAACAACTGAGCTTCCAAAGTTTGGATATTTTGCTCAAGTTCTTCAACACTGCTTTTCTTCTTCTCGTCACTAGACAGACTCTCCGTGAGTTGATTGGCCAGACTCTCAAGCTCTCCTTTCAAGGATTTAATCTGTTCCTCTTTGTCACCGAGCTTCTTCTTCAATTCCGTCATCGCGGCATCCATTTCTTCCACTTTTCTGTTCAGCGACTCAACAAAGTTCCCTGACTTTTTTTCATTCGAGAGACTCTCAGTGAGCTGATTTGTCAAACTCTCAAGTTCTCCTTTCAAGGATTTATTCTGTTCCTCTTTGTCACCGAGCTTCTTCTTCAATTCCGTCATCGCAGCTTCCATTTCCTCAACTTTTCTGTTCAGTGACTCAACAAAGTTCCCTGATTTTTCCTCATTCGAGTGACTCTCAGTGAGCTGATTTGTCAAACTCTCAAGTTCTCCTTTCAAGGACTTATTCTGTTCCTCTTTGTCACCGAGCTTCTTCTTCAATTCCGTCATCACGGCTTCCATGTCTTCCACTTTTCTGTTCAGCGACTCAACAAAGGTCCCTGACTTTTCCTCATTCGAGAGACTCTTACTGAGTTGATTTGTCAAACTCTCAAGCTCTACTTTCAAGGAATCGTTCTTTTTCTCTTTTTCGTCGAGTTTGTGTTTCAGCGCTGACGCTGCAGCCTCCATTTGCTCGGCTTTCTTGTTCAATGACTCAACAAAAGATTCCTTGTCTTCCACGTCCATTTGTAGCTTTTCCTTCTGAACCAGCAACTCTTTCAATTCTTCGTTCCTCTCGTTTATCACTTTGCCTGCATCTTGGAATTGCTGATCTTTCCTTTCAAGCTTGCTCGTTAGTTCCTCCACTGTACACTCTTTACTCTTCAACTCAGACTCCCTGCTTTCCAATTCTTCCATCAAACGTGAAACTTCAGAATCCGCAGTAGTTTCAGACATTTCTACTTTACAACGCAAATCTTTTAACTCGGTTTCTTTGCTTTCAACACACGCCTCCAACTGACTGTACTTCTGTTGCAACTGTAAAACTTCATTCTTCTGGACCGCTTCTTGCTCTGTCAATTCAGCGATTTTCTTCTCCGCTTCTACCTGCAATTCTTCAACTTTGCGAGATTTCGCGCTGAGTTCATTCTGGTTGGTTTTCAAAGCATCTGACAGCTGCTCCATCTTGTTTTCTGAGTCTTTGTTCCTCTCTTGCAAAGTTGTGTTTAAGCTGCTTAATTCATCCACTTTAACCTCTAATCCTGCCTTTTCTTCTGCTGTTGACCTCAGCTCTTGAATCAACGACGTTATCTCTTGATCTTTCACGTCAGCAACTCCAGTGACTTTCTCTACTTTCTCTGTGAGAGATGAAACTTGCTCTTTAAGACTTTCTGTCTGCAAGCATAGCATCTCGGTTTCAGACTGGTGATTGCTCCTTTCATCTTCAAATGATTCTCTCACTTGCCGAAGTTCCTTTTCTCTATTCTCAAGTGTTTTCAAAGTGTCTTCCAGTTTTACCAACAATGTATCATTTTCTTCTTTTCCTTTGCTTGCCAGGTCGCTAGCCTTTGTGAGCTGCTCCTGTAGGACGCACATTTCATCACCTAGCTCTTGCAACTTGGCCTCATTCGCAGTGATTGCTTCTTGTTTGCTTTGAACAATAGCTTCCATATGGCAGCATTTGTCCTTCAACAACACAATCTCATTTTCTTGAGCAGTGTTTTGTTTCTGTAATTCGAACATTCTTTCGTCATCCTCTTTCTGTCGAAGCTCTTCAATCACTTTACATTTTTCTGCAAGTTCTTCATCTTTACGCCTGAGTAAATCTGACAACTGCTCAATGTTTGTTAACATTTCAACGTTCTTTTCTTCCAAGACCTTACACTGCGAAGCAAGTTCATCCAGCTTAGACATCAAGGCATTATTTTCTTCTTTTGTAGCTTCTACTTGAACACACATCGATTGGGCGTCTCGTGTTTTCATCTCAACAACACCGTTGACTTTCTCTAGTTGTTCTTTAAACGCCACAACTTCATTTTTGAGCGCATCTACCTCGTTTTCATAAACCTCAGCAGCTGTTTCCCTTTTTGCCGTTTCCTCTTTCAAACATTCAGACATTTCTCTCAGCTTCTTCTCCTTGTCTTCAAGAACCGCTCCTTGTTTTTCAAACTTCACTTTTAGATCTGCCACCTCGTCTTCCATCTCTACTTTCTTGCGATGCAATTCTTCGATCTGCATACCCAACTTCCCTTTCTCCTCTTCAACAGCTTGAAGCAACTCACTTATGCCTTCCACATCTTGTTCTTTCATCTCATTTGCTACGCTGGCTTGTTCCAACTTCTCTGTCAAACTTGCAAGTTCTTTCTTCAAGTGTTCCATTTCTGCCACTGTCCCCTCATACGCTGACTGCCCACTTGACTTCAACTCTGTTAAACTATCAGAAACCTCTCTAAGTTGCTTTTCTTTGTTATCAAGGGCTGTTATTTTATGTTGCAGATTCTCTGCTAACGCCTCTTTCTCCTTCTCCATTCCCTCAATCACCTCTACTTTTGATAGAAGTTCACCTTGAAGCTTACAGATCTCATCAGTCAGCTCTTGTATCTTTTCTGTCGCACAGCTAATATCTCCATCTTTCTTCTGACTGCAAGCTTCTAAATGAACACACTTCTCTTGCAATTGAGTGACTTGGCTTTCTAGCTGATCGCACTGCTCCTTCATCTTCACAGCCTCTTCTTCGCTGCCTGTTTCAAGGTTCTTTATAACAGTACTCTGGTTCAACAACTCTTCGTCTTTTGTCTTCAACACTTCCGACACTTGTCCTAGTCTACTCCGAAGATCAACAACTTGTTCGTCCAAAATCACATTCTTCTCATGCAGCTCTTCCATTTGCGCTCCAACCTTTTGTTTCTCTTCCTCTGCTGCTTGAAGTAACTCACTCATGCCTTCAACATCTTGTTCTTTCATTTCATTAGCCACACTTGCTTGATCAAGCTTCTCTGTCAAACTTGCAACCTCTTTCTTCAAGCTTTCATTCTCTGCTACTGTCATCTCATGCGCTGACTGCCCACTTGCCTTCAGTTCCAGTAAACTATCATGCAATTCTTTAAGTTCCTTTTCTTTATTTTCAAGCGCTGTTGTTTTATGCTGAAGATTCTCCACTAACGCACTTTTCTCCTTCTCCATTCCTTCAATCAGCTCGACTTTTGCAGCAAGATCATCTCGAATCTTGCAAATCTCACCCTTAAGCTCTTCTATCTTTCCAGTGGCACTGCTAACCTCAGCATCTCTATTTTGAACGCAAGCTTCCAACTGTGAGCTCTTCTCCTGCAAAGTAGTAACCTGGTTTTCCAAAAGACTACATTGTTCCTTAACCTTTGTGACCTCCTCCTCGCTAGATCTTTCAAGGTTCTTTATAATCGTAGTTTGGTTCAGCAGCTCTTCTTCCTTTCTTTTCACCAATGCTGATGCTTCTTCTAGTTGTGTTGTCTTCTCGGCAAGTTGGTCCTCTAATTTAAAATTAGTGTTACAAAGCTCATCCAACATGGAACTCAACTCTGTCCTTTCACTCTCGGCCGCATCAAACTGAGCCTGAATAGTCTTCAGTTCTTCTCCCTTTTTCTGCGCCACAGCTTTGGCTTGTTCAAGTCTATCCTTTAACTCCGCGTCTTCAGTCCTTAACTGCTCCAATTCAAGACCATTCTTCTCCAAAAGCGATTGATGCTCATCTTCCAGCTTTCTCAGTTTCGCCCAGGTGTCTTCTAACTCTGTTTTCCTGGCTTCTAAAGCTGAAGACGTTTGCTCAAGATCATTCAACAATTTCCCATTTTCTTGCTTGTGTTTGCCAGCCATTTCTTCCTGTAATAAAAGACGCTGTTGCAAAGCAGAAAGTTCTTGGTTGGACTTCACCAACTCTTGATTGACACCTGCCAATTCTGCCTCTTTGTTTCCAACCGACGCTTCCAAGTTTTCTACCTTTTCTTGAAGAAAAACAAACTCAGTCTGCGTGGCGTTGCATTGTTCCTTCATTCTAGCAAGTTCATGATCCGTGTCACCTCTGATTTCATCAAGTTCCTTCACTAATGAAGAAATTTCGTCTTCTTTGTGCTTGATAACTTTCAAATCTTCCTCTCTTTGCATTTCCACCTGACTATGCGTTTGTACAAGCTTGTTTAGCTTCGTCGAAGTCTCATCGAGTTTATATTGCAAGTCCCACAAAACCTTCTCCTTTGCTTCTAACTCGCGTGAAAAGTCTTTCATACCTGCCTCTTTCTGTTGTAACAATTCTTTACTGTTTGCTAACGTTTCTTCCATAGTTCGTAGACAAATTTCCAGTTCTTCACGCTTCGATTCAACAGATTGCAGCTTTGCAGACAGCCCTTCAATCTCCTTTTCTTTCGCTGTAAACTCAACCTTAGATGAATCCAACTTCAGGTTTAAAGCTTCAACGACTTCTTTTAGCTTTTCATTTTCCGCTTTCCTGTCATCACACAACTGGTTAAGCTCATTCCTCTTTCTTTCGGCTTCTTCTTCTTTACATCTTTGCTCCTTTGAGAAGCCTTCTTTTTCCGCATTGAGCGTATTTATAGCATTTTCCTTTTCTTTCAAAACTGCCTCTGTGCGACTCAGTCTTTGCTGTAGCTCCTGCGCATGCTTTTGAGACGACTCCAACTTGTCAATCACATCTCTGGCCTCCGCTGACTTCATGTCAGCCAACTCACAAGCCTTCTTGTAATCGTGTTGCATCGCCTTGGAATCGTTCTTCATTGCCCCCAGAGCACTTTGCAAAGATCTTTCCTTTTCTGCCATAACAGCTTTCTCTGCTGCCCACTCTTTGTAGTTGTTTGCAAACTCCACCTCCAAGTTTTGCAACTTCTCGCACAAGTTTTTGTAAGTCTCTTCCTTTGCATCAAGTTCCTTCTGTTTACTATCAATGCGATTCTCCAAATGAACAGTTTGCTCCGTCAGCTTGGATATTTCTTGTTTTGCGGACTGAAGCTCCTTCACAGATATAGAAGCCTCCTCGGTCATCTGCGCTAATGCTTTTTGATTTTCCGCTTCCAGCTCAGCCATTTGTCGTTGTAACAAAGCAACATTTTCCAGCGCTGTTGCAAGCTTCTTGCTATCTTCTCCGCGAGATTCTTGAACTTCTTTCTCTTTCAAACTCAAGATTTTCCCTTTTTCTTCAACAGCGCAGCTGAGCTTCTCTATGTGACAGTTCAAATCAGTAATTTTGTTCTCCTTTTCTGCAAGGAGAGCTTTAGCTTTGCCTAATTCCCGTTCCAACACTTTACATTTCTCCTGTTCTTCATTCGCCTTCTGTTCTACCTCTGCGATTCTGTTGTCCAGATGCGAACTCTGTTGTCTTCTCGAGTTTTCCACTTCACTTAGGTTTGCCTTCAGCCGTGCAATATCCTGCTCTTTTGCTTCAATCAGCTTCTGGCTGTTATCAAGCTTGTTTTGTAAAGTGCTTGACTTCTTCTCCAGCTCAACGCACTGTTTTTCTAGCGCGGTAATGGCTTGGGACTGAGAATGCATCTCCTGTCTGTTACAGGAACAAGAAAGAAAGTGTAAAGCAAAAATCATGGCCAAACAAATCAATGGATGCAAACTACAGCCATTTGAAGGGTTGAGAGCATAACTGTCTTATGTCGACTTTTGTTTTCTGAATAAGCTGTGATCAAATTCCAGGAAAAATTGGTACTATGTTGTGTGAATGAACTGTTGAAGGTCATATGCAAGAAACGACGGCGATCCAAAGGAGAGAGGAAAAAGAAAAGCATTCAACCGGGAGCAACGTGACAAGGCGCGGGAATCGCGAATAACGTACTGGACGCGGGAGACCAGGGGTACGGGAAGCGGGAGATTTTGACCCCCTGCTCCCCGCTCCACTTGGCGAGGGAAAGACTGCTGATTTACCCACCAATTGTAAATCAGCAGTGTGTTGTTTATGGTTTTCAATGTGACCTGTGCGATGCGGGTTATGTAGGTTACACACGCGGACATTTACATAATCGTGTAAAAGGACACAAACAACAATCCTCCGCCATTGCCAAACACTACCAGAACATGCACGGAACAATGCCTCAGGACCTGCTAAAGCGTTTCCAAGTGCTTAAGAAATGCAAAACTAAATTTGACTGCTTAGTGTACGAAATGCTTTTTATAAGAGCTTTAAAGCCAAATCTCAACGTGCAATCAGACTCCATTCGTGCGAAAGTATTTTTATAATCTTCGCACCCTCTTATGTTAATTTTTTCGCGCCAAAATCGCTTTAAATGCTGTAATTTGCATGATCTCGTTTATATTTTCCTTGATAATGGAGTCATGACTACTCCGAAACGTCGGATTTTATCGTTCGTTTTAACAGTTTTATGTTTTAAGAAACCTCTTTTAATACGAATAATAATTAAATAACAATATATAATTATAATAAGAACCTTCCCAGAATCCTTTGCAGCTGGAAAATCGTCAATCCCAAATAACTTGGTCAGTTTGAGGGCAGCAAGACCCCCACGTTGTCTAGAAATAAGTCTTACCATAAACTAATTATTGTACAAGACTAAGGGCGATGACGTCATTGGTCACGTGACTTTGCTCACAAGTGCGTTTTTGCTCACTGTGACGAAGTTATTTTGTTATTGAAAAAGCAGTCAACGTGGTTTGAAGCACAATGGTGTGAGCCATTTCGGACTGCCCGGGTACCGAACAAAATATAAATATTAAGGGAGGTATATACAATTTTCAAAAAGTGGGAGTCTGGGTACAAGTGCTATCTCGCGTTGCATTAAACGCGAGGAAACAAAAATTTGGATATTGGTAGATATTTTTATGAAATATACATTTTTGTCATTTTTAATGCTGTGACGTCATCGGTCACGTGACCAGAACGGACCGAAGTTTAATATTCGCTCTAAAAGTTTACTAGAACCTTTCTCCAAGAATATTTTTAGGCGAAGTTGTAGTTTAATAAATAGTGTTTTAAAAAATGGCCATGATTACTTTTTCCTAAAAAAGTGCGGCAGTAGAAAATCTAACTGAAAAGTTTGTCAGCTTCCTGCTCAACGACCATTTGAGGTAGGAATAAAAGAAAATTTTGCCTAAGGCTTGAGAGTATGCCCTTTATGATGGCGTTGTCAGTTTCTTCTAATTTCGATTGCTTTTGGCGAGGATCGATGTTTAAGATTTTTTTCAGAGGAGAGGGCCTGGAGGAAAGAACGAAAACGAGGCTATACTTTCGCGCGCTTTTTGTTCACTGCGACGCCGCGCCACAAAAGGTTAGCTAGAAAAAAAATTCCAAGGACTGGACAACGGACTGGACTTGAATTTTCTTTAAACGGAACTTTTGACGACTTTTTTAATTATTTTTTTTTATGGCTGCTGTCTGCTCAGGAACAATGTATACTTGAGAAGGTAAGTTGATACAGATAGTTGTTGCTGTTTGTTAAAAAACAAAACAAAAAAAAAGCGCGTTTGTGGGACACTTAAATGCACTTCTAACCTAAAAAGTGTTGTTTAATTCTTGAAATTATAAAACTTAAACTAGAAGTTGCAGCAATGCGAATGAAATCAAATTAATGCTAAAATTAAATGAAACAATTTAAGTTGCTTAAGGCAACCGATGCAAGCTCAGTAATTTTACTAAATACGATATTTGAAGGTTAAAAACGTATCTTAAACAGTGACGGAATAAATGATTACTTTATTTTCAACCGGAACTTAAAACGTTACCTTCATTCGCACAGACATCAAAACTTTATTTTATACTGTCCAAGAACTAAATTCCCTATTACAATTATAACCAAGTGTACAATAAAGCCATTATTCAAAGTATTGGCCAAAGAAAAATAGTTGCGCATAAACAAATACTGGAACAGTTCGTGCTTTCAAATGGATTACCCTAATGAATTACACGATTCCGACACATAAATTTAATCTGAGTGGCGAAACATTTTGTTGTTTCTGAAAAATTACTGTACTACAAAAAACGTTCTCACAGAGGTTGTAATGCATGGGGGTTCACATAATTTAATTCAATTTTATAAAGCTAAAAATTGTGTGTCAAAGATTTAGCAGAAACAGAGAAAAGTTTTAAAATCACGGCTGTTTGTGCGAGTTCGTGTACGTTCGCGCTAAACGCGGAAAGTACCTAAGCTTAATAACTCTGAAGACGTCAAGACGTTAAGTTTATGTCAAAACCGACCAAGAACCAGTCGAAAAAAAAACAAAGAAAGATTAGCAAATAATTGTTTTAATAGATTTGGCAGTTTTACAAAGTGTTACGCTTCTGGTTTGCGGCACCTATTTACAATGGTAGTCTGAGGAAAAACCTTTTTACAACAATGTTTAAATTAGAAGCTTAAGCTTACGGTAAATTTCATTTGAATCTGTTTTTTAAATTGAGGGGAAATTAAAATGTAATTTGCTATAAGAATGGGTCCAACACAGAAATCCTGAAAACCTTCTTCACAAACAAACTGGCGATAAACTTGAAAACCAAATTTGAGAGTAGGCTTAACATCTTGCCGAGCCATACAAAAGTTGGGCACATAAACAAAGACAACGCTTATCTGGCTTATCGGTTGACCGTAAGTTTTTTGAAGAAAACGACTAAATAAAAGGGCAACGGTAAATACCTTCTCCAATCGTCGAAAAGGCTACATCGGGCCACTGCGTAAATCGCACATCCTTCGTCTTTAGTCATGCTCAAAGCACAGCGGGAAAATTTATGTGTTGTCAAATGCAGTCGCGGCGCGAATACAATCCCTTTCACAACGCTTTAGATACATCCAAAAAGCCGTCCATCAAGCCTTGATATAATTCTTCCCAGAGTGGCCAGTTAAAAATATTTTCACAGTCTAACACATCTTCAGGTGACCTAGTCGAAGTGGCGGAACGAGAGAGTCGAACTAGGTATCGCACAGCGTTCATGTGCTCGTTAATCCACTGACTTGGTCTAAGGTTTTATGAGACAGGATGAACCAAATTTCAAAATAATTTCACCGTTTTGAATGTAGTTAAGCTTCGCACTAGAAATTTCCCATTACTTTGTAAACTTGACCGCAAATACCACTTTCACCACAGCTACAGTGCTGTCGCAAGCAAACCGTCGCTTCGTTTCAGAAGGTCGATTCACTTTCTGTGATTGGTTAAACAAAATGACGTGTGAATCGCGAGGTGTGGAGAATCTACGATTCGATGACAAACATAGCGGGCAATGTCTTCCTTCGTAATTTCTGGTATGAATGAATTAATATGTAAAAACTAAAAAAGGTAAAAGTAATAAAGAAAATTTGTCAACTATTTTCCCAAAGAAGTACAAATACACTTGCCTCGATCCAAGCCCACTCATAATAAATATCCACAAAAATATGAATACAATCTTCCGTCTGTACAACATTTAACCTCCAAATTTCGATACAACCAATTTTTTTTTTACATTTATTAGTAAGCTCTGGCTTGCTGGCTCAGCAACAAATAACTTTCAAAACCATGAGAAGTTAAGTGAGAGGAACAATGTCTACAAGGTCTAAATAATAAGTCAGTAGTGCATGAATGGGTGGGGCAGGGGTTCTGAACCTTCAACTGATTGTACTTTTTTCTTCTGGTTCTACCCCTTACGTAGCAGTATCTACTTATGTCTTAACTTTGTTGCAGAGTCTAACAAAATTGCAAATTCATCACAACTTATCATTGTTCTTACCACCTTGGGAATGCCACCTTGGGAATGCCACTTTTTTGGTAGCCGCTTCAGTACACGTCTATTATTTCTATTTCTGTATTGTAACCGTTTTCTCCATTTTTACTTTGCTTCAGTGTTTCCCCTGAAGAAGGTTAGTCATGTCTCGCCGTAATATATGGCGTTAAAAGTTACCCTTTTCAACCATCATTTTGTTTCTTTGTCTTATATCTACCTTTTTATGGGATATATAATTATATATTGTTATTTCCGGTTTCACTTGTAATAATAATAATAATAATAATAATAATAATAATAATAACCTTTTTTTACCCTCGGTAGTATTTATAGCACAAAGGCTAGTGGCAACTGGCCGGGGGCAAACAAGTTAGCTATTTACAAGGATGACCGAGGAGTTGAATCAGGGATTACCCTAGCCTCCCACGCAGTCGTTTTTAGGGGACTCGTATTTCACCTCCTCCCCACTAACGCCTGCTTACCCGAAGCCAACATTCCTTTCCCGCCGCTGAGCCAATCACATTTTACCTACTAAATTCTGGAAGGTTGACCTTGACCTCAGGACGCTTTTCGCGGAATAGTTCAATATAGAGGAGACAGAGCTTGAGCAAGCTTTGATCACCGTGTGTGCTCTACGTTCAAAATTTCCTGTTTAAACGCATATCAACTGACTTCAATTTAAGAATTTGTGAGAAGAAATAGCCACAATATTTCCGTCATTATGCCGACTAGTTATGGAAAGACGCTTATTTCAGTATCATGCAAGCTTCGCCTTCAATTTTCAATTTCCTCGCCGCTGGTCGTGTTGTAGCTGTTGTGTCACTTCTCGTGAATTTGATGAAGGGCCAAGTCAGTTATTTAAGAAGCATTAGCGTATCTTCGGGTTAGTCTGAGTGATTTGGAGGAAGGAAACTTTGCCATCGGTAGACCATAGTGCGCAGTGGATCGAAAGAGCTGCTAGTGATAAGCTGCATAATTTTGCAGTCCGCATCTCGTGAACTGAAGAAAAAACTACTAGTTGGCGCAGTTTATGCCATCGGTATTTGATAACTTCAGACCGCTTCCAAGAATGTTTTGGGATCGCTGCGTGGGCGAATTTCATCTGATTTAATGCAAGATCAGACCATGAGAGATCGAGCTTTGTTGTTGTACCATGTGTGATAATTTCACGTCGGTTTACTCTATGTTTGATCGACTGATAAATGCTTCAAATTTCTAACTCGGTCGCGTCTAAATTCTTATTTGCTTTCAGTTAGTCTCTTGTAAAACATTGTATTACTAAAAAACAAATCGGTTCCAGCGCTTTGATACGTTTACTAATTCGCGAGAGAAAGAAGCACGCATAAGGATTAATTTTACTTGTCATCGCTTGACAGTTTCTCGATCGTGATTGGCTAGGATGCCAACGAGTCAAACAATGGGAAAGGAATGTTGGCTTCGGGTAAGCAGGCGTTAGTGGGGAGGAGGTGAAATACGAGTCCCCTAAAAATGACTGCGTGGGAGGCTAGGATTACCCAGGACAACACCAGCTAGTGGCTAGAGCGGGATTTGAACCCGGGGTGACTGCATTGAAATCCAGTGCCCCAAACCACTCAGCCAATGAGCCTACAGTACATGTACTTAAATCATAATCTAGTCTTTGGGTTAAGGTACATTGTACAGTACACAGTATGTAGTCTTTCAATGGCAGCCTTTCCTGACAGTTACAGTACATGTAGGTGCTTGCAAAGGATGCCAGTGCCAATAAAAAAGTTTTCAGCGTCAATCAATAGCTTAGCAACTAACCTATGCTCTTTCTCTTTCTCCTTTAATTTCTCATCCATTCCCTTGATGACAGCTTCTGAATTATGACGCTGGCATTCCATATCCAACTCTCTTTGTTTGGCTTTCTTATCTGTGAATAAAGACAAATGACAAGACATTTAATCTTTGACGTTCATTTTCATCATTCTTGTTTCCTTATTCGGGATACTTCTTTTCTGAATGAGATGTGACAATGAGCAATTATAATAATAATAATAATAATAATAATAATAACCATTAACATTTCTATAGTGCAAATTAACATGTAGATATGATAAAATGTGCTTTACAAGCTATGTGAAATAAATATATGTGATCAAGTACATGTAAGCTGAAGCCACTCTAAAGGCACTAAGACCACAAGGTAACGGGCATTACCCCTTAAATCTACCAAAGCAAAGATTGAGCCCAAGCATTAGCAGCTCAATCTTTGCTTTGGTAGATTTTAAGGGGTAACGCCCGCTACCTTGTGGCCTTAGTGCCTTTAGAGGGGCTTCAGCTTACTTGATCACATTAATTTGTGAAATATCCTTGTCACTCCAGCCACATCCCACAAGCTTTACGTTTTCATTGCTATGTGAAATAAATAATTCAACTAAAGATAACATGATAAGAATCCCAACTGGCCAGAGGCAAACCAGTTGGCTATTTACAAGGATGACTGCGGAGTTGAACCCAGGACTACCCAGAACAACACCAGCTAGTGACCAGAGCAGGATTTTAACCCGGGGCAACCGCATTGAAATCCAGTGCCCTATAAACCGCTTGGCCATCCTGCCTCGAAGGAATGGTTCCCACTAGGTGGAAATGGGTTAATATCATGTTTTATTGAGTTATCACCCCCTAGCTACATCAGTTGTAAAGCAATTGTACAACTGTACATGTATATTCATCCGTATTCCACCAAACTATCCATCGTTCACCACATTGATTGTGTAGGGCTATGTATTTTCTGTGACATGGTGTAAGATAGTTATGCAAAGCTTTCTTGCGATATACATGTACCATGAAATATCCCACTTGTCACTAGCCTCCTTCGCAGACGTCTTTGGGCTCTTCACACATTCCTCCCCCACGAACGTCTGCTGAACTGAACTGCCACTTCCGTTCACTGGCAGTTAGCCAATCATAACTCACCTTCCAATTGGTGGAAAACAGGACTTCAACCCCGGGATTATTTTCCCAGACGATGCATGTGATTGGTTTGGCAGAAATTTTTGGCTGTCTATTTCCATACTTTGTTTTTACTGAAAGATTTTTTTAAAATTAAATTCTTATGTCATTCATTATTGGCTATCTGCTATAAAATAGATGTATGCTGATTGTTTTGTGTTTTTCAAAATAAAGGCTAACCACTGGCAAAAGGAAGTGGTAGTTCAGTTGAGCAGACATTCATGGGGCAGGAATGTGTGAAGAGCCCAAAGAGCATCTGCGCAGGAGGCTAACTTGTCACTTCTATTTTTTTTTCCATACACACAGGGTTTTCATTAAGAATTGTAATAGCAGGAGAATAGTGTAAAGTAACAGGAGAATTATTATGAAAGATTATTATGAAATGGCAGAGCTCTTTTAGGGAGCAAGCAAAATTTAGCAGGAGAATTCTGCATAGTAGCCAGAGAATTAAGTGATCTCCAATGTCTAATGAACATTCTGTACACATGGCTAAAGGCTTGTGTGTATACGAAGACAATACAAGTGACTTGAGGGATATTCTATGATATACCATTCAAAAGCATTGCATTGCTATTACTGGTGTGTATTTTATTTTACAGATCCCTATTTCCTTACCTAAGTCTGCCAGATTAGCATTTGCCTGATCCAAGTCAGATTTGATCTTATGGATCTCTGCTGTACTTAGCTTCAACTCAGCGAGTTCCTTGTCTTTCTTCTGCAGGATTTCTGACATGTTGCTCAACTCTTTTATCTTTTGCTGAAGTTCTGCATCTTTCTGCGCTAATTTTTCAGTTGCAGCGCCCAGCTCTTTGATCTTAGTTTGTAGTTGATCATGCTCTCGTTGCTCTGAGGAAAGGTCCTTTTGAAAATCAAAGGACGTTTTTTTCACTTCTGATAAAGCAGAGTGAGCTTCCTGGGAAGAAAAACATTAAGGACACAATTAGAGTTTTGGGAGTTTGTCACTCACCTAAGGGTGCATTGTCATGCTATTTTAGCATCACTTCAGATAACTTAATAAGTCCTTGTATTGATGGAAGCACCAAAATAATGGTCTAGTTTTGTTATCAGTTAGTATCTCACTGCTCTGCAACTTATATTTACTGTTGTTGGACACTACAGATGGAAACAACTGCCATGAAGACTGAGCCAGAAGTTGATTTTACACCCAATTATTTTGCAAATGACTGAACTTACATTGTATTGCACATCGATTTAATACATTTCTAACCTAACAACAGCAACACCACCATGCCAATGTTTCTTCAAAATTGAATTTTAATTTTGGCACTCTGCCCAGAGCATATGGTACCGGAAAAATGAGGGATTGGCGACAGAAAGATAGGATATTGCAAGTTCCCTATTTCTCCCTATTATTTTTTCCCTATTTCTCTATTACTGCTGTTGTGTGTACTTCACTTCAAACCCTTGCTGCATTATAACTTAACAACCATGTTGTCATGGGATTAGTATGCATTTAGTTTACGTCTTTTGTCATTCTAGCCCTGCAAACTACATCCTGTACATACCTAAGCTGGTACCTTTGAATAGGCCAAAAAAGCTCTTAATACTACAACACTGTTAAGACAAATTAAGCACACATACAAAAATGTTGGAGTATAATTTAGCACTAACACATTGATAGGGGAGGTGAGGGGAACTTGAAAGCGGCAGGTACAAAGTACAGGTCACCACACTACAGATAAATAAAGAAGCCCAAAAGTGTCTCCTTGCCCTAATCCCTATCCAAAATTTTGTTATAGATTGAGGAGAAATTGTTTGGCTTAGCTACCAATCAATAAGACTGTGACCTGTACCTGTGACCTGTGGAATGTGACCTGTACTTTATACCCACCTACTTGAAAGACTTTACTCGATTTGAGTCTTTCTTCTGGAGTTTAAGAAAGGCTCTGCTAGCAGGGTGAATAGCGGGAACCCCACACTACACTTCCATATGTACATGTACAGCTGTACATACCACATTTCCTCAAATAAGTGCCTATGCTCATTATCAGCACCCTCCCCCCCTCAAATAAGTGCCCCCTCCCCTCCCCCCTGACTTTCTTAAATTGTAGTGATACAAGGGAAACCTGTTTCCATTGTCACTTTATTTGCAATCTTTTAAGTTTCAACCCCACAGGCATCAGTGCAAGCAAAAGAACAGTCTATCTTTCTGTAATTTCTTCCAGTTATTTCTATATCCTTGTGCTAATGCAGAGTTCTATTATGTGCATGAGCCAAAATAGAATTACAGTTCGTTTTAAGAAAAAGTTAATAAGCGCCGCACTCAATTAAGCACCCTCCTTCGAATAAGTGCCCCCTCTTTTGGCTGAAATTTTAAAGAAGTGCCCTGGCGCTTATTCAAGGAAATATGGTATGCCTACATCGGTAAAAAATAAGTAACACCCCTGAAACAGATGTCCTTAGGAAATCTAACCTTGGGGTATTCCTTCAACTGGTGACCATTCAAAGTTTGTTACTCAGAATTTTGTGGGAGGGGTGAGGTTTAAACAAATCTCTTTCATTTATTTATACCAATTAAATCCCCTTAAACCTTACCTCAGATTTATTGCATTTAGCGGCAATAGCCTTCAGTTCTTGGAGTTCTTTCTCGATCTTGTGCCGTTGTTCTTTCTCTTGCCGCAGGTGTGTTTCGGTTTCTTTTAATTTGCTTTCCAGTCCTGATTGCCAATCAAATTCTGAGTCAGAGCCAGAGGAACTTTTCTTTGCTCTTGAGTTTGGTTCTTCTCCAAGAGACTTCAACTGACCTTCCAAAGTTCTCACTCGTTCTTTATGCCCTTTGAGGTTAAAGGAAACAGCAAAATGATTGCAAGCTCAATAAGTTATCTTTACAGACGCAGCTATTTTAAAATTTGCTGAGGGATTGAGGCATTAAGTATTAAAAAACCTTAATATCAAGGGATATGGGTTCATGAAGTTTCTTACATCTACTTCTTAGAACCATTTTGACTCATTGAAGTCCACTGCGCCCCCATGTGCCCCTGCAGATTTATGTCCCTTCCGCCGCCTTTGACGTCATCAGTTTTAATGGTCAAGCATAGTTTTGTCCACTAACTTGTACAGAATAAAGAGATCTTTTAAACCATACCAGAGTGAGCATGATTTAGTCAAGGGAGCCGGAGAAAAAGGCAAAAAACCAAGCAACATGAATGCAAAATTAAAAACCTGCCTCCACCACCCACTTACCTTTCCTTTCATCAAATCCTAGGATCCTAAACGCTTTTCCAAAACCTTTTCCCACCAAAACAAAGCCAATTCAATACCCAGTATCACGT
This sequence comes from Pachyseris speciosa, assembly GCA_016490735.1. Taxonomy (NCBI): domain Eukaryota; kingdom Metazoa; phylum Cnidaria; class Anthozoa; order Scleractinia; family Pachyseridae; genus Pachyseris; species Pachyseris speciosa. Next base: position 766,368 of record JAEMWC010000035.1, read on the forward strand.
TCACAAAAATATGGATCTAATTCTGTACCAGTCTGATTTTCTAAGGTTTAATTCATGAAGGCAACCAAGACATTAATTGATATGTACATGTCAAGCCCGGTTCATATGTTGCATTTCTGCCGTGCCAAATTCAATTCAATCAAGTGTGGAAGAAATGCTACTGTTGATTCATACGTCGCACTTGTGCCACACTTAATTCATACTACAAATTATACTTCTGATTGTGCTTCCTTTGTGTCTCGAGAAAATGCAGCAAAAGTTTACTGATCCTGCCTAAGGCTGGTATGAAATGTATGGATTAGATTTGACATGGCTGAAATTTGATGTTTGAATTGGTGCCACATTTCTGCCGGATAATGCCACAAGGCTAGTAGAATGTGTGGCAGAAATTCAGCAGCTGAATCAGATGTCAAATTTCTGTCTAATTTAATTAGTTCAATTGAATTTGACACAACAAATCAGGGTTCTCCTTTTTGGCCAGCGACCGGCAACTTTCACTGCCTGTGAATGGCCCAGTCGCCGGCAGGTGCACGCCAAAGAATCACTGTTGTTCAGTAATAATTTTCACTGGTGCACCCCTAATCTCTGCCTGCTTAGCTCAAGTCGACTGCAGCTTCATTTGAAAAGGAAAACCCTGCAAATGCAAAGTATGAACCAGGCCTAATACACAACCTGCACCATTCACTACTCTCAGGAGAGAGATTGCAGCAGGGCTTTCCTCTAGCAGTGTCTGGTAACCCCTGGTAACTTACTTTAATTTGCCTTTGGGCAACAAGGAAATTTCAAAGGTACGGGGCGAGCCAACTTTACCTACATTTCCTTACAAAACTTGGCGAACCATTTACATGAGAAACAAAAGGTTGGCTTGGCTAGAAGGGTGACACACCTAGCCGGGTCACCCTCTTTTGATGGTAGGGTCACCCTCCTAGCCGAGCCAACTTTTCTCCATATAAACACTCGCCCAACCGGGTCAACTTGGTCAAGGCTCCATATTGAGAGCTAAAATTAAATGGCACAATGAAGGAGAAAAAAATACGAAATATTTCCTTAACCTAGAAAAGAGGCACTATAAGCAAGGTACTATAAGCCAACTTAAAGTGGACAAAAATAACTTTATCACATCGGATCAGGAAATTTTAGCAGAAGGTGAATCCTTTTTCGTAAATCTATATACTGTACATCCAACAGAAATGTATACAATTTAATCAACAGATATGATTTCTTTAAACATGAAAACGACACCGTCCTGAATGACGAGCAACGGAACAATTGCGAAGGCCTTTTAACAGAAAGAGAATGCCTTGCAGCCCTGAAAACCATGGAACTGGGAAAAACCCCGGGATCCGATGGGCTACCTGCAGAATTTTATAGAGTCTTTTGGACAAATATATCAAACTTGTTGATTAAGGCTCTTAATTACGCGCAAGAAACGAGTCAGCTTTCCATCACACAAAGAAGAGGGGTAATCAAACTCATTCCTAAGAAAGATGCTGAGCCATATCTCATTAAAAACTGGAGACCCCTTACTCTTCTCAACTGCGACTACAAAATTGCAGCAAAGGCTGTGGCCAACAGGCTGAAAAAGGTTCTCCCCGATCTCATCAGTTGTGATCAAACTGGCTTTATGAAAGGCAGGTTTATAGGTGAAAACATTCGATTAATAGACTATGTTATTCGTTTTACCAAAGAAAGAAACATCCCAGGGTTATTATTATTTCTCGATTTCGAGAAAGCTTTTGACACGATCGAATGGCCTTTTATCATAAAATCTCTTCAATACTTCGGTTTCGGCCCAAGCGTTGTAAACTGGGTCAAAATGCTTTTACAGCAACATAGAGAGCTGCTTTTTAAACAACGGATGGACAAGCAACTTCTTTAAAATTGAAAGAGGAGTCAGGCAGGGGTGCCCTTTGTCTCCATATCTATTTGTCCTTTCAGTTGAAGTGTTAGCCAAGGCTTTTAAAAGGAACAGCAATATCAAAGGAATACATGTTGACCAAGAGGAAATCAAAATAAGCCAATATGCAGACGATACAACCTTAATATTAAATGGTTCACAGACGTCGCTCTCAGCTGCTCTTAACACACTCGACGATTTTGGGGAAGCATCGGGTCTCAAACTAAACAGTAAGAAAACGGAAGCAATTTGGATCGGAACAAATAGTGGAAAAAAAGAAATCCTTCTGCCAGAAAGAAATTTCAGATGGCAAACAAACAAAGTAAAAGCTTTAGGAGTATGGTTTACGACAGACCCGGAAAACACTGTACTTTTAAACTATAAGGAAAAACTTGAAAAAATTAGAAATACTCTAAGTAACTGGAAATACCGCAGATTAACCTTAAGTGGGAAGATCACAGTCTTAAAAACCCTAGTAGCTTCCCAAATTGTGTACGTCTTGGCACCTTTGTGCACAAACAAAAAAATAATTAGCGAGATTAACAAGCTCTTTTATTTGTTTCTTTGGAACGGAAAGGGCAATAAAATAAAGCGAGATATTATGATCAACAATTACCCAGCAGGTGGCCTTAAAATGATTGACATTTTGTCTTTCAATAAAGCACTAAAAGCCACTTGGATAAAGAAGTACTTGGACACAGGCAATCAAGGTACATGGAAACTTTTTTTCGATCTTGAACTAAAAAAGTTTGAGTGTACCCTACCTTTCACAAGCAATCTTAATAAGATAGACACAGCTAATATCTTCAGAACGCAAGACAGTTTCTTAAAGGAAATTCTCTTAATCTGGTCAGAAATCAATTTTGAAGAGATAACATCGGAAAGCCAGCTTACAGAACAAAGCGTATGGTACAACTCACTTATAAGGATCAACGACAGCCCTATTTTCTTTAAAGAATGGTATCGTAAAGGCATTACAAAAGTCAAGCACTTAAGGAACAGAGAAGGAAAATTCCTCACTCTACCAGAATTTTTAAACAAATACAACATCAAGGTCCAACCCTTAGTATACTATGGAATAATTTCCGCACTTAAAACGTTATGTAACACATCCAACCAAGGAGACCTCACAAACGAAGGCAATGGATACGAAAGTTATTCGACAAAACTAATTAAAGCCCAAAAAGCAAGCAGGCTGGTGTATGACAAATTAATTACAAAGAAAGTGCCGCTCCTATTACAAGTCAGCAAAAATGGATCGAAGGCTGCAACCTAGGTCAAAACGAAATAAAGTGGGGCTCGACCTACCAACTAGCCCATAAAATCACAAAAAGCACAAAACTGAGGGAATTTCAGTTCAAACTTTTGCACAGAAGAATTCCAACAAATGCTTTCTTGACTAAGATAAGGATAAAAGAAAACCCCAACTGCTCCTTTTGTAAAAAAGAACCAGAAAAACTCGTACACCTTTTTTGGTCCTGCACAAAAACGGCACTCTTCTGGGAGAGCATCATAGCGCGATTAAAACTCTGCCAAATTATTCCTGATAGTTACTCTGCAGACATGACTGTTTTATTAGGCCTAAGATCAGACTCCTCTAAACTTCAACGCCAGATCAATTTTTGTTTCCTTATTGCCAGGCACTATATCTGGCTCTGCAAAACAAAAGAATCTATACCTCTATTGCAAGGTTTTCTCAAATACCTAAAGACAATGTACAACATACAAGTACAAGCAGAAGGAAACAACCTTCTACCCAAACAATGGTCATTCCTACACGATACCACTTAGAAACTGTCGTTTTTAAATATAGCGCTATCCCCAACGCCCCTGATATTCTCTGTCCTTCATCTGTTAGCTTATACTGCCTCAGTAACGCCATGGCAAATTACCTTGCAAACAAGTTTCTTCTGATGCAAATATGTACTCAAAGCATAAGAAACTTAAGAATGTACTAATTACTGTTTCTTTTACTTATTTAGTGTTCAATGTTTTTTTTTCTTATATATATTTTATATTATGTAAGTATTCATTTATTTACTCAGCTATTTAATATGTATTGCCAGTAAGTGTATCTTAATATGTCTTGTACTGAAGTTTAACATTAAAGTGCGTTTTTGCTCACTGTGAAAAAAAAAAAAAACTTGCAGCAAAACTCTGTAGTCATTAGCTCATGATTGATATGTCAACTAAAAGTAGCGGTTAAGTCACTATCCCAACAGCTATCACACCCAGCGTTACAGAGAAGGATAATGGCTGCTAAAAACACTTCGAATAAATACAAAACAAAAAAAAAACAAAAAAAAACAAAAAAAAACTTGGTCAAGGCGAGACAATCAGAGCATGCGCGAGTGCTATTGACTCGGGCAAGCGGGTCAATTTTTCCTCCTATAATCGCTGACTCAGCTGGGAGGGTGACACTTTTACCTAGGACAACTTTTCTGCATTAGAGTGCAGTCTTGCAACATGCTACAGGCTAACAAAGCTAGTAAACTGAATTCAGTTTTTATGCAAATCTTGTTTACACAAGTTGAATTTTAAATCGAAGAGAAATCTTAATGAACTAAGGTATGTGTTCCCCATAATTTGAAAACCAACATTTTGTGATCACAAATAACATTGCATTTTATCGGATTATATATTATAACAACGATTTGGAATTAATGGGTCATGGGCTCTTTTCCTCTGTGACATACCACGCTATACGTTTTAAAGATGACAATCGATGCCAAGCATAATTTGAAGATGAAGAAAAGCTACATGCAGATATGTTGAATTATGATATGGCGGGAATTCGTGCAACAAGATAACTTTAATTAAGATCAAGAAACACAGGAAAGTCTCATAAAACGAAAAGTTACCTACCAAAATAGACAAAAACTTTCTTGCACAACAACCGTACAGCTGCATTGAGGGTAAAATTAAACCTAAACAAATTCGATCGACTGATCTTTTGTTCGAAGCTTACCTGAGAGTTGTCTTTGAAGCAGATTGTTGGCTTCCCTAGCTTTGTTGAAATCTGCATTCTGCTTTTCCAACTTTGACACAATCTGGTTATGATCGTACTGTAAATGATCCAACTCGTTCTTTAACTGAACTCCTTTGGCAGTCTCGCTGTCCAGTTGTTGCTGACATCGCGCAAATTTCCCTTCGAGGCAGCGGACCTGCCCTTCTTTGGCATTCAAGTCGTGCAGAATTTTCTCTCGATTTCGCTCTAATTCTTGCAGCGATTCACTCAACGAATGGTTCTCTTTCTTCGCCAAAGAAGCGTTCGCTTTTTCCTCCTCGGTCAACTTCTTCTGCTTCGCTAGAGCGGCTTGCAAACTGTCCAGTTGGAACTGCTTTTGTTTGCTGTCCTTCTGCAAAGATTCATAACGTTGCTCGAGATCGTAGACTTTGTTGAGAGCATTTGCGGATAGCTCCTGCTTCCATTCCTCTTTCGCCCAGCTCATTTTCTACGACAACAACCTAACTTCACTGACAAATCGAAGAATATTCACAGCATCGCACATCGAAGTTGAAAATCCCGCCACAAATTCGACACCTTGAACTACAAGACCACGTTCTTCTGTGGCTCTTCCTGACACATTGAATGAATGGCAGTTGAAAGAAACCGTCGCCGTTCACATCTGTGATTGGTCAGTTGCATGAAAAGGGGGAAATTTGAAGTGAGGCAGGCCCTTGCTAGGACCCAGTCTCTTGTCAAACTGTTTTATGAAGGAATGTCAAGCAATTTGACACAAAAATAAACCAATGAGAAAGAAAAAATAATAGAAAAATCAAAACGTGCTTTCATTAAGTCGTCCCTACGAAGAAGATATCGCGAAAATCAAAGGCTTTTGAGGGTCACAGTTCTGTTAATAATAATAATAATAATAATAATAATAATAATGATAATAATAATTTTTTTTTACAATAATAATAAGCTTTATTTAACAATTCATCCAATATTTACAAAATAATAAATAATTACAAAATTCTTAAGTTACAAACTATGGGGAAACTGTATTTAACGATTTTTATTTTAAAAAATGGTTCAAAAATGTGTCAAAAAAACTAGGTTAAAAAAAACTTAGAAAGGTTTCGGATAAAATTCGATAAACGCTTTCAAATTCTGCACTTCATATTAAAAAGTGTTCATGCATGATACTTTTTGAAAACGTTGTTAATATATGCAAAAATTGCACGTCATATAAAAACATTATGATTAAGATGAAATGTGTCCCTTTGTTTCTTGGACAGTAAACAACACTAAACAACGTCAATGGCTCCTTCGGCAGCTGCGATTTCAATATCACAATTGTTGTAGTCAAACGCAGTGCGGCACTTCACCCGCGATCCTCGAAGACAAACCAGGGCCGAACGAAAGAGTGCAAAGCATGTCCTTGCTCGAATCCAGGAAATTGTTTGTGAGTATTGTTCTCCTTTCTTGGCGGCTATCAGCTCAGCCAGTCGACTATGGTATCTTATGCATTCCTTCCCCATCCCTCCAATAGTTGTAAATACAAGCGGCGTGAACGAGCCATGCTCAACATCCAACACTCTCCTCGAGTACAACCGCTTCTTGTCGTTTTCATGGATGTGATAGATCTGCTGCGGCTCCTGGTCCCTGTAAGACTCGGCATCAGGGTGGCAAACCCTCACATCAAAGAATGCCGAGCTCTGGGGATCCCAGAAGCCACGCGCCCGAATATCCAATCTTGCGTCTTGTGCTCTATTGGACCCTCTACTGAGCTGTTCTTCAGTGATGTCTTGGAGAACTGGCTCGACCTCGACGTCATTACACACAATACTCAAGAGATCGGCCTCGAGGTCTCTCAACTCGTTATGACGTTGGATTACGAAACCCCCTCGTTTGCAAATCATTGCGTGATCTACTGTGAAGTTTTCTCCACACGCACATACTGATGGAATGTCATCGAACGATGATAATCGAATGATGATAATAATAGTAATAATAATAATTAATAATAATAATAATAATAGTAATAATAATAAATATTTTTAAAGCGCTCAATCCGTAAAGCTCTACAGCCTCCAACGCAGACGTCTTCGGGAAGGAACGCGTGACGAGCCCAAAGAGCGTCTGCGTAGGTTTAAAATCAGGGGAACCCAACGAGCAAAATCAACCAAAAGCTATAGAAAGGCATTTTTGGGTGCCTTATGGTGTTTGAAGTCTGTTTTAAGTGATGTTTTCATTAGCTAGAAGAAATTCATCTGTTCGGATTCCCTAGCTGAAATTTTAATTGCCCGAACATGTTAGGGAACAAAATCTTCCTTTGAGAAAATGCAAGCTGAAATGAACTTTCCACGAACTTTCTAGAGAACTATTTTCTTTCCGAAAATGCTAGCTGACCTTTTTGACTGTCAAAAACAGCAATTACGACCTTTTCGAAAACTTCAGGGGCTATGATTTCCCAATTTCGAATCTTTTAGGTCACGTTTTAGTTACGAAAATCCGAGTGCACTCTTTAATCGACGCCGAAAGTGCAAGGCGAATCACCCTCCACCGAACAGATATCTACCGAAACTTATCGTTGGGTGCCCCTGTAAAATGGGAAAGGTAAATTGCGAACAATCTCGCAATCCCTCGTGCAACACTCTTGATCCCTGAAAGTGAGCAATTGAGATACAACGTCGTTCCCAGGGCTTTTCCTTTGGAAACTGGGATGCGGCGCGTCGTGTCCTGTCGTGCCTTATTTTCCTGAGAATAAGCCCTTGGAACAAAGTTGACGGAAGACAGCGATAACGATGACGATGACGATGACAACGATATTGATGACGATTTTCTAAGAGTTTCTTTGTGAACGGCAGAAAAAGATTACAGGACAACAATTAATGACAGTGTCTTACAGTGACAGAAAAACCCTCATACTACAAAAAGATTGGGTTGCACAGGTGGTATTTAAAACAAATGAAAACTTGGGGAAAGCTTTGGGAACGAGTTTGGCTGGTGATAATGATGATGACGATGATGATTTTGGTGGGGATTGTGACGATAGTGGTGGACTGAAAACATTGATCTGAAATCCTCGTTTTTTTGTTTTGTTTGTTTGTTTGTTTGTTTTTTCACTTTGTTACTTATTGATATTACACAGCATTAAAGTTACTTTGAAACAACCCGACTGTCGTGTCGGTGTGGCTATCATGTCAACATCAAAAGAAAAGGAAAACGTGTGGAAATAATCAACACCTTTAAATTTCTCCTACAACCAACAGACTGCACAAACTCGCGGCAAAAACAATTAAGCGAATCGCTTTAACAGAAGTCACGCAATCAAACAGAAACCAACTGCCTCATAGCACTAAAAATTAGAAGCTTGTATGATGAGGCTTGAAGTGACAAGAATACCTCACAAATTAATGTGTCGAGGAAAGCTGAAAGCCACTCAATGGCACTAAGGCCCCGTGGTAGCGGGTACTACTTCTTTGGGTCTGAGCATTAGCAGCCATGGACAACTGTTTCGGCCTGGTTAGGCCTCCACTGAACATGGCATAGCTAATACCCAGGCTCAAGCACAGACGAGTCTCCACATGGCATAGTACGCTTGAAAATCTTAAAAACTCTGTCAGTTAATCTTAAAATGACTTTTAGTAAATTCAATGCTCACGATAAACTTATCTTTGAGTAAAACCTTTCAGTATCTATCAAGTACTTTTCTTATTTTGTACGTTTGAACGAGGTTGAACCCTGGAGTGCATGAGGTATTAAAGGAGTGAGAATGGGTACCCAGATCTCACTTATTCTGCGATCAGGCGTTCTCTTTTTCTTTTGTACGAAGGAGGAAGAAAAGGGTACCTTTTCCTCTCTCCCCGGTACAACAGAAAAAGAGAATGCCTGATCGCGGGTTAGATCTCACTCAATATTATGGTGGGATATCGATCTGGGCAAGACATTAATAGAAGCTATGATGGGTGAACAACCTTGAAGTGATTGACATGAAGCAACTGGAGAACAGGTACAATGCAATTTAAGGGTGTGTTCCTTTAGGATGACTCAGATCAGGACCAATGATCCAAGATCACTCAGATCATGATGCAATGAAGGAACTGAGGAATTCGTGCCCAGAGTGGATTCCTCGGTTCCGTTGATGCACCATGATCCGAGTGATACTGGATCATTTATCCTGATCTGGATCATTCCAAAGGAACGCACCTTAATATACTATAGCTTGATGTCTGGAGAGAAAAAATACTTGACATTGTTTGGTGTTGGCGCATTACCAAATGGTCGCTAGGATAACAACCGCTGACTAAGAAGTATTGTGACTTGGGAAGAGCACTAAAAAAAGCTTACAAAAGGAATCCAATTAAAATGTAATAAATTTATTTGCGGCAACAAAACCGCGTCAGTGTCTCAACTTACAAACAGTTATTCTTATAAAGAAAGACAGCCAAAATGTCTAGTTATGACTTATGTTCTATACAAAGCCTGAAAAATAATTCAAATCAACTTGTGTCGTCGCCAATTTTAGCACACTGGATGGTTATGTCAATGAAATATCCCAGAGAATAAATAGTTACAACTGCTAGAATATGCAAAAGAAAGCATTACAAAATTTAACCGATGTTCTAACAAAGTATAAAAGAAGGAAAATACATTATATATAAATTATAAAAGCGATTCTACAAAGATATTCTATTATTTAATTGTTTTTTAATCGCTCGTTGGACTACCCTCGGGTTCACGCTATTTTAAGTTCAAATCACAGCCCTGTTTGAAGGTGCGGTTTTGATGTAAAACTACGACAAAGGTGTCAGATAGCCTATTAGAAACATTTGTCGTAGTTTTACATCAAAACCGTACCTTCAAACAGGGCTGTGATTGGATCAATAAGAAAATTAACATTAATATCAATAATATTGGTTGAGACTTATCACAAAAAATACTTTCCTGTGGTGCTGATTGACTTACAAAGCGCAAAAAAGTTTGAAGCTCGAAAAAAAGTTCGAAAACCTGAATTGCCTTTTCATTCCAGCAAAAGATACGAAAGGATTCAATTTCTGTTGTGCAAGATTCAAGAAACTAGCACCGTAAGTAGTATGACGTATTAAACACTGCGCCATTCAGAAGGGCTCATATGAACTACCACTGATAGAAAACTATAAAGATACTCAGTTGAAGCGTGCAACGCAAATTCTCCCTAAACTAGGACTCTTGCCGTTTGTTGCGTCCACAATTTCCATAAGAATCGCTTGTAAGCGTAACTACCCTTGTAATCGGGACGCCACAGCAAAAAAGATGCACGAAAGACGAGATGAATTTTTCGCGACAAAGTACGGGTTTGCCTTGTCATACGTGCAAAGTGCCTGCACGTGCGGCGGCGTTATTGCCAAAAAGGAAGAAAATCGTGCATGTACCCATGGCGTTAATAATCAGAATGCGAGGACGGATTCCAAGAAACCAACAGAAGTTTACTCACTGCAGCAAGTTGTTGGTGTCCTCGGAAAAGTTGATCCCAGAATTCCAATGAACCCTTAAGATTCCAATTCTTATACAAAATATATATATATACCTTCTGATAATATTTACAGGAAAGAGGAACAATGTTATTGGATAAAGTTTGTCCTACAATTTAATTAAATTACAATAGTATTATTCACGCCAATGAAAAACAAAATTTCGTCTTAACAAGGAAATAGATTGAAATAAACAACAGGAGACCAAAGATGGGAAGTTTTTCCCCTCGAAGTACAACTCAGATCTCTAGAATAGAGCGCTTTTCAATTGAGTGTCGTAAAACCAAAACCAAAGCAATTACTCCAGCCAATCACAACAGAAGTAAGCAGTGCAATGAGCCAATCAGAATACGAAGCAATTACATGCAGCCGGCGTAAAGCGCGGGAAAATACGCGCGTGCAAGTCACGATTGGTTTTGGTTTTGCTTCTCATTGGTTGAAAAACTGGCGCGAGTTTTCCTGGCCAATCACAGAGCGAAGCAATGCAAAACCAAAGCAAAATCATAATTAGTTTCGACACTCAATTGAAAACCGCTCTAAGGGTTTTTCAATCAATTTAAGTACTAAAACTTGGCGAAACGAACACTGGAAAATCACTCAAACGGTAGCGCATGTCTCTTTGAGGTACACCTTAAAACACAATTTTAGGTAATAATTATAGTTTATCTGAATGCAGATTGCAGTGATCTGGTTCCAACGCGATTCAGCCATCCTTCATTCCAGTGTTCCACAAAAAGCATCCTTTCATCAAGTTTTTTTATTTTTCTGTGAAAATTGGTTGACTAGATGCTGCACCAGCCCGCGAACCACCACATCATCCTTATCCAATCCTTCGATTAACATGGGTTCTAAACCTTCTTCAATCTGCTCCAAGTTCTCAGCTAATGTGGCCTCTAATGCCTCCATATCATACACACTCTTTGGTCTCTCCTTCCGAGGAACTTCCGAATCTGGCTTCACCTTTTCGACTGACCAGCTCTGGCGCCGGAATTCATCCGATCTTTGCCGAGATCCCGAACGCCTTCTCCGACGCCTCACGAGCTTGTAGCTTTCAATGGGAGTACTAGTGAAAGAAACCTTCGTGATTTTCTCGACTTTAATCTTTGGGGTATGGTCCTTGGTCTCTTCCTCGCTATTTTCGAATGTAATTGAGCCCACGTTATTTCGCAGTTTACTCCTGTTACGCATGCGTATCTCCTCTACAGTGTGTTTATCGCTGACCAGTTTAGAATATTGCCTCGCCATTTGATAAACGTTTGGCAATGTTGACCTTCTCGGCGTGACAACATGTTCGGGGTCGCTTTCTGAAGATTCCCTATCCACGTTTCTTAATTGTTTACCTTTTTCGCCGTTGCTGTCAGCGAAAAGTTCAAACACACGTTTCTTCATAGGAAGGTTTTCAATCTTCCGAGGGGACGGCTCACCTTGATCTTCCTGTGCTTCTGCACCAGCATGGTTAACCTCTGGCACAACCGGTTCCGAAAGGTTACTTTCCTTTTGACACACAATTTCTTGTTCTCTATCAACGCTTGCGCTTTCAAGGAAATCAGCTACTACTGCACGATTCAGTTTCTGAGAAACCTGTAAGCTTATGTCCGTTTCGTCTTGCTTGCGACTTTCAGGTTCGTTTGGTATGCCCTTTATCGTGCGTATGATGGAGTTAATGTTCGATTCATTTGAGCGTGAATCACTATTTTCAGCAGAAAAGTCAATAATCCGTTGACGGCGCCTGCGCCGTAAACTATCCGTGGGCTCACATTCTGTGGCTAGCGGTCGACCATCATTCTTTACGAGCAAGGCAGATTCTAACAGCTGCGCACTAGAAATGGTGCGGCGAGTCTCATCCAGGTCCCGGTCAATAGAAGCAAGAAGCTCTTCCAAATTATTATGAGGCGAGCCTGAGCTCGAATAGGAAGTGCTTTTGTCAGGAGAGCTGTGCGATTCTACGATGTACTGCGTCTGCGCAGCTCGCATCTGCGTCTCGCTGGAGGAACATTTCTCCGCGGGAGAGGACGAAAAGCTGAACGCTCGAGAAACCTTTCTCACTGTGGACGTTATAGCTGAGTAATCCTGCAAACTTGTTATCTCACTACAACTAAACACAGAAGGCGAATCCTCCTCTATGCTGCGAAGATCACATGCTGATGACGACTTCTCCGTGCTCAGCCTCGCTTCCAACAGGCGATGCCCACTTGATGTCCGCCTTAGTTGGACTGGACTATCAGAACGCGCGCGCGAGAGGACAAAACTCGCGCGTTCACTCGCGGTCCCATCATGAAACTCAGCAGTAACGCTTTGGTTACGTATTCTTTGCAGAGCCTCGCACTTTGAGAGGCTGCTGGAACGTTTCCTCAGAACAGGTGGCGTTCTTTTCACTTTTTTCTCTTGAGAAGTATCTTTTTCAGAAGAAACTTGTTCTTTTTCCGAGTCATCTCGCTTCTTGACATCTTGTGTGACAGCACTGTCGATTTCGCTATCAGTAGTAGCAGTCCCCAGTACCTCCCCCTGCGCATCTTGTACTGAATATGTTGTTGCCTGGTCTGAGGGTACCTCGCCGTCTTCACTCTTTTCCTGGAAAAAGACGAAAGGTTTTCTTTAGTCGGAAAACGCTTATAAAAGTAACATAAAATGGCAATCAACTTTCAGATTGAAGCTTAATTATCCCTGACAAAATTCTGGTTACCCCCAATCTTCTTTTTGGATTCAAGCAGCCCTTGGTAAGGTATGCTTTTCCCACACCGCATCTGGAAAGATCTGATTCGTACTTCCGATTGAATTGCACGTGCTTAGAGTTGAGCTCCATGTTCAAGTTCTCCTGGCTCACTTCCGGTCATTTGTATTGTGTGGAAAAGCCAATCAGAATCGTATCGCGTGCGCATTAAGGAAAGAATACTCCAAGTACCAGCGCTCGAAACAAACCTAGCCGACACGCGCAGAACGTATGCGCAATAGCAAAAGGATGCACTGTCCTTAAACTGAAAAATAAACTGATGATAGAATGAGAAAAGACAAGAAAAAATTCAGACGAGTTGCATGACGTGAATCGAATCCACGAACATCCGTACGCTCATTAGATAATCACCGACCGACAGAAACACTCGTTACTCGGGTTTCGTGACCAGGGCGGCAACCTTTTAAGGTGAGGAAGGGGTTAGTTTCTAAAGAAACTGCGTTGCTGCGTCGGTGGGGGTTTTGCGAAAACGAATTTGGTTTATCATCTCTAAATTGGTCATCGTAGAGAGATTCGAGTAGAATTCTAGTAGAGATTCTCTACGGTGGCCAATTTACCTTATCAACTCCATTGATAAAACCAAATTCGATACCTTTTATGGTGTAAAACTTGCTGAAAACCTCGTCTGGTTAACAAGTTTTGAAGAACCGAGATTTCAACAACTTGTAACTATCGTCTTCAATGGGTAAAAGTGCAAAATGTACCCATTCACTGACTGAAGACAACAGTTACGACCGGGGTTGTCGAAAGCTTGGTTTCACAAAACGTTTTAACCAGAGAACGTTGTTAGCAGTCTTAATATCACGAATCACGGATCTTCTGTTTTCTTATCTTTTAAGGTGTACTCGAGCAGATGTAACTTTACCTCTTTTTCTTCCTCATCCAAGTCATCACAGCTTAATCCCTGTTCCATCTCTCTAGTGCGCACATCGTTTGGTTCAGGGGACAAGCCAGTGTCATTCTCAGTGGTTTCGTCGCATTCTTCAAGGTCCTCTTCCCTGTCACTCAGTAGTGAGGGCGGGCGGATGGGTTTCTACATAAAGGAAGCCAACATATTGTGATCGTATAAACTCTTGTTGTTAGGCCATCGTAGCTTGATTAAAAATAAAACACAAACAGCGGAGATAAACATGGTAAACCAACGCATTTTATATAGACTTGACGTTTCGTATGCTAGGCAACATACATTTTCAAAAGTGGGACATGACGTACGCGTGCTGGACACGTGAATAAAGTGTAGCTGGCTTCTGAAGCAAACTTAAGTCTTCAAAGCCAGTTAAACAGGTTTGTGTAACAAGATGATGAAAAAATAATTACAAAAATTCGATCGGTTGATTAGTTCAACACAGTCCAATAAGATCCCCTATTCAAACCATGGCATTCAATTCCCCTCCACGAATTTAATCCCACTAAAAATAAACCCCCCTTTCCCCCAAAAAAGAACAGACAAAACAAAACAAAAAGTTGTCGAAGCCTTAAAACCTTCCAAGCCCTTCTAAACATAATACCACGGACCGTAGGATTGGCTTTTTAAGTCGTTAGCTGGGTCTTCCAAGCTTCCATTTTATACTAAAGCATAACCAATTTTGAAACGCAAGATCCTCTCCATTAATTTGCCGCACCTGACGTCTGTCAGATAGACCAGAATGTACTTAAAATATCATTAGAACACGTAAAAACCCTGAAAGTCTGTTGGAAATTTTAACCTACTTTGTCATCATCCGATGAATATGCATCTGACGGAGATCTGGGTTCATTTTCCTCATCTGACTTCCAGCTCTTTTCCTGCCACAAAATGAACAACTTTTCAACTGAGAACAAGAACCCGAAGATAACTATCTGACTATAGTATCACAAAGCAGTTGCCGACCTAAAGTAAACGATATCAAATAAGATAGAGTGATTTTTATTAGAGCACCGAAAGTAACTCATGTTTACTTTGGGTTTGTGTTGCCATGCGATTGGTCAGCATATACTCGTGCCACTTTTTCAACCAATGTGAGGCAAAACCACAACCACACGTGCCTTTTTACGCGCATTTTCCCGCGCTCGGCGCCGGTTGCACGTACTTGCTTCGAATTCTGATTGGTTCGTTTCGCTGTTTACATATGCTGTGATTGGTCAGAGTACTTGGTTTGGCTTTGGTGTTACGACACTCATCGAAAACCGCTCTAAGAACTAATACTGCATTCCCCCTCTATTACAGAGACATTTCCTGACTGTTAGCTTGATTTCAACTTGGTAGCTGTTTACTAAAATTGCTACAATGCATTGAAGTTCTACCTGGGCCCCACTACAAGAGTAATTAGAGTTTACATCCCGGTGCAGCATTAATTAAGACATACCGGTTTCCTCTTCACGAGAGTTGCTCCTTTGAAAAGAAAAGAAAAATAAAATTAACTTAGCAATACAAAAATTTGTACTGCAGGACTGGTAGTAATCAACGCTTTTAACACTGTACGTTGGAATGACGTTTGATAGTTTTATAACAGAATAACGTGTAACCGCGTGAATAATGCACATGTCATCAGCTTCCCGGTGGGGTCGACTCCCGGGCTAATCAGGGGGATTGTAAAATAAGTCAAGCAAACTTGAGGAATTTCCCTGGGGTTTAGGGAAATCTTGCAAGACAAAGTCCCCTGGGTGAGGTGTCTCTTGCAGAAATCCCCCGACATCTTTTACAAACTTGTGAATTCCCCCAACCCCCTAATCTTTGATCGTAAAACAATGTCGAGATTTTCCCCTACCCTCAGGCAAAGAATCCCATCCATCTCTTTGTAGTGCCCCCTCCCCCCTCCATATCGCCCTGGTTGGCCAGGGGGTCGACTCCACGGGGGAGGCCGATGACATGTGCATAAGGCTAGCTAAGAATAGTCATTAATAAAGTCAAAACTATTACGAGACAACTCTTATTACGAGTCAACTGGCTGTAAAATTTCTTGACACAAACAGTTGTAACAAGGGCGTTATTAGATCATTGTTAAAAATATTATTTCTGGTAGGATAAAAAGGAACAACATTTACGGTCAGTTTTGTTTAGCAAGTTAAATTTCACGCAAGTATTTTTACGTATTTCATTATAAGTTGTCTGTGAAAGAAATCTTAAAAAGAGACCACTGGAACGAACGTTTAAGGCAGTTCTTTCTTTGGTGTTGTTTATTGAGGCCCCGGCTAAATAAAGGTTCTAGCTTTTAGTTCTGTATCAAATTCGAAAGTGGTCAGTAAAGGGCGTGTTAGTACCTTTAGCAAACGGTTTACAGATTTAAGATAACATGTTTAATTACCTTTAGAATATGCATAGTTACGTGGGACACTGCTGTATCCAGGCAAACCGAAGCCTTTACCGATTAAGTTCATTTTATTCTTTAGCTCTCCTTGGAAAGGGTCACTTAGCCTTCTGTCTAGCTCCTCTAAAGATCCCATGTTATATTCTTTAGCTAGAGTCTCGTAAAGCCAGTGACAAGCGTTCCTATTGGCTAATTCGTGAGCGACTCGATCCAATCTTCTTAGGTCTAAATCAGAGATATGATTGGACGTTTGCTGGATTACTTCGTTTATGTCACACAGAGAGGTCTCCTGACGTTTATCTTCTATATAGTCAGCGGTTACGGTTACAAGAATACGAACATTTGCTGGGGAAGTAAAATAACAAAAAAATGAAAGTAAAACAAAACAAAACAAAAAGTTCATTTGAGTGAATGTCGAGCTTAAACACAGCGACTTAATTACAATAGTTGTTAATTTATCACAATAACTTTACCAATTACATTAGACATTATATTTTCCTGTGTTTTCATGGCTTAATAATTATACATTAAGGAAAGCGTTTTAGCAAGTTGTATGCTGAAAACAGCAAGTGATTTAACAAGTTAGAAATTTAAAAACAACTGGGAATTTTTCCTAGTCTAGTTTCCTACAGAAAGTAAAGCTTTGATTGCTGAAAGCTTGAAATCCTAATTTTGACACTGGACGTCAAATGGTCAAAATTTTGCGTTGTCTAACTTTTGGGTTTTATGACTTCAACAACGGTCACCGGTCAGATGTAGGCCACCAGTTAACAAACCTAAGTGACTGACTGACTGACTGACTGACTGACCGACTGACTGACTCATTCACTCACTCACTCACTGACTCGCTCACTCACTCACTCGCTCACTCACTCACTCACTCACTCACTGACTCGCTCACTCACTCACTCGCTCACTCGCTCACTCTCTCACTCGCTCACTCACTAACTCACTCACTGACTCACTCACTCACTCACTCACTCACTCACTCACTCACTCACTCACTGACTCACTCACTCACTCGCTCGCTCACTCACTGACTCACTGACTCACTCACTCACTCACTCACTCACTGACTCACTGACTCACTGACTCACTGACTCACTGACTCACTCACTCACTCACTCACTGACTCGCTCATTGACTGACTGGCTCACGATCAACTCACTGAGTGACTGACTCATTAAAGGGATACTGTCAGGGCAATTCTTGTTCTATGTTAGTTCAAATTGTAAAGACGCAGTATTACCAAACCCTCCGTCTCGTCTGCCATCTTGGAAAAAGACTTCGACTGCGGTTGCGTATCTCACCTTCCTTACGTTTGCGGTCGACGTGTGAACGTCGTTTGCATTTGCATTGCGTCGCACCTGTGAACCAGCTCTAACTGACTCACTAACTGATTCATTAACTCACCGTGACTGACTGAATGCATGCATGATCGAAAGAATAAATGAATGAATTTTAAATATCGTCAAAATTACTTTTTAGCTGAGGCCTTCCTCTGCTGCCTTTGTTAAAGGAAGCCTTCTTTTTCTTGCCCTCAGAGGTTCCTATAAAGTTTGAAGGAAAGTAATTATGCTTTGCAATTCTACAAAAGGCCTTAATTTTAAATACGTTCAATATGCAAAGTCGCCCAAACTTTTGAGTCTGTGGATGAAATCCTAAAGTGTGACCATTCAAATGAAAGCTAATGAGCAGTACTTTCCTGTGGTGCTGCTTATTATGTTGTCCAAGGTGGTTCTAACTTTTGAGTTTGTGGATGAAATCCTAAAGTGTGACCATTCAAATGAAAGCTACTGAGCAGTACTTTCCTGTGGTGGAAAGCGGTTTAATACACCATACAAATTTGTGCTGTAGGACGAAAATTCCTATGGATAACTTCAGGTTTTAGTCCAATTACATAGAAAGTATAGTTCACCTGATTCTCTTTTGTCCTCCAAGTTCTCTTTTCCCAGAATGAGGGCTTTTGCCTGAAAAATGAAAATTCAAAGTTATACCATTCGTGCAAATAGCAAACATGTTTTTCCAAAACCTGTAGCAAAAACAGCTGGAAAGTGGAAATTTTAGTTTTGCTTAGTATTTCTTATGAAAATATTGCTTATTAAGACTTCTTCCCTTAACACCCCCCCCCCCCCTCCCCACCAGCCCTGGAATTTCCAATGACCCTCCTCAAGGTGTGTATATGTGTATAGATATTGTCAGGAATCACGCGATACTAAAACTATGCTCTATAATAAGAACCCCTTTAGTGTGTTTCCGTCTATTACACAGAAGCTGAAGCGTGCCTTGTCTCGACTGAAGCATAAACCCCAGATTGAAAGCTGGCTCTTGCACCAAGGGTAACTCTAAAAGAGAACCCAAGGACGGCGTCTGCTATTGTTACTGCACATATGCCATGCGCATCTCGGGATTGCGTGAAAAGCTAAGGTCTGGTAAATACGGATCTTAATACAGAAGTATTTTGCGCAGTTTCTAACTATACAAGACCAACAGATCATGCAAAAGCCTATTGATACCAAAAGAAAATTTGGGGTAACTGTGCATTTTTCAGAGAAAAATAAGCCTCAATTTGTAAAAAAAAATACTTGCCACTCAATTCAGTGTTGCTGAGATCTACTTTTCTCTCAGTCATAAACCACACAAAACACCTCTCTCTTAGGAAAGAAGCGTAAAATAAAAAAGGAAAAACGTTTTGATCTACAAGTGTTTAAAATGTCCCATGTTCTTGCGAAAAAATTGCATTTTGCAGTTACTTAATCATTACACTCTGACAAACCTTCTTTGGAACTGAAGCGGATAAACTGTCAACAATCAATCCCTTGAGTTCTAGCGTCCAAGTGTGCTTCTGATCAGCATTTCTTGCCTGTTGAAGGCGAACGGACAAATTAACGACACTCTGTCATGTTACGTGGGCATCATTTCTGAAAGGTGAAATATGTATTCGCATCCAAGCAAAGCCCAAAAATAAAGGCTCCATTCTGTTACCAGAGAGTCTGTTACGTTACTGAAATTATTTGCTTTTGTCTGTTGTTATGGATTGCAACGAATGATTGTGGATTGAAACGGATTGTAACGTGAATATTGGCCAGTTTTTTCAAGTTTTATATACCGCGGTTTAACTAGGGTGGCAAAAATTTAATATGGCTTGTTCTCCTTTCTTAAATTAATTCCATATCTTTTTAGTATTTGGGAGGTCGTGTATGAGAAAATAAGGATTGATTGATTGATGATTTGAAACACTTTTGACACCCCCCCACCCCCCCCCCCCCCTCCTCACCACCCAAAAAAGAAAAACGGCTGTTCATTGTCCATTTAACTCCAAAGGACGCATCAAACGTTTCACTGACATTAAATCAAAAAGTTGTCATGAGCAAAAAATAAAACCGACCTCTAATCCAAGCAAATGGACGTAAACATCTATAAACCAGTCTTTCTTGTTCAACAAGTACCGGTACAACAGTTTTCACAAAAACACACACAGTTGAGCTGTCTTGATTACTTCTGAAGTTATATCATACCCAAAGCAAACTCACCAACAACGTGTGCTGTATCTTCTGATTATCAAAGCGTATGATTACAAATGCTAGTGGCTCTTTTGGTACTGATTCCAACAACATCATGTTTGACAACTGATGAAGAAACAGAACGTAAGGCAGTCAGGAACAAATTAATCTGTCAGTTGATTGTTTTATGAGCAGATGGTTCTGGTTTTCCCAAGTCCTTTCCACTCCAAGTAGTAGCATAGGGCCAAAAGTCATGACTGCGGGTTTCAGTAACCAACTTGGGCTTTTGTGGGGATGGTTGGTTAGCACAAAAATAGCCCAGCCCACACCCAACACATAGATGTACACTAGGACTGCCTACACCCCTGCAAACTATGTTCCCCACTCTTTGCAAAAAGTGGATGGGTTCTTTGACAAACCCTTAAAATTTTACATGTGGAGGTGAAGGACACAAGGCCAATGGCTTAACGTCACTGCACAATGATGTGATCACCTGAACTGAAGCAGATGTTGAGCACACAGCCAGGATGATCTTACCAGTCATTTTAAGACCCTGGTTATTTTCTTTCTGCTCAGGAGTCCAGAGCTCTTCCCAACTGGGTGACTGGGTGGTGGCTTTATAAGTGTCTTTAACATGTAGTAATGTCATGTTGATGTGTGACAAAAAATTGAAGGGTTGAAAGCATTACTGTCTTATGTCCAGTCGTAGCAAGCAAGCTATGTATTTTTATTAATACTTTAATAAAAAAATTCATCTTTTATTGAAGTAACTATGCAATTATTGTACAGTGTAATTTGAAACTTTATATCAATTAAATAGATGATTAATATCCTTCAGACAGTATTCCTATCAGCTTTATTATATTAATATTTACTACTTCAATTTCTACTTTTATGACTTCTTTGTAAGACCTAAAATACTGATTTAAACACTACCCGCCCAGACTAGCATTTCCTATTTGCAGGATAGTGTGACCTTTTTCTTTATAAGATTTACAATCGTCAATAAGCTTGAAACTTGAAACTCGGGAGAAAAATGGTTCTAGGTTATTTGAATGAACTGTCATGTGCCAGAAACAAGGGCAATTAAAAGGAAACAGGAATAAACTCTGCATAATTCTATTTTTTTATTTGCATTTCCCTCATTTCTTGCATACGATCTACAACAGTTCATTCAAATAACCTAGACCATTTGTTCTATTTCTTCAGGGTTAGTTTGCAGTCCATAGTTGCTAGTCTGCAGTCTGAAGATGTCAGTGATCAACAAAGTCTGTAGTCTATAAACGTCACCCACAGAGGTCACAGTTTTCAGTCGGCTTCACAAGGTAAAAACTTGACTTGACCCAGACATTGGTCTAGCCTCCTTCGCAGACACCTTTTTGGCTCGTCATGCAATCTTTCCTCTCCCAGATTGTGTGACAAGACAAAAGAACATCTGCAAAGGAGGCTAACGTTGGTCCCACTGTAAAATACACACACAACCTGTGACTTTCCAGATGGGCATCCTACCAAAATTAGCAAATAAGAAATGAATGACTGAATTAGCGAATAGCACTCACCTTCAGTGTAGCCTTGCATGAGTAGCCATTTTCTTTCCGTTTTGTAATGAGAAGGATCTTCTCAAAAAGAAAAAGGTATCTATCTGTTTTAGTGCCATGCAGTCTAAAGGAGTCCTGAAAATAAAGGAAGCAGTAAAATACATTAAGTGTAAATAAATAAATAAATAAATATAAAAATAAATCACTTTGTTTGAGTGTCAATGTATGTAGCACAAATGGTGTTCATTGGGAACACTAACCAGATCAAATTGGAATTTGGAAATGTTGGGTTTTGAGGAGAAGGGAAAACCAGAGTACCTGGAGAAAAACCTCTCACGAACAAGGACAAGAACCAACAACCAACTCTTGGCATTAATTGGCATTAATGCTTAGAAACCAACAACAAACTCAACCCACATATGACGCCATGGCCGGAAATCAAACCCAGGCCAGATTAGTGGGAGGTGAGTGCTCTCACCACTGTGCCATCCCCTTGAGGATTTTTATGACTTGTAAAAATGAACAACAATAAATTTTTGTGATGAGCTTTAAACAATTAAAACAGCATAAATACCTCTAAGACAAGATTGCCATAGGTTGTAAGGTCTGGACCCTGAAACAAACAAAACAAAGGGGTCACGATGAAGCCAATCAGACACCAGGAATGTGAATAACTGTCTCAACATAAAAAGAAAAGCACAACTGGTGCTCATCATTTAACCTCATCATTTACCTCAAAATCTGACATCTGACTTTGAATCTCCTGTGAGAAAAGCAAACAGAAAATATTGTAACCTTGCCGGTAATGCTGATCAAAATGATGCTAACACTAGTGCCAATACCATGATCCCCTAGCATTGCTAATGACATATCACTGTTTGGTTTTCCAAGAAGTAGTCCCTCTGCAGCCCAAAGACCCCTCCAAAGACTGAATGGCCCATTCCATTCAAAGCTAAGGATACATAACTTGGTAAAGAGCAATCATTCAACTATGTACTGAGATCAAAACAAAGAAAATTGAGTAGGATTTGCTGCAATTTTACCTGCACATGGACTGCAACTTCATGCTGTCTTTTCATCTCATTGATGTGGTGAGCTACTCCAGTCATAGCAGATAGGGCATCCTGTGAAAAACACAGGACAACCAAGAATTTGATTTTCAGAATTACTACCATGGGAGGCCTCTTTTAAAGCTTCAAAATGGAAGCAAAGAGGGAGAAAGGAGAAAGAGAGTGGTAGACAGTGGATGGAAGGAAGGAAGGAAGGAAGGGAGGAGGAGTAGTAAAACTTTATTTATATACGGTATCAATTCATTTACATGCTCTTCCATCGAGCTGTGTTTTAAAAACAATTAATTAATTACTTAACCAATTAAATTATCTAACTAAGTTTATTGTCTGTACACGGCTATTACATAGGCTATAGCTATTACAAGGCTATAAATACTCTTTATTACTTATGGCTACTTATCAATATTTATTAAATACATGACTTAAAGGAACTAATAGTTGGCTGAATCTTAGCGCTCAAAGGCAAGCTGTTCCAGAGAACAGAGCCACGATATTGAAAACTTCGTTTGCCTGCTTCAGTACTCAGTCTAGAAATGAAAAGGTTGTATTTTGAATTTCTTAGATCATGTGAGTGAACACTGGATTTAGTTTTTAAAAGACTGTTTAAACCAGTCAGAGCAAGATTATGGACAATCTTAAACAAAATGATTGCTAGTTGCTTAGAATGCCTTTGCTCCAGGGAATCCAAACCGAGGTCACTGAGTAAAGTTGAGGGAGGGAGGAAGGAAGGATGGATGGATGGATGGAAGGCAGGAAGGAAGGAAGGAGGCAGGGAGGGAGGGGGATGAAGGAAGGAGGGAGGGAGGAAGGAAGGGAGGGATGAAGGAGGGATGAAGGAAGGTAGGAAGGGAGGGAGGAAGGAAGGAAGGAAGGAGGAAGGGAGGGAGGGAGGGAGGAAGGAAGGGAGGGAGGGAGGAAGGAAGGGAGGAAGGAGGAAGGGAGGGAGGGAGGAAGGGAGGAAGGGAGGAAGGGAGGGAGGGAGGGAGGAAGGAAGGGAGGGAGGGAGGAAGGAAGGGAGGAAGGAGGAAGGGAGGGAGGGAGGGAGGGAGGAAGGAAGGGAGGGAGGGAGGAAGGAAGGAAGGGAGGAAGGAGGAAGGGAGGGAGGGAGGAAGGAAGGGAGGGAGGAAGGAAGGGAGGGAGGGAGGGAGGAAGGAAGGGAGGAAGGAGGAAGGGAGGGAGGGAGGGAGGAAGGAAGGGAGGAAGGAAGGAGGGAAGGAAGGAGGAAGGCAGGGAGGGAGGAAAAAGAAAGTAGAGGAAGGAGGAAGGGAGGGAAGGAGAGATGAACGAAAAGAAGGAAGCAGTGAAGGAAGGGTGAAGAGGGAGTGGGAGAAAGAGAGACAAATGCCAAATGGAGTGGACAAAGAAATTAAGAGCAGGAGAGAGGAGTTGAGTGAATAGGAAGAACTGAGGAAGGAGTGGTGGAAGGGAGTGAGGAGGTAGAAAGACAAGGAAGGGATGAGAGAGGAAGAGAAAGTGAAGGGGATACAAAGAGAGGGTGAGAGGAAGGGAGGAAGGAAGGGGAGGATTTATCTCTCTGAAGGATTCTAATTCACCTCATCAGTGGTTCTTTCACACCCTTTTGGATGGAAGTAAAACAGGGAGGGAGGCAAGAAAAGGAGGAGAGGGAAAGTTGCAAGGAGGAGAAGGATGGTGGATGACATTGCAATTGTTTAATTTTTATGTCCAGTTTTACCAGACTGAAACATGAAGAAAATTCTGCATAAAAACTAAACGAAAACTACAAAGAAACTTATAAGCTCACAGACAGATGCTTCCTGTTACATGAGGAGAATAAATCCTTAAATTAAAAATACTTACAGAAATAACTTCATAGCCTTCAGGGCAGCTTTCTTTGTCAAAATGCTTTTGGATATCCTGACAGAAGGAAATTAAAGAAAAATACTTCACAATCATACATTGCAATCTAGCATTTACAGAGTACATGTACATGTAGTGAAGGCCATAAATGGATGACAAAATCGGAGATAACAGAGATTCTGTGGAGTGAATCAACCAGTAACCTTCCCAATTTAAACCAAGATGCCCTTAAGGGCTTCAGGGATGTCACACACTTTACCTGGAGTAACAGATGATATTTGAGGATCCTTTGGACAGGTTTTAATAAGTATGCACCCAATGGAAGAGAGTGACCAAGTTGAACTTGAATTTTCTGACAAAAAAAGGTTTAGAAAAATATTAATAATAATAATAATAATAATAATAATAATGTTTAATACTTATATTGCCCTTTTTACATCCAGATATGAACAAAAGTGCATCACAATAGCTATCTTAATAATATAATACAAATGATGAAAACAACTATATGAAAGAATTACAACCTAACAACTATATTACAATGTTTACATCTTTAAGTTAATTATGAATACTGCATTAAAAACTACTAAGCAAACCTAATATAAGAAATTACTAAATGCCTCTCTAAAATAATAAGTCTTCAGCATGGATTTAAAGGTGTTAAGGTCTGTCTGACTTCTAATGTTTGCCGGCAGGGCATTCCAAGTAAAACAAGCTACTGTAAGCTAAACAACTACCAAGCAATTAAAATGGAATTATGTTTAACACCATAAGAAAGCAAAAATACCTTAATAAAATCTGCAGTCTCCTTTTGCTGTGTAGACTTTGTCAAAACCTCCATGGACCTAATAGGAAAATAAACCAACAAGTATTGGCATTTTGACCATTCCACCAACACACTGTATAAACAATTTAGTACTTAAGCACATCACGGCAAGGCAGTGTTGCCCAACATCACCAAGTTGATAGGATCACCTGTCAGATTGCATTTAGCAACAGGATATTAGCCAACATCACTGTTATTTGCACAAGATCATCAATAATAATAATTTCTTTTTACCCTGATTTGTGATCAGTGGCTTGGTATTAATTAGCATTTCTGTTTTAGTCCCTGCTACCTTTCTGTTGGAACTGTTACATACATGACACACTTCTGTATTCCTTTTGATTCTTGCAGTACCCAGTGCTTGAATGGAGCACATCACAACATTGTCATACAGATCAACCCTTACTTTGCGCATTCCGCTGCAAGCCTTCCCACAGCTCATCTATAAGCCATGTCTTTCATGGAGAACAATGGCTTTCAAATATATCGTGAATTTGACCATTTACACTGAAACCAGATGGTTTCATTAGTCTATAGTAAGCTGCAGCCTCATCGCGTATTGTCTGTTTGTCTGACTGACTGTCTGTCTGCCTATTTTAAATAGCCCTCTGACTATCTCTGATTATTACAAAATGAGTTTTTCTTACACTGGATAATTGGTACAGTAATCTGTATATGTTTTGAAACCCTTTTCCTGAAAAAAAAAAAAATCAAAAAATATCAGTTATTACAACTCCAGTGATTTTGCTACCCCAGCGTCCTGTGTCTCCGACACATAAAAATCCTAAAAGAAGCAAAATAATTTACGGCATGTGTCCTGTAGGATGCAATAAAGGCAGACGTCACACAATCAATGCTTCTAGGATCAAAAGTCAAACTAAATGAACAAAACGATGAGCTGTTCACATTTCTAATAAAACATATTTATCGTGGCAATAATAACGTAACTACAAATTGAACTTTGTTAATGGTTCAAGTCAGGACTTCTGATATTAACCCTTTAAGTCCCGATAGTGCCATATGGCACAAGATGCAATTACATGCTCATTATTCAGTCAATTTGCATGAAATTTGCACAACTAAAAGATCTTGGAAAGATCTGCACATTGAAGGCATAATAACATGCCCCCCTCCTATATAACATTTGATTTAGCACCCCTGCAACTTTTGGAACTTTTTCTCTTTGTACTTTTTAGACCAAGTTAATATCTGACAACAAGCAATGCACTGAGAGCTGCAAATTAAGCTATAGTTTAGGGGGATACCCAATGTGTACAAGAAACAGGAAAATTTTAAACGTTTTTATTTTTTCATTTTAGGCACTTGTCAATCCAATCTGTGGCCTCCTCCATTTCTTTTGGTGTGATTTGTAGCATACCCCAGAAAATACCTTTCAAATGGTACATCACATGTGGTCTCCTGGTTCATAGTTACCGATTTAGAAAAACTTGGCATTTCCCTCGGGGCTTAAAGAGTTAATGCAATGACCCATTGATTTTGGTCTGGGACTTATTCTTAGGGTGCGTCCCAGGGACTCACTAATGACAATTTCTTGAATAAAATCCCTGCAACTCAGCTAGAACTAGCTAGCTGGGTATCTCCAATGCTCTATTGCTCATAGCAAGGATATACTTGACTTTAACTTGAACAAAGCAAGTACACAAGTAGTTTGAGTAAAAATTGTGGAACAAAGGTAGGAAGGGGGGAGAGACTGAATGTTAAGGCTAATTTTTGTTGATCAGTTTGAATTAATCAAGTCAACTTTCATTGTGTGGCCAGGGCCATTGCAAGGACTCTCTTTTATAGCTGGCTTCAAATGCAGTTGTAGCCCTCAATTAAATTACACTGAATTAAGTCATGTTCAGTCCCTTCTGCACACTTTTGTGTTCTTACAATGTAGTTGACATGGCATTGTCTTGCTAAATCTGCCTATTTATTTGCAGGGCCCTACTGAAAACTGCCATTGGCAAGTGAATTCCCTTAGTAAAAATTATTGTTATTATTATGATGATGATGATGTTAGAGTTTGCACAGTATTGTTAATACCGGAGACAGCATATTCCACATCTGTCAGGTCACAACAAAGGCTTCAGACAGAAAGTGCCTTCCTCAAAATATGTGCTGTTCTCAACATGGCAGATTTCTGGAGAATACTGATGTCATAGTTGATGCCCAGTTTGCACAAATACAGTACCGCTCACAAGTAAGTTACCACCCTCGCGCGCGACGCGAATTGTGTCGCGCGCTACGCGATTCTCGTTGCGCACGATGTTCTGGAAACTGTAAGTTTATTGACTTGAAGCTCTCTCACCATTTAATATGCCCATTGTAAAGCAACAATAGTCGATTTCAATAGTCAATTTACAGTGTTTGCAAAAGTCCGCTAAGAAGAAATGAATATGCGTAATCGATCAATCTTCGCGCGCCGGAGAAGGGCAGCGTGTGTTTTGCTTCCAAATTCCGTGTCAAACTGTTTTCTCCTCGAAACTTTGATAGACTGAGGTCGACATATTAATAACTTTAAAAAACCTGCATACACAATATGATGTACAGTGTTGATGAACATGCTTTTCAGTCTTTTGAAGTGGAGACATTCCGAGGAATTCTACCGTCATCGCGCCGCATTCAATTCGCTTCATTGGACACGAGCTTCTTCCTACACTGTACATCAAACCGCCAATTTTTCAGCTCGTCCATGAGCCATGACTGATGCTTGATACTTTTTGTTAGTTTTCTATTCATCTGATTCTTGACAACTAGCCATTAAAAAAAATTGAAAATGTTGGCGAGTTGGCACAGAGTTTCAAGCGGCAAATTAAAAACAGATCGAGCCGTAGATAAGACCAGCGTAATTAAGCGGAGCACATGCGAGGCGTCCGAACTACTTACTCTTCGGCAAATCTTTTTTCCACGGACAAACTCTACTGGATTAAAATCTGCACAAGTTTACAAAGATATGGCCAGGAAAATGTGTTCCGGTCTTTCGAAGTAGAAAATATACGATTGAGCGCCGGCGTGTCGAATAAACAAAACATTTCACATACAACTACCCAAACTTATGCATCTTCACCATTGGCAGAATGAACTTCAGATTTCTACATGATAAAAAATTGTTCGTGAACAAAGAAGGAAATAAAATAAACTCCGTTCTGTGTCGGGTTCTATTCCTTGGCTTCTCATGAATTTTTCGGTCATATTGAGTGGAAGGTTTCAAATTACACAGACAGTAGTTTTGCAGTTTTATGCAAATTTGCAATCCGAAAGCAAAATGTATATGCAGTAACCCGGCCGGTCATTAGTCATTTGCTTGTGCCGAACTAGCTCTTGATTATGTCCTCAACGAATTTAGAAAACACGACCATTTAAACGTATCGACGACAGAACCGATAAAAATTCAACTAAATTCAGCGCTAACGGGAGTAACAAATTATGCTTATCATTCGCAATTGATCATTCGTCGCTTTGTTTACAAGTTTTCGATTTGTATTAATGACCTCAATGATGCTATATTTATTTGCACAGAAGTGAACTACACGTATGAACGACTCAAATTCGACAGAACAATAGCTGCATTTGGAAAGTGTTACGCGAATTTAATTGATATCACATTGCAAAATCACCCAAAATTTATGCCAAAAATTTCTGCTTTAGTGACTCTTGCGCGACGCGAATCGCGTAGTGCACGATGCGATTTGCGTAGCACGCGACGTGAATCGTGTAGCGCAGAAAACGCGACACAACTGGTAACTTACTTTTGAGCGGTACTGTAGCTTTATAGATTGGGCCCAGTGCTCACATAACAACTGGTATGACTTTCACCTTCGAGTCAGAGAGCCCCCAAATCCTTGCAACCTCAACCATTAGTTCAGAGTATTATTTTTAGCATGATTATGATTATTATGATTATGATTATGATTATGACTATTGTTGTTGTTGCTGTTATTACAATAAACTTAAACATAAGTTTACTCACAGTGATGTGGAGTTTTTCTCTCATTACTCAATTACTACAGTCTCTCATTAACTTTGCTACAAGTTTTAAATAGTTTGTGAGCATCATTCATGGAGGAGACGTAATGGAAATAACCATTAAACCAGTCTGCAAGATGTCTATATTCCTTACGTTTGACACAAAATGGCTGGCAACGTCAACAGGGTCATCACCACATTCCTCCAATTCAGCTAAGAATTCCCTAGCACATTATAAACAGAAAAACACTGTTAATATTAGTTTTCTCCTTTACTATGTAAACAGCACACATGAAAATAACATGTTATCTTCACATGTGAAAAGATCACCATTGCTATGGTTACATAATGAGTCACACCTTTTGCAGCAAAAGTGAAAAGGTTTGCTATGATATGACCCTATGGCCCAGCGCGTGCTTCCATTGTAATTGTCAGACTATTGGGAAATTCCCCATATGAGAGCTGTACGCATCAGTGCAAGCTGGGCCGGAAAAAGCCATACGACCCTGTTAGGAAAACATATGGCCCTGAGCGATACAATTTTAGAGGATTTCATCGCGTCCAATGATGTAAGTTTATTTTACACCAGAAAGCAAAACACAAACAACATATTAGGTCAATTTTCTGTGCAAATTGGTCAATTTTTGTAAAAACTTCATCTTCTACGAGCTGATGAAGAGTCTAAGGAGGCCATATGATAAAATGCTTATAAACTGAGTTAGGTTGGGTCAGACTGGAAAATATTTGGCTCTCGGTCATGGCATACGGATCAAGCACACCTCAAACAAATATTTTCCTGTCTGGCCCTCCCACTCAGTCAATAAGTACACAGTATTTCATTGGTGTTTATATAATAAATAATAAATACAACATCACATGGCCACATGGAGATACAAAATTTCTTGTGTTACAGAATACGCTCCCTCATGAAAATATTTTTCAACACTCAAAGAGAAATTTCATATCTCTGCGCAACCATGTAATATCCTCTATGCATTATTTCTTCCGTTAGTTCTGGGTTTTAGGAAAGATGACAACGTCTCACATTAAAATAATAATAATAATAATACTAATAATAACAACAACAATAATAACTTCTTGCCAGAGTGTGATCAGTTCCACATGAATTTTACACAAACGTGTAAAACGGCAGTGGAACAAAAGGGTGCCTTTAGAATGGCATTGAATGTGTAGAGATCTAAGAACTCAGAGGAAGGATATTCACTAATATAAATTATGCAAAGGATGGCATAAATTTAATACCGAACATAAATTATCCAAAGGCTTACGTGTAACTAAAAGGCATGATTTTAAACTCATGCAATTTCAGCCCTTTTAACGACTTCCAGCTGCTGAAGAAAAGTGCTGGCTTAACTTCACTACTAACATTAGCCTGTATGCTTCATGAGGAAGTGACATTGCAAATGAAATTAGATGCCGGTAAACTATAATCACTTAAAGGTTTAAACTTACTTGTTTAACTCATAGATTTCTTCTATATTCATGAATAAGTCTTTGACATCCTGTTCTGGAAATGGAGATTCCTTTCCCCTCATTTTCTTCAAATAACCCTGGATAAAGATCAAACAATATATCCAAACAACATGCACTCACAAGTTGAGTTTTGAAGGGGTCCTTAAACACTGTTTTGTGTAAAATTTTAATTAATTAATTAATCAATCAATTAATAAAAATAATTGATAATTGATTTTTTTAAAATTAACGATTAAATAAAATTTAATTAAGTTTAACTTTATAAGGCAAATCTCATTGGGCTGTGAACTCAATCACTCAGATGTCTTTGTGAGTAAACATGCAAGCATGTAGGGTGGAGTGCCCAGTGGCCCCTGGCGACTTAGTTTTGCCTCTTGGGCGACAAGGAAATCTTAGTTTTTGTACAAAATTACTATGCTGGGAACCCTGAGTTTCAGAGGTTAAGAGTTTTGGGTAAAGCCATGCTACTAGTTCTTAAACCAAACACTGCACTCAAGAATAGATTTCATTCCGTAAATTTTCACAGAAAAGATAGTCAAATGAATAACACAAATAACTGAATATTAGTGTGTGACTCCTCTAAAGTACATGTACGTATGTACAAAATGTGCCACCGTGAACTTTCACATACCTCAATGATCTCATGTAAATGCTGCACATAAGCCTGTTCAGTCGACAAGATTTCCTGAACAACTCTCTCAGTATGGCTGCAGGTACTGGAACCAGTAGAAATACGATTCATGTTCACATCTACACCTTGCACACCAAGTAAAGCAGACGGCACAGAATCATCTGAGATTGTTGAAGGAGTTCTTTCTCCCGAGTGAGTTGACAATGGTCGCAGGTGAGGCGATCCATCATTTTCGAATGTTTTCTTTAGTACAGCAATATTAGATTCCTCAGACTCATTTTCCGATTGTGGAGAATCTCTATAAATAATTTCAACCTTCGGTTGAGTAGTTGACTGTTTTCTTTTATCATTGCCTTGTACACTCGTCACATCTATGGATGGACTTTTTTCAAGGGTGGGCCGACGGAAGAATCTCTTAGATGTTTTCCTTGGTGATAAAATCCCGTTGGACTTGGTAGATGTATAGCCATTTGATATTCTTTGAGGCGATCCAGCTCGCTTAGCACGAGTACTAAAAGGCTCGGCTTCACCGGCTGATTGAGGATAGCTTGTTATTGGGGACATTGCTGCTGAGAAAAGTAATACAAACATTTTGAATTTACAATAATTTTATTTATAATATAGCTCACACATATTTTCATTGAAATTGAGCATGCCTTGTGAGAGTACATGTATAAAGCACACAAATGATGCCATTTTTCTGTGTGCAGTTTCAAAATCATTATAAATCTGACATTTTTCGCAACCAAAAAAGAAAGTAATTGAATAAAATAGTACAGTCATACCACAGAACTGCCAAGACAAATTCTAAGTGCTGCTGGTTTTGACTGAACAATTGAAGGGCTCGGGGCAAGAACGTCAACGTCTTGCCGATTTCCCACTGTTAGATGAATTCTCCGTAATGTTCCCGCTCCGAAGTGAAAATTTTCCCACCGCAGCCAAGCGAATATTCATTTCCAGTCCTCGCGAGAACTTTTCAAGGAGACAGCGCCCTCTGTTGTCACATTGAATTGTGGGCATAAAAACATCCTTTCGAGCGCGGGCAACACGTCTTCAAACATACCATATTTTTCGCCTAAGTCAAAAAACAACTCCCCTTTCCGAATTTCTAGCACAGCAACCTTTGGCAAATGGGCCAAGACTCTCAACTGCGGGCCGCTTTTAAGACGAGAGTTGCTTTCAGACTGTCCCGCCTGGCTCAGTACTCTGTACTGCGAAATGCCGATTTGTTCCAGCGTTTGGCAAGCACAGAGAAACACCACTGGCTTCTGTCAGAAGTGTCTGACTTGCCAATCGACAGACTTGAATGACGTCCGTTCGACCACCAGGCTGGCGAGTTTCGATTAAATTTAGCTAGCAATCGACACCTCACAGCCACGTAAGTTTCCTATCAATGAAACTTAAATC
Source organism: Pachyseris speciosa (assembly GCA_016490735.1). Taxonomy (NCBI): domain Eukaryota; kingdom Metazoa; phylum Cnidaria; class Anthozoa; order Scleractinia; family Pachyseridae; genus Pachyseris; species Pachyseris speciosa. The sequence continues at coordinate 798,999 of JAEMWC010000035.1, forward strand.
GATGTTTTACCCGCCAAATATATAGTCTACGTCACACTATCAAACAATACTTTCCAAGCGTCAATCATTTCACGTGCTCTAAAGGTAATTCAATTCGCGCATGAATATTAATACGCAAGGGAATGAGCTGACTTGGGTATTTTTGCATTACGTTATTTCTTGAAAAGGAAGAGGAAATCAGCCAAAACAAATACAGAGCAATGACTGGAATGAAGTCCACATGCCAAATCTCAGTTTCTATTGAGTACATTGAAAATCGACCAAAAACCGGGAGCACGTTCTTGCCCCGAGCCCTTCAATTTTATTCACCTGTTAAAAAGGACTTTTACAACAAGACATAATGTTGACACAGCATGTATGATCACTGATTGGACATTATTCCGAATGCCCATGATGAAAATAAAATTTGCTTAGTTTTCTCACAAATTAAAACAAATTTATCTACAAATGTGGGAAAAACTATATATTATAAAACAAATAAAAAAGCCTTAACAGTGCTTTGTTCTGTTATAAGGCCCCAAGGAAGTGACAAGAGCATGAAAGAAGAAGGAAGAAGCATGAGCCACAAAATTATGCAACTCTGATTGGCCGGTTGAGAGCAGTACAATATTAATCCCAAATTGTACTCCATTAGAGTACTTAAGATCTGCAACAACCGCAAGATCAAAGTCAAAAGTGGCAAATCTGTCTGCAAATTGGAACATTCTGACAGGTGAAATTGGTCTAAAAGACGTACAAACTGAATTTTCAATTATTTGGAATGATTTTTGCATAGGTAATTTTGTTAAATAGAATTTATTACCAATAAAAAATGTATAATATTGCACAATTCAGAATATTGTTAACTGTACTATGTATTAAATAAACATCCAATGACTTTCTCATACAATTCCTTATCAATACATGTAGGTATTTGCCTAATATAAAGGCTCATGCAATTTACAGAACATTCAAAAATCACTCATACATGTACAGTCTATTAATGACAAATGGTACACTGTACTCAAGGTTGTGCAATATCCTACACTAAAGATACATGTATCTATGTTAATAACACTGTTAAGTAATTATTATATAATAACAAAATCAATGCGCATGCTCTGATTGGCCAATCAGCTATGGTTTATTGTTCCACTAAACTCATGGAAATTTCGCGCGTCTTCTGGATTATTATATAAAAGCTATCACCACAAGTTTCTATGGTTTACAGGCTGATAAACCACTTGGGATGTTGGAAGAACACCCGAAGAATCTGTAAATCACTCGCCTGCGGCTCGTAATTTACAAATTCTTCGAGTGTTCTTCCAACATCCTGCGTGGTTTATCAGCCTATAAACCATAGAAAATTGTGGTATATTGCTTAAATAACATATTGATAGTGTCAATGATGACAATAACAACTGTTACCTTCACCATTGCAGTTGTTCATGTTATCCTTACATGTACCTTTTTCCACTATCATTATCGTTATCACTATCATTAGCACTATAAGAATATTACTTTCATTTTCTACCTGTATTTGTAACTTCGTCTAAACAATTTGTAAGTTGGACAGACATCGCTGGTCAACCATGGTACTAAGATCTGCAAATGTTAACAGAAAGGTAAATTACATGTAAAGTTTATCTCCCACGAATGAGCGGCGCTCACTTTCGAATTTTACATACCAGTACATGTAAATATGAGTGTAAAAAGCAAAATTATCGTCTTATTAGGATGGCACAAAATGCTGTCTACGTTAACTGCTACCAGATTCCAAGTTTAAAAAATGCTAAATTATTTGTCTAGACATATCCATTAGGAACACACTCGTTACTCAACCCCATGTAAGGTCTTGAATTTCACAAACCCCCAGTCTCCTTGGTATTCCAATTATTTTGGTTTCATAGTAAATCCTTTTCAAACCTTCAGTTTGTTCTGTAATGCTCTGTGCTTGTGGATAAACTTAAAAACAAACACTTCAAAAAAACTTCAAACTGACCTACCATTCATGAAGGAGGTGTGGATATTTCCAAAGTACACAATTCTACGCAAGTTCAGACCATCTGAGGCCACTTACTCTTACTGATGCTCAAACTTGGAGGGATTGTTTTGCAAACTGTCAGAAGTAATCTGAGCCAAAATGCTAGAACATTCAATGCTGCATAACTTGCCCTTTTAGTGGCCCTGCTACTGAACTCAGAATTCACAATTTTCTCAAAAACTCTCCTATGGAGAGTTCAAGCCTTATTATGCCCCTATTATAACTGTCTATCGTTCTGATCCTTAGGATGAGGATCTCTCTGGTTTCATAGCACTATTTTAAACAGATTTACAGACAGTGAAGTTCTTTTAAAGAATTAAACCCTCAGACGCAAAGGTGACAAAGAAGGAAGTGGCTTCTGTGGCTACAGAAAAAGGATTTCCTAAGAACTCCCACAATTACTTTCTCTTAATTGTTTTGATGGTGATAATGGTTCAGTTGAAGTGGTTTCATTGTCGTCTGTCAGTAGTAAATGAAAGGCAGACTTCCAGAGTGATCATTAGCGGGTGAAACTAAAATTAAGGAGAAAATACATGTAAAAAGAGAAATATTCCATCCTTCCATCCCCCTCACCAAATCATTGACAAACTGCTGCTAAAATCAAACTGTACTAACCTTTACTTCTGAAATTGTTAGAGAGGTGTCTTGATAGTTCATTTCAAGTGCTCAAGATTGAGCAAATAGATATACCCAGCTAAATATCAATGATGAATTTGTGCCAAAACCAGTATTTTTTTTAACTTTCTTTTTCACTTTGACCCACCCGACTCGACTAGCCTTTGCTACCTTCGGGTGGGTGTATGGTCTTGTATCTATCAAACGTTGTTGGTGTTACGTTGTTATTGTTAATCCATAGTTTCAATGAATGAATGAATGAATGAAATAAAATAAAGTATGTCTAAAATCAGGTTTTTTGTAATATCCAAGATTGTAGCCATTTAATGCTATCCACCTGTTTCTTCAGAAGAACCCCCTCTACAGTATCCAAATAATATTAGGTTCAAAAAATATCTGTACCCATCCCAATGAATCAATACTGTCAAAACACCCCAGAGGAAAGAAACTTTATTGCAAATTCCAAGGATGACAGGAGTCTTGAGAAGTGAAGTGTGTATCTCGAATCCCCTGTTACAGTATCTTTAACTGAACAAGTTTCCCTTGGTTACACTTCCCATTTATTTCCTATTGGCTATATTTTGGTTATTTTGAACATTATGTTTAGCTCCCTTGCCTGGTTGTGACAGTAGGAATGTACTGTATTTTTTGGCAAACGAGTACATGTGCACTGACTACACCTGTAGTCACCTAAGAAAAGTACTTGAATCAATCTGCCCTTTTCCAATTACCTTCATTTAACAAATAAAAAAGCCTTAACCATGCTTTGTTCTGTTATAAGGCACTCAAGGAAGTGACGAGAGCACGAAAGAAGTAGGAAGAAGCACGAGCCGTAGGCGAGTGCTTTTAACTACTTCTTGAGTGCTCTCGTCACTTCCTTGAGTGCCTTGTAACAGAACAAAGCACGGTTACGGCTTTTTTATTTGTTTTATAATATAGTTTTTTCCACAGTTGTAGCTAAATTCGTTTCAATTTGTTTAGAAAACTGAGCAAATTTTATTCTCAGCTTGCGCGTGTGGAATGGCATCAGTGATCGTACATGTTATGTCAACACTGCCGGTGTCTTGTTTTAAAAATTGTTTTTAACGGGAGGCTAAAACCGTTCAGTTAAAACAAGCAGCACTTGGAATTCGTCTCCTCAGTTCTATTGTATGACTGTAATATTTTAATCAAGGTGTTTATGTTTTGAATTGTGAAAAATGCCAGATTTGTAATGATTTTGACACTGCACGCGCAGACAAATGGCATCATCTGCGTGCTTTGTACTCTCATAAGGCACGCTCGCTTCCAATGAAAAGATGCGCGAGGTATAATTATTATAAAAAGTAGTAACATGATGGAATTTACTATCAAACAAAGATAACCACAACAAATCTCATTACAAGGGGTGCAAAATGAACAGACAATAAATTTAGTGAACAGGAACTCTTGAGGTTAATCAAAGAATCTACAGGAAACTACACTCACACAAGAACATCTGATAAAAATCTGATGCTGTGTGATTTTATCTTTTAGTACATAAGATGTAGACCATCTGCCAACTATTACATGTGTGAATGATGAGATCGTTTATGTACATATTTGTTACAGAAAATTATTTATATTAAAATGAACCATATGATGGGTCATGACAGGTCTTATTGCATGCAGAAATCCAAGGAAAGAAGATTCTAGAGGAAAATCTGGATCTTAGATTACCTCCAAAATCCTGTTTGGATCAATCCTGATATAACTTAATTTAATCTAAAATGAATTAAAAGGAGTACAAACTCTGCTTACAATAAAGTGATTTTAAATAATTTAGAGAGATTATATGTCACAATCAGGCTAGGACAAATGGTAATAGTAGGGGTAAATAATTCTGATTTGCTAATAGGCCTGTGGTGCCACTGAATGGGTGATATAGAAAGTGTTCTCTGTTGAAACAAGAATCCCCCTTGCTATAAATATCCAAATTCACTGCAGGATACTGTATTTGATACAGCTAGGATTAAACCTCCAAAGTTTGCATAATTTTACAGTAAGAATTTGCCTTGATACAACAGGAGGAACTAATTTTCTGACAAGGCACATATCTCCCAGATCTTAAGGAAGGTTAGTTGACATTGGCATCAATCTAAACATAATCAGTGAGTTTTCCCAGACATAATTGCTACAAAACATATGTTGTACAAACAGCCAGTTGGATTTTACATCTATGCGCAAAATATTCCAATTTCACAATACAATTACAATGATGTAGAAGTAAACAAATTTTGAGCATCCAACTGGGAAAGAAGCTCACATCAAAGAACCATCTGTTTCCCGTGACAATTGAACTGAGAGGTCATCAAACAACAAAGCTGGATCCGGAGGGGTTAGCGTGTTATGTCAGCAAAGTAAAGGTATCACTGACACACACAGATACAACTTAATTAAATGCCAAATCTGTGCCTGTACAACTGTAGTTTCGCAGATTTCTACTCAACAATGTGCACATGCCATGACAACTGCTTTAACAAAATGCCAGTAAATGAAAACAGATTCGCATTTACCGACAAGATAACGACACAGAAGCTACATGGCACAATTATGCTCGTTTGCGCTTGAATGATTTTCCATATCAACTTAACCTTGTCCAAATACGAGGATAAAGTTTCTCGAATTTCGCAAAAATATACAGTCTGTCTTGCTGTTGAACCAAACATTCTCTCAGTCGTTACAATAAGCTCAAGCTTCAGAGAAGGCAAAAGTACAAGAAATACATCCAGTAATTATTGTTTATAATCACTTTTTACTTGTATAAATAATAAATTTTTAAACTAAAAGTACCGGCGAAAATATCTGTTATGATCGTGGCCATTAGCATATTTGGCAAAAAAAAAAAATGCACGAAATCGACAACGTTGATATCAACCGAAAGTCAAGGGACCTAAATAATAGACGAAATTAGCTTCATTGCTTAATTAATTATACGTCTACTTATGATATGGAATCGTCAAAAACCATTTAAGATCATTATTTTTTTCCGCGGCATATGGGTAAGACTTATTTGTACACATAGTTGATCTTTTTCTCGCCAAAAATGTTCCCTGCCGGTCTTTCCTTGCGGAAACCACAACTCACTCTCCACAAAAGTTTTGGCGTATCGGCTACGCAGGAAAAGCTAGGTGGCTGTTTATTATTCTAGCTATTTCCTGAATGAGTGAATATACAGGAAGACCTTGGCGGCCGTATTTCGACAACCTCCGTTGCGAGTTTTTACACAACATTACAAGGGAACAAAAAAACACTAGATCACCAACGGAATGCGATTTAATTGTAAACTCCCTGCTCTGTCCACTTCGGAGCACTTAAAAACAAGCTTTGACAATATCGGAAATTCAAACAAATGCAAATATATAGATTAAAATTAAAGCTCGTTGTTCTCAATGCATAGCTTCGATTATTCGATCGAACAAGAAGAATTATTTAAAACACGTTCTGTTGAGTTTATCTCGCTTCGCAGGGAAACAGATTTTTTTCTCGGATCAATCTTTGTTTATTTAAACTTCTCTGAGCTGATATTAATTCAAACTGATCAGAACAAGACTGTTGTTACAAAATGAGACAGTAGTTTTCCTTCATATGTTCCCATCGAGAAACATTCAAGAATATACGCTGTGAAAGATCTTTGTCAGGCGATCCATCTCGCTTTCAAACCTCAAAATACACCCCATTCAACATTCGGGTCAAAACTTCAACAGTTGTCTTTAAAGCTGCCGAAACTATTTACTTTGGAATAATTCCATTTTGCTAACCACGTTCAAGCTTTGGCACATAGCTCTGTTTACCTCGCTCGGAAATGTGCAACTTGTTCTACAACAAAACATTGTTTTGTGACCACCCGTAGCTCGAACACAAACTCCTCGATCTTGATCTCTTGTTAAGCTTATCGAGCTAAAAATTCAAACTTACCTCTGTTTTACGATGCAACAAGTAGAAAGCCGACAGTTCCCTCGATGAAATTCGTTCAACTTTCAGAGAAGCCCCAAATTGCTCCCGTCTTTACGATGATGTGAACAGCCAAAGTTGTAGTTTCTCCACATAAAATACCACGCCGATCACATCATTTCGAAGTTAGATAAAAAACCAAACTCGGCAGACGTAAAGAGAAGTAGTGTACGGAAACAGTCACGTTCAAAGGAAATAATCTTGTATTCTTGTCCAAAATGTTAACAAGCCGCTTGTCACTTTTGGCCCGAGTGGCGGTGGATGAATAATTTGCTGCCTGGGAGGCACTGACCGAACAGCATGCTGGGAAGGCTCACATTGCGGAGGAAAAATATGAAAAGAAGCTCTCCTGAGCTCAAAACATCTTCACTATGATTTTAAAAGTACTTTTATCTCAAAAATTAACTAAAATGCGCCTGTAAAATCAGCGGAAGTGTCAAGAAATCAAAGTTCTTATCAGTGACGTTTGGTTTCAACTATTTCCTTCTGAAATAGAGAGTCGAATATTGCTTTAATTTCATCTTATCTGTCGTTGTATATTCTGAATGACATGGTGGGTGTTTAGACGGAAGCTAATTATAAAATCACTGCCTTGTCTCCACTCGGACATTCTTATTGTTGTATCATTCCGGTCTAACATGTTCTTATTACAAAAGTACTGAAATGAAAAACTCTCTGTTTTTATTGGGCGAGATGCCATTTCGCCCGATCTCGTAGAGTTAAAATTTTGCAAGACTTCCGTTTTTGAGAGTACATGCGTAAAATCGTTTTACAATGGTCATCGAAATATCGATACAAATTTTACATGATTTAATTAATTTATTTATGTATTTTTGGCGCGTTTTCAAATTTTGTGTTTTTGTTCAAAATAAATTCATGTAGAATGCTCTTAAGGCAAGTTGTCAATCCTTACTTGGTTATCAGAGCAACCAAGTCGAAAGAAAGAATGATTGGAATTCCACAATGTTATCAATCCAAAGCCAAGTACGCACATTATATCGCTGTTGACTCCGCCAAACAACGTAAATTCGAGCTGCAAGTCGCAATATCTGGACCACCTTCGGACAAGGACCTCTTTAAAAAAAATCTGTGGTATTGTCTTGTGCGGGAACGAAAGTTTCGTGCTCAACATTTCCGTCTATTGTTTTTGTAGTTTTATCCGCTTTTATTATTGGACTACAAACTAAAATAAAATTCTAAGAGGTTACAAGACGTGTTGATATTTTGTAAGGCCCGTTTCAAACGTCGAACTTCTCATGTGCCGAATCTAATGCAAATGAGCGAAAACAATAGATTTTTCTCATTTGCATTAGATTCGGCACATGAGAAGTTCGACGTTTGAAACGGGCCTAAGGAAGCAAAGTTCGGGTCAATATTAAATTTCAAGTATTTTGCTGTTGAGCGACAGAAATTCGTATAAATTATACAAAAAAAAGGAACTGTTAGGCCGCACGTTAACAGGGGCGCAGGCGGTTCTATTTTACGACTGAGGTATTTTCTCTGTTTTTACTTTATTGCTCCTGTTTTTTTATTTCAGCCGGTTCTTGAAATAGTAAGAGTTTATTGAATAGCTAAAATATTTATTGAATTAATACGATATATGCCGCAAACAATTAAAATAATATTTGGCCGTCTTCATTTTGTCACTTGACTATATTTGCACTGATCACGCGACTCAACGGTTTAGGATTTTATATTAGAAACAGTTATAAGGCTATGTTTTTATAGTGTACGGTTTGATATCTGAGTTTTGGCAACAATTTAGTGGTAATACGGCGAATTTTGTCATCATATATATCGACTTAATATAACTACATGTACCTTCATAGCAAGATGGCCCTTCGCGGGCGACTTTAATAGATGGGATCCAGCTTTAAGCCGTAATCGATGAGCATAAATCTCAGTCTAGCAAATTGAAATCTTTCCGTGAAGCTGTTCAACCATTACAAAATACTACGTGAGGTACTTGTAGTGTCTGACAACATCCTTTTCAATTGTGACGCGGTGAAGGTCAACAGGCCAAGCCGTCAGTCTACGAAGAACAATAAAACCACCAAGGAGCTCTCAACAGGTGTAAAGCGCTCTCCAGCCACTGTTTTCAGAAAACAAAGACCAGGGGACTTAGATAAATACATACTTGAGCGAAATTTAAATAAGAAGTCAGTTGTTCGTTCTTCATGGTTTGGTTAAGTGGTGTCAGAAGCGAATCACCCGATTCGCTTCTGGTGGTATAAAAGTCATTCTACACTTCTGTACTTTTGCTGACCCTTTCAAACGTAAACTAAGCAGGGCGGATATCACATTCATCTGATAAATCGTCATATGATCTTAAGCTCATAAAACGACAACGCCTTCAGTTTATTTTAGCAGCGTTATGGGACTCCTCTAAAACACGCCTTAAGAGTTCTCTAACCTTTGAGTTCGTCGATGAATAAAATGACCAGCCTTATTTTGCAACTATTCAAATGAGAGTCTAGTAACAGTATAGAAAGGTTTTGGAAATGTTTTCGTTAATTAAGGCTTTTAGCTTAACAAATAATTTTCTAGTGGTTTCACATAATTATTAAGGAGATAAAGTTTTTTCAAGATTGTATACGGCCCACGGTTTTTGAGTCGGCGCTGGAAGATTTCATGTAATTCGCCTGGAAATTTTGTTGCGACAAAAGTTTGACACTACATTTATTGGACTACAGCCAAAAAACTGAGAAGAAGTAAACTTGATTAAATTAAAAACTTCACCTAACCAAGAGAAAATGACGGGACCCTCATATTTTCTCTTGTCCCAAGATTTTGTCTTGTTTGGCTAGATATGCATGTGCTTTAATTAACTTACGAAGCAAACTATTTTTTCGTTGGAGAACAGTTTCCGAAAAACGCGTGCTTCCTTTTTGTCGTAGTTTGTTTGCGTCAAAAAGAGTTTCGAAGTAAAAACTAATTTAGGAATTTCGTGTCACGCCGCTCCGCCCTTGCAATACTCCTTTTTAAACCAATCGGAATAAACTGAATTAAAACTAGTTGCGGCGCGCTTGGCACGGCTGCACGCACTTTACTTCCTGATTGGATGATTGCGCTGCTTGTGATGGGTTCATTGTGGCTTGACCGCATAGTTTTACTTACACGACCTTCTGTAGTTCTAAACCTCTGTCTAATTCAGTTTTACTATACCTGCCCCAATCACGCCCGTATAAATCAATGCCCGTATAAATCTTCAATTAGCGTGCGAGCAAGCTCTCCCGGGGGCTAATCTTCAGTCAAATACAAGCGCTAAATTGTGTCGACTTTTTTATTCACATCTTTACTTATTCTTTGAGCTTTACAAAGGTAAAAGGTAAAGAAACTTTATATATACACGGTTAAGATTTAAAGCTACAAGCTTGTGGCGCCGTGTGGGAGAAATGTTGATTTTTGAGGAGAGGGGAAAACTGGAGTACCCGGAGAAAAACCTCTCGGAGCAGAGTAGAGAACCAACAAACTCAGTCCACTTATGACGCCGAGTCCGGGAATCGAACCCGGGACACATTGGTGGAAGGCGAGCGCTCTCACCCGGCATCACTACGCCAACCCTGCTCCCCGGCTTTACGACTTTTGTTTTGCCGTTCTAACCGCGTATCAGAACGAAATGTGGTACTTTTACAGATATGGTGTTCTGTCGTGGAAAGTCACAGTCGGAATGTATTATTACTAGCGATTCCTAGGCCTAGAAGTTTCGCAATGGGGAAATCATAGCCTCTGATCGAGGTTTTCGGAAAGGTCGTATTTGCTGTTTTTGGCAGTCAAAGACTTCACCCAGCATTTTCAGAAAGAAAATAGTTCCCTGGAAAGTTAGCAGAAAATTAATTTCAGCTAGCATTTTCTCAAAGGGAGATTTTGCAGATTTTGCTCCCTAACATTTTCGAGCAATTAAAATTTCAGCTAAGGAATAAGAACAGATGAAATTCTTCTAGCTAACGAGAACATCACTTTAAACAGACTTCAAAAACCATACGGTACTGAAAAATGCCTTTCTCTGGCTTTTGGTTGATTTGGCTTGTTGGGTGCCCAGGCTGTTTTTACTGTATAATATGTTGTTTGCTTGTCATTCGTTTCTCCTGAATCACCACACTTATAAGCATTGAAGATTCTTGAAGATTCTTGCATCTACTAGCTTCGTTAGCCAATATCGCCTAAGCCTGATCTTTCACCGATATTGGCGAGAGCTCTTTCCAAATATCTTACTCGATATGTTGGTCTTTGAAAGCGATTAGAACATATTTGACCTTGAGATGAGTCGCCCGTTATTGTTCGCTTTGAATCTCTGCTGTCAGACCTTATTAGTGAAACGTTTGTTATGGGTCACTAAAAGCAATAATTTTCCCCCTACTTTTAACATAATCAAGGATATTTTTTGGTTTAGTAATATGTACCACGCCACTGAAAATTGATTAGTCGTTCCGTGCTCATCTTGTGCCTAAATAGAAGTGACGTTGGCAAACGATCTCAAACACACCCGAAATCGAATTGAAAGCCATTTACCGGAAGTAATTAACACCCCTTCGCGAGGATTAAGGATTAAATCAGTTGGGCAAAGTTATATGAACGAAGTAAACATTTTCTATTGAATGAAGCGGCTGCTTAATACCGAACTCGAAGAATATTTCAACCATTCAAACAAACTCTTTATTGACGATCAGTCATCGTGGTCGTGATGTGACGGATGGGGAAGGGTTTTGGCAATGCCTTTTGGTCAAATTCCTTTTCGTGACATTGGGTGAATCTTCCACTGCTTTGTGAAATAGTTCTTTGCTTTGTTATACCGCTATGGACGAATCGAATTGCTTCCTCCCCCCCCTCCCCCTCCTCCTCCCCCCCCCCCCCACACACACACTAAGATTGTTTTGCATTTGAAAAGTTTGTTTCTCTCAGGAAAGAGAACAACAATTGTTTTCAATGTTTTGTCCTCCAGATTGGGACTTACTGAATCGAACGGGGTCTATACCCACCCACCCACCCACTCAAAAGCTTTGCAGGAATATTGTTTTTGTACTGCCCATCCCCACCCTTAAAAAAATGTTCTGTCCCATGTACGGCTGGATAGATTAGGTGAAAAAAAAAATGATTTTGCTACCTGAGCGATCTCAAAAGACCATTAAAAAATTTAGTGTTTTACGGCAACATACTCTTTTATTTTATGTTATACAGGGCCCCCGTTGATACCAGTCCTGCGACTGAAGGGGTTACCCTGTTTAAAGATAGATAAATAAATAACAATTATTATTATTATTATTATTATTATTATTATTATTACTATTATTATTACTATTATTACTATAATTATTATTATTAAGTGTGGGAAAGAAAGTTTTCTCGTTGACAATTAAATTTTAGAATCTGTTTTACGCTAAAGGGGTGTGAAAACCACTCTTGTTATATAGCTGGCGTTTTTCCTGCTACAGCGCGCCCATTCATTGGCTAGCTCATGGTCACATGACATCTAACAATGAAACTGTTTCCCGCCAAATGCATGAGCGGGCAACATTGCTAAAACTATGACGTCAAACGTTGATATCTCGTTCGCGTTTCAAGCAATCAAAATCCCTCTGCTCATCTCACAAAGCTATGTTATGGGATATTTTGTCAATTTTTTGCTCATTTTTGGGTATAATTGGGAAGACTTAATTTTTCTCAAAGGATTAGTGAAATTTAGGAAAATAGGAAATATTGAGGATTTACTGAAGGTTTAAAATAGGAATTTGGAGTTAGAAATTAGTGGACACAAAACGTGTCGGCGACAAAATTTGAATTCCATTAAACATGCGATCAAACAATATAAAACATTTATTTTGTTCTTGTGTTTTGATTGATGCCTGATCATGATGTTTTGCGTGCGCAGGTGTGCCGCGTTATCTCATTCGCTTGTATCTATAGAAACCGCGTTGTGTTCACACGGTTTTTTTAAGTTGATTGTCAAAATTGCGAAGGAGGAAGAAGGTTTAGTCGACGTAGCTGAAGTTGAAGTTGGAGAATCCCCTTAAGGAAAGAGGAAACAAAGATACGAAGGCTAGGCGATGGAATGACGAAGAAACGGATAATTGAGCGTTTTTGAACAGCATCCATGCCTGTGGGACATATTTTCAAAGGACAACCACTCACTCGAGATCCTCCCCGAGGTGAACGCGGGCTCATTTCCTGAAACAGTGGCTAGTAATCGAGCCTAAGCACTGACCAGTCTCCACATAGTTCTCTTTAAAAATACTTACAACGTTTTAGTTACCCGTAAAATGATCTAGAAAACTCAAGGAGTAAAGAAAAACTTAGCAGCTTTAAGCTCTCCGAAGTAAAATCCTTATTATCTTTAAAGGTCTTTCCTATTTTTAACAGAAGAGGATACTATGGTATCATCTTCGCTGCTTATCACTGATAAGTTAACCTGAGTATCAAGCTTTTTTCTCGTCTAAAAAAAACCTGAGACTCGGCTAGTTATCACTGCTACAAAATAATCAAGAAAATCAGTATCAGCCAGAGCCCGATATAACGAACGTTTTGGCCATTTTTCCACAAAACCACTATCACAGAGTTCCGCTTTCGACGTGCTTTCGTTATAACGAACCCATTTTTAACATTTTACCTCAGTTCCCCTCGGAACTTCGTCACTTCGGCTGGGGTTTCCACTGTGTAATATCAATAATAATACACTTTATTTAAAGAGGGTGACACGGAATAGTCGAGGTAACTAATAAACTTGTGGCCCTCTATCTAAAAATTATAATAAAACTAATATAAAAATGAATGTTAAATTTTAACATGTCTATCAATAAAATCTGATAAGAATAAGAATTATAGCAAAATAAAATGTAACTGGATAGCAAATGATGAATCAAATGTTAAACCATAAAATGATGTAGTTTCTGTTGCATATCAAAAAGATTGTTTCTATAATTGTTCTTAAAATATTCTAATGATGCAGAATTCATAAGTTCCAAACTTAAGCTGTTCTTAAGTTGACAAGTGGTAACTGCGAATGATCCACCGCCTAAATCTCGGGCAATATTTGTGGTATTGTACCATATTATCTCGTGACAGGTTACACAAATTATCTGTGACGTACTTGAACTTTTATAGCAAATAAAAATAGAAAAGTCAATCTGAAAATAGCTTAGACAAACTTTGTCGTTTCGGTCACGCGAACAGTTGTCAACACGTGTCTGTTTGCATAAAATGAATAAAATTTTCCGGAGGGTATAGCTAGCTAGGGAAGAAATATTTTACCTTAAAATTTAGCCAAAGTGGGCAAGGCATTATTACTGAACCTTCATGTATCTTGGTTACTAAATTATCGTCTTGAAGAAAAGTAAAGTTGCAGCTTTTCTAAAGTAGTGCGGCAAATTAATAAAACGGAGGCTTATTCTTAGAATAGAAGTACAACGAAGATTTTTAATTAGCAACATCTAGTTAGCGGTGCGACTTGGAAACTCCATCATGTGTTATCATCTATTTAGCTTTTTCACCGAATGGCTAAATCTGGAACTAGCATGAAAATATTTCGACAATACCGTACACTTTTGTTGTGTTTCTCTAACTCATAACAGATTTTCAATTTATGCTGATAAGCTATATGTACAACAGTTTTCTTACCTACAAAGAGATGGCTTTCGGTGAACAAGAACCTTTCAGCTTTCCCTGTGTTAAATAATTATTTCTCGATCACAGAAGCTTAAAATCTAAGAAGGATCAAATGGAATCTGTATGACTGTATGGCTTGGCGAGTTGATGATAATTTGGGAGCTCAATCATGACCATGGGCTGTCTCAAATAAAATGATAATCTTTGAAGAGAAAGATAAAGGTGCCTTAAGGTCACGTCATAATTTTTACTTATTTTCTGCGACGTTAAAAGAATCGATAAAGAACAGTAACCAGACACTTGAAATACTTGATGAGAGCCGTTTACAGGCAAGTTTTCAATAAGTTTATTTTCACCTGTGGAGCCGTATTAACCAGTTTCTTCCGGGCGCAGAAGTGCCACGCAATGACAAGAAATTACCCTGTCATTATGAGACTGCTTCAATCAATCTCTTTAATTTAATTCGTTCATCACAGGAACAGGTAAATGGCATGAGATCTTAGCAAGCCCTGCGGGATGTTTTCAAAGAAGATCCCTGTATTTCACCTAAAATTTTGCAATGCAAGGAGACTTAAACAGAAAGACACATCTTTATAACGGAGAACCCAAAACCGTTTTTAACTACTTCGTCAATAAGAAAACTTGTTATCACCCGACAGCTTTGGTCGTGAAGGGCACAAATTAATATAATCCCTTACTACGCAACAGAGAATCCTCTTTTCTCAGACCAGATATGCTTGGTCCTGGAGGGAAAACCTCATTTAGACTCTACTTCTACACGAAAGACAGCTTTGTTCTACCAGACACTTCAAATTTGTTCTTTCGAGATTTCACGGTATTGCGTGGAAATTCAGATAATTTGAGAGCAATTTGAAAGTTATGGAGTCAGTGTGGCTCCAGTTAGTCAAGTGGAACAGCTCTCGAGCTTTCCGGTTTCGTAATCTCAAAGTAAAAATATATAAAAAGCACGTACGGCTTTCTATGTCCTTAATACCCACTTAACGATAAGCTCAATGTGTTTGCAACTTCACTCGAAAATAATTGAAATTGGAGAGTCGAGGGTTTGAAATAATCACGATTGTAATCACGGCCTCGTGATAAAATGAGCAGTTGACAGGAAACTGAAATATCGCGACGAAAGTTTTTTTGAACAGCAGTTGAAATAATTAGTTGTTGAAAACTCTTGTCGCGTCAATTTTTGTCCCCTTTTAAGTATCAAGTCAATTGAACATTTTCAGCTGAATGTCTAAAGTAATTTGTTTGCTTTGATTTTGCTCTACTTCGCTCTGTGATTGGTTGAAAAATCGCGCCACGTTTTCAACCAACGAGAAGCTAAACCAAAACCAACCGCGACTTGCACAGGTGCGCATTTTCCCGCGCTTTACGCCGACTTCATGTAATTGCTTCAAATTCTGATTGGTTCGTTCCGTTGTGACTCGTCAGAGGAACTGCGTTGGGTTTGGTTTTACAAGGATAGATCTGTATCCTCCGTAATGAGCTGGAACTAGCGTGCACTCGAGGCTTAAACAGGGGAATCTTTTCATATGTAAATGTATTCCCTCGCAAGGGCCTCCACTTCGTGCTAGATCCAGTTCAATACGGCATGTACTAAAACAAGGAACACCGGAACATCACGGAATACCGGAACATCGGAACACCTGAAAACCCCGGAACACCGGAACACCCTGGAACACCGGAACACCCCGGAATAACGGAACACCCAGGAACTACCCGGAACATCGGGACAGCCGAAAACCCAGGAACACGGCATGTACTAAAACCAGAAACACCGGAACACTCCAGAACACCCCGGAACACCGGAACACTCCGGAACACCGGAACACCGGAACACCCCGGAACACCGGAACAGCCCACTTCGCACACGTCTTTGGGCTCATCACGCGTTCCTTGCCCACGAACGTCTGCTGAACTGAACTGCCACTTCCGTTCGTCGGCGGTTAGCCTTTGTTTTGAAGAAACCAATAACGAGCTGCGTAAGAATGGAAATCGACACCCGATTCACGTGCATCGTCTGTGAAAATAATCCAGGGGTCGAAGTCCTACTTTCCATAAATTGGAAAACGAACTATGATTGGCTAACCGCCGCGAACGGAAGTGGTAGTTCAGTTCAGCAGACGTTCGTGGGGAAGGAACGCGTGACGAGCCCAAAGACGTCTGCGAAGGAGGCTAGAAAAACCCCGGAACACCGAATTTGACGGTGTTGTTTTTTTTCCCATAACAGACCATGTACCAAATTAAATATAAATGTAATTTGTTTACCCACGTATATACGTATAACGAAAGAGCTTAGAGCTCGTTAATAAAGTGTACGAGTATGAGATCGAATTAGAATTTAGAAGTGTTAGTTTTTGTGGAGGGAGGAAAACCGGAGAATCCGGAGAAAAACAAACAACAAACTCTACCTTCATATGACGGCGGGTCCGGGGAGCGAACCCGGGTCACATTGGTGGGAGGCGAGTGCCATTCCACCATTCCAGCTCCCCCTATGTGATCATAGTCTTGAGAAATTTTCAAATAGTTGCGTAAACATGAATGGATAATATTTTTTCTCCAGAGAATATCACGCGGTCTGTAATGGGTAAACAAAGACCAAGCGAAAAAGGTCGATAACTTGTAACCGGCCAGTACGTAACTTTAAGTATCAACTATAACTATGCATTGCGGTAAAAAGGCCCAACGATGGGGGCTTGTAATTGGAAAAAGTTAAATATTTCTTTAAAAGCTACAACTTCCTTCTACGGGAGTGGAATTTTGCGTCTGAGATTGGGAGTGGGGGGGGGGGGGGGGGCTTCCTTTTTGTTTCTTTATTTGTTCCTTTCTTTACCTATTGACCTGCTTATTTCTTTCTTTCTTTATTTTTCATTTATTCGTTCTTTTTTTCTGTCTTTCTTTTTACTTTTTTCCATATTTTTAGCGCCTGCTTCTAACCTCTTTCGTGTTATGTGGGTAAACAAATTACATTTACATTTTATTTTTTTACATGGTCTGTAATGGGAAAACAAAACAACACCGGTGTTCCTGGGTTTTTCGGCTGTTCCGATGTTCCGGGAAGTTCCTGGGTGTTCCGTTATTCCGGGGTGTTCCGGTGTTCCAGGGTGTTCCGGTGTTCCGGGGTGTTCCGGGGTGTTCAGGTGTTCCGGGGTGTTCCGGGTGTTCCGGTGTTCCGGTGTTCCGTGATGTTCCGGTGTTCCTGGATTTAGTACATGCCGTTCAATACCGACAATACGAATATGGTCTATTGGAAACCGCTCTATTGCGAGGTCGTGATTACAATCACGTATAACTTTAACTCCTTCATTCTCCAATTTCAAGATTCAACACATCTTCGACCATCCAGACTGATTGCCCTTTTGGTCGCTAACCAATCAGCAAAAGCACTTTTATGTGTGCCGAACATAGGTAAGTAATGCCTGCAGAGAAGTATGACATGTTCGTGGGCATGGCTCTAGCCTGCATACAGGCTCTTCATTTGGGCAATTCAGAGAGGTTGTCGCTCGGTCAAATGCTAAGGGATTGGGGCGAGCTCGCCCCAATCCCGTAGCTTTTGACCGTGCGCCATTAATCAAGGCAAAAATCCACTGTGTTGCCCAAATGAAGAGCCTGTATGCAGGCTAGCATGACTCAGTTCTATATGGAACAAATTTACATGAGTTCATAACGCATGTTACACCTACTCAGAAGCGGTCTGACCTACTTCATTATGTCGTCATAGCTACTGTAGTTTATTGTAATGAGTTATCCTGTTCATCACCACGCCTCCTCTCCCCACACCCCACAACCACCCCACCACCACCCCCAGCATCACCATCACCTCGAGCGAGCGACGAGGAAACAAGTAAAAACCGAACTGTACAAACTTACGCTTTTTGCAGAGAAAAGTCCAGCCAAGTCTTTTGTTTTGCTTCTATTTACTTGAAGTTCCGGATATTCACGATCGATTTTGAACGGTGGACTGTCATACCGTCCTTTTCCACAAAACATTTATGAAGTCTTTTGTCCAAATTCGAGCCCGCTTTACTCTCAGGGCCTAGAAATGATCCCCAACACCTACTTTCCGAGGCTTCAGACTTGTTACCTCCGCAAGCAAAGCTTGCTCACAGTCGATATCCCAGCCAAAATAATTGTTGATTAAATAGGTATAGGTACATTTTACCAAAAAAGTGAACTAAACATTTATTTCAACTTCAGGAAACTACGATGTGCTGTAACAATTAACATGTTACTCACAATTTCCTGTACATACTTAAATCTCTAAACCGATTTTTTTTAAACTTAATTTTACAAATCCTTCAACGGAGATTCAAGAATTCGACCGACAAAAGGATTGAGAGAAAATTAAGTTATGCCCTCCTTTTCATAAAATACCATTTGCGCTGTAGAAAATTAAATAACAATAGACAGTTTCTGTCTAAATTTGTCTTACGTACAAAAATGAACGTAAAGTATAACAATTATTTAGTAACCTTTGTAGCATATTACACAGTGCTCCTCCTAAACACTGATTTTTTTTTTTTGGTGCTTAGGCAGTCATTTTCTTTAGTTGATCTGGATTTCTGCCGACGGAGTTCAATCTTTGTTTTAGCAGAAAGGAATATATTATTGCTGTTAATGTAATTAATTATTTGTCCTTTCACAACCATATTAGTGTTGGTCTGCTTCTTCTTCTTTTAAATTTGTTTTACATCATCACCATATTTTGCAAATTTTCGTTTGGTTAAATAAAGTATTAATAACGACAGTTGCTAAGGCTGTCCAGTATGACTGCAGCGTGATTCTGGCATGACAATTTATTGAAGTAATACCATTCACATAAAAAACTCTTTAAATTAAAAACAGTAGTTTTCATTTTTAGCATTTTTCCCTCCACAACTGCGCAGATTTTTTGCATGGAGGATTAACTATTGACGTGCTTTCGAGAAATTTCATCAATCATATCTCGAAGCATTCGCTCCCAATCTTCCCCTTTCTTCATTTCTTTATACCGAGTTGAACTGGTAAGAAGTTGAGCCAGCTGAGGGGGCAGCGCCATGTCTATCCCAGCAGCCTTCACTGCCTCAGGGAACTTTGCAGGACTGGCTGTAGCTATACAAACTGTGGGTGTCTTGAGCTCGGCAACATGCCTGAGAATGAGAGTGCATGGTGGCATTAGGTTATGTTGAAACGAGACTACGCAAGCCTACAAGAATTGAAGGAAACAGATCACCTTTTTGAAGGCCTCTCTTGGCTTGAAACATATCAGTAAGGGTTGGGAAGTTAAAGTTATCTAACATTGGAACATCAATTACTCTACGGGGTCGTCATCTTTTTTCTCGAATTAGGGAATCGACGTAATCTTTCCACAGGTTACCCAGCCTACACGAGCACACGACACCCACACAACCACTACGCAAACCAGTTCCTGTTACATCAAGAGTAGGTTCCGTTCCTCTGTGGACGACATGATGCTCTCTGGTTTAGGCCTACTTCACGGAGAGCGAAACTCACGGCTTCGCCGATAGCAAGGAACACACAAGAGAAGTAAAGTAATCAGCAAAGGACCGCCAACAATAATGCTGCTAGTTTACGTAGGACCTACCAGAGATCTAATCAGCTAAAAAAATAAGCCACTGTGGCATGCACAGGTGTATATGAGTCCACGAAAATACGATGATTGCCGATGCATGCAAACTCATAAAGCAAAAGCAACAAAGCAAGAAAAGGTTGATGACGGAAAGTCACTGAGAAGGATGAAAGATCCAACAGCTCGCTCACGTGTGTCCCAGACTCCCCCAGCTGGCTGTGCAGGTCTATTCTGGAAACACACTTGCGCACAGTCTTTGTTTGTTTGTTTGTTTCTGTTATTTTTTTGTCGTCGTCCGCACTTTAGATGCTTCACAGTCAATCACGCCTCTCTTTTCCAGTGCAAAACAACAACTGCTTTGGTCTCTATTGCACAGCTTAAAGGAGCTCGGTCACGATATTTTGGGTCATTATTAGAGACAAAAAAATGCATTTAAATAATGGGAAACAGTGAAATAACAATTTGTCAGGGAAGATAAACACTAAAGAGACAAGAATAAATGCAAATATGGCGAGGAGCCCCTTTAAAGCAATGTGTTTGTTTGTTGTTGTTGTTGTTGTTGATGTTGTTGCTAAGCAGCAAAGATCCACACTTTCGGGTCCTAGTGCCTCTCGACTCTGAACCTTTTTCAGTGAATGACAAGAGAAAAAAGATCTGCATTGGTCCTTAAGCAACGTCCTTAGGAATCCTACTTGTGGCCAGTCTTGCATTACGTTCATAACTGTGAGGGACCATCTCATCTTTAACCTTGTGTTTGCTATTTAATTCTCTTATGGTATGTACACAAGGCTCCTTGTTATTAATGTTGTTGTTTATGCTACTGAATAATCCGGCGCTAATGACACCATAACAACCAAAATCTATTTTTACCTTTGGTCCCAGGCCACCGTGACACCAACAGCCGTGTGTGGACAGAGGAGGTACTGGTTCTCATCCCAACACTCTTTCATGGTTTGGAGCGTTTGGTCACATGACACAGAAGCAGAAGAAATGACCTTACACATCTGCAAAGCACATTGGCTCGGTCACACCATGTTGACACTATATACCGAATAACTTTTTGTGCTGGCACAGAAATCGATCGTTTATATTGTGAACAGAAACAGCAAGTCACGATTGGTTTTGGTTTTGCTTCTCATTGGTTAAGAAAGTCGCGCAAGATTTGCTGACCAATCACAGAGTGAAGCAATGGGGAACCAAAGCAAACGCAATTTACTTTTGACACTCAATTGAAAACCGCTCTAAAAAGGCATTAAATTTGATTGTTTTCGATAACGGAAATGTAACGTGGTAATTTATCCTATTCTAACCCCGACGATGAAAAATTGTCTTCCTCACTTGGACGATGAAGAACTACTCTTAGTCATGAAGTGTTTTTAAGCCTGGCTATAACAGATACTTGAATGAGGAGCCAAAGGCATTTACTTCCAGAAACGGTGTGTGTGTGTTGTGGGTGGGGGGAGGGGGGGGGGTGGGGAGGGGAACGAGACGATGTCACAATAATTGTTTACCTTCATGTGCAAGTCTTCAGGTATCTTCAGGGAGCCTTTTTGCTCAAATTCTTGCATCAACGACTCAACAAGAGCGTAGTCCATGTCAGAGAAGAGAAGCAACAGACGCTCAAAATTATAAGGAGCCTGCGGAAATGCATATATAATTCAAGCATGGTCAAACAAGAAATGGCAATAAAAACTACCAAAGTGCCAAAAAGACCAGCAGTGGATGTGTCAAATAGAGTGGTTTTTAACTCAGTCTATTATTATTATTATTATTATTATTATTATTATTATTATTATTATTATTATTATTATTTATTATTATTATTACATGTAACCTGCGTCAATACCTGCAGTGTTTTCCCAGTAGTAGAAGTGTTGTTTTGAGTTGGTCTAGAAGAAAATTTGTTTTTATACCCCTCAATGATCTTATCTATGAGATGGCTAGGAAAGGAGTTGCGTTGAAGTGTTATAGATAGTTGTTGAAGATTTTTTTCCCGCCCAGTGGTGGTGTTGTTGATTTTGAAAATTCTGTCAACCAAAGTGTAAATCAGACCAACCTTATACCTAAAGCAAGTAAAACTAAGGAAATTAGTAAGAAGCCCAGTGTAAGTGCTCTTGTGATATATTGAAGTGATACAAGAAGCCCCCGAGTTATCCACAAGAACATCCAGAAAGGGGAGTTTCCCATTGAGTTGAGTTTCATAAGTAAACCTAATGTTAGGATGTCTAGAGTTGAACTCAACTCTAGACATCCTAACATTAGGTTTACTTATGAAAGGCTGGTCTGATTTACACTTTGGTTGACAGAATTTTTAAAATCAACAACACCACCACTGGGTGGGAAAAAGAATCTTCAACAACTATCTATAACACTTCGACGCAAATCCTTTCCTAGCCATCTCATAGATAAGATCATTGAGGGGTATAAAAACAAATTTTCTTCTAGACCAACTCAAAACAACTCTTCTACTACTGGAAAAACACTACAGGTATTCGATACTTCAAACTGCCATTTGTGGGTGATTTCTCTACCGTCGCACGCAAAAAACTAAAACGCTTGTTAAACGTTTATTGCAAAGATATAGACATCAGAATTGTTTTTTCTTCTTTCAAAATCAAGAATTTTTCAGTTCCAAAGATCCTATTCCAGATGCGTTAAAATCTCTGGTTGTGTATCAATTTACTTGTGCGGGATGTAACTCCCGTTACATTGGCGAGACGTCACGCCACTTTACAACCAGGGTAAAAGAGCATCTCTCAACTGACAAAAATTCTCATGTTTTCAAACACCTGAACGGTTCACCTAGTTGTAAACGCAAATGCTCGGTTGACTGCTTCAAGATTATAGATTCAGCTAAAACTAGACATTGTCTTAAGCTCAAAGAAGCGATCTACGTCAGCCGCTTAAAACCAGAACTAAATGCGCAATTACAACACAACAACGATTTTTGCTTCTTGTGACTCGATTACGTAATTCACACTCGTGCATTTGCACGCACATAATTGTAACTGTTACTGTATTTTAAATAATAATAATAATAATAATAATAATAATAATAATAATATTATTATATTATTATTATTATTATATTATTATGAGCAGTTGATAAACGTATGGATGCTGAAGTAGAACAACATAGGGCGCACAGCGTAACCTATGCAGTCTGAAGGAACTATTAAAAGAAAACTACTGAGTTAAATAATATACGATAAAAAATAGAAATCTAATAAACAATCGAAAGTTCTCCGATACTAAAACTATTTTGAGCTCCTATACTATTCCCTCTGGGAAAGTCAAGTGACGGTAGCTTTGAAAGTTCTCACTATGTTGAGAGAACTCGAGATGGCAGCCTTCTGCATCCTTCTCAATACGTCATAGCCCCTGCTGCCAAAGAGCTTCCTCGTTGTCAGGTCTAGATCCCTTGACCATCCCCCTAGCACGTCAATGGTGATGTTACATTGTTCAACGTTATAGCCAGGGTACTGCTTCTTCAGCTCGAATCACAGAGGCCCGTACTTGACCGTCTTCTCCTCGGACTTCTTTTCCCGATGCTCCATCCACGGACAGGACATCTCTACAGCCCACACCTTCTTATTCTTGTGGTCCACAAATCGAGCGTCCACTCTGTTAGCCTTGACGATGGTGTGTTCCGCATAAACTGGGACATCCCAAAACGCTAGGCCTCAGGTGACTCGTAGACTGGTTTGGGCACTGCACACGAGTACCAGGGAGGAACTGAATCAATTAGCCTCAGTTCCCTCGCCATCTCGAAGAAGAGGACTTTCATTGCTGCGTTGTGTCTCTCTAGGTATTTAGACTGGGCCAAAGCAGAGCACCCCGCTAGCACATGCGCAAGAGTCTCAGGAGATTTCCCACATAGTCTGCACTGTGATGTCGCCCTGTGTTGTACCTGTTTTGTGGACTGTGTACACCTTAGTGGGCGTGAGCTGCTCGTAAAGCTCCATTACCCCAGCGATGATATGGGTAGGAGCGCATGTCCAATCACGCAGCCAAGCAAAGCATCCGCTCTGACTTAGCTCGCTGTCCTGCCACCCAGCACGCAGGAACTGTCCGTGCCACTTCTCCTCATTGATCTTCTCTTCCAGCTTCCCCATATCTGCCTTCTTGAGGTATTCTTTCACTTTTGGTCCTTTGATCTCCGTCTCAGGATCGCTCACAGATCGGCACGATGGTTGAGGGTACTCCAGAGACAAGCTCGTGCCCAGATCCTCGGCAAACTTGTGCGATTCCTTCATCAGCGACGTGTGTCCCTTCTCTACCACCCTCTCTTCGAACTGTTGCACTGCCCTTATAGAGGGATCAATGTTCTGACAAAGCTTCATTGCCGCCTTGATCTTGGTCAACTTGTACTTACGCTCAACCGAGCGCAAGCCACGTCCGCCTTTCTTTCTTGCCAAATACATCACCGCCGTCGAGCTGAGGGGATGCTTCCACGATTTTCACAGATGATCTTTCTAGCCTCTCTGTCGCGATAACCCGCAGTTCTGTGATTGGCCAGTGTTGAGTCCATATCAGATAGGTTAGCACTGGCATTGCGAACTGGTTGCTGGCTCTTACGCGGTTAATATCTGACAGATACACCTTGGATGCGCATTCAAAGGCCAGCTTTGAATAGTTTTTATGCATATAGAAGTGACGGCAATCCGCAGGCAGAAGTTTAGACACGCGAGAAACACGTTTGCTTTGCTGAAGCTTTTCAAGAATGCTTTTACTGAGTTATGTCAAAATTTTAATTTTAGGTTTTGAAACAAGTCATGTTTTAGAGTGGGCTTTTGCAAAATCTTTGCTGAAATTTTTTGGACTGTGGTGCAACTTTTACTTTGCAAGTTTACAAATAAAGTAGGTTACAAGTTTCTTGTACGCGGTCTTGTCTTGGTTTTCATTAGCCCACGTGTTGTGTTGTAGTTCAGTTTTATCCTTGGTTCAATTTTTCTTGCATGGTAATGTATGATAATGAGTATAAAACAAACTTAAGGAAATAAAAATTGAACCAAACATAAAATTGAATAACAACATAGACAACTCCTATTTCCTTTGTTGCAAGCTTGTGATGGCATGAATTATGACGGACTCAGTTTGTACTATCCACCCCAGCCTCTGGATTTAGTAGATAACACAAAGCTGGGCCAGGCTGATTCTGGCTATCATGCAATAACAATAATTATAGTATTTCCTGGAATAAGCACCCACGCTCTAATAAGTAACCTCCCCTGAATAAGCATCCACCCTCGTCGGCCAAAATAGGAAATAAACGCCCCTCCCCCCCCCCTCACATGGAAAACCTGTTTCTATTGTCATTTTACCCCCCCCCCCCCCCCCCACATGGAAAACCTGTTTCTATTGTCATTTGTGTAGGACAGTTCATTTTCTGTTAAGTCGCTTCCAGTTTAAGTTCCTATCTCCATGTGCTTGTATGGTTCTTTTATGTGCATTAGCCAAAATAAAGTAGAAAGAAAAACTTAATACGCTCCCCCTTGATTAACCACCCTCCTTCAAAGAAGCACCCCTTATTTCAGACAAAATTTTAAAAATTACCTGGGCTCTAACATTATTAAGGAAATATGTTATTGTTAATTACTGGATCACATACACAACTCATAAAATAAAATTAATGATCACCACGAAAAAACTGTCATGATGTTTAGCTAAATTCTCTCCACTGATAACATAAGAAATATATAAGGAAGTGTGGGGAATTTGTATGTTGATATTACCTGAATGTCCATGGCAGATGACCAGGTTTTTTGAACACTCTCTGCCAATGTGAAGTCTCCGGTTGACAAGGCGCGATGAACAATGTCATTCTCATTGACAGCACAAACCAGCTGAACTGGAAGACCCATTTTGTGAACAAGTGAACCAGCTGCAGAGGCAACCATTTTAATTACATTTAATCAATTTAAAAATTAACCAATCCAGCTTATTAGTGTGATGCCTATTAAACTTAGCCTCCCACGCAGTCATTTTTAGGGGACTCGTATTTCACCTCCTCCCCAATAATAGTGGGGAGGAGGTGAAATACAAGTCCCCTAAAAATGACTGCGTGGGAGGCTATATTAAACTTGATGAAAGAGAAGTTTTCATAATTCTGCGTGAGTGCAGACCACAGGAACTACATTCCCTGTTCTTTTTACAAGTGTGTGGGTTCTTTTACATCGTGTGTAGAGGTGAAGAAGACAACGTGACTGCCCAAATGATGTGATCATCTGAACTCAAGCAGATGTTGAGCAGACAGCCAGCAAAATCCCACCAATAATATTACTATTTTAAGACCAGTTCTCGGCAGTAAGGTATTCTACTAGCCTGCAGAACAGGTGTTATTGTTTAGTATATTTTAGGTGAGTGGAGGCTCCACTGATGCGTGCGTGGAGTGCGAGACACACGTGAGGTAGGGGCGTGAAAAAATAATGCTTATTTTTCTCTTCCCCTCATCTCATGCTCTGTGCTTGCATGTCGTGCTTTGCGCTTAGCTAAATGAGCACCTGTTATGCAGGCTAGAATTCTACAAACTGAGCTTACCAGGTGGCAGTCTCCAGCACATGTAACTGAACTACCACAAAGTTAATAATAAGAAAAGGAAAATACCTGCACAATGCCCCAGCGCCCCTGATGGTATCACAAACTTCACAGTGTCGCCAATCTCCTTGCAGGTTCGAAAGTAAGCATAGAAAAAGTGCACAAGTTGTGCCATTATGCGACCCCAGTTGATGGAGTTAATTGAACACAGATTATGGGCTTCTGCGTACGTATGATCAGTAAAACAGTTTTTGATCGGCACATCTAAATCATCTGACGTTCCCTCTGTTTGAACTACATAAACATTCATATCCATGACTGTCGTCATTTGTAATTCTTGCATCTGGTTACAGCGTCCTTTAGGAAACAGTACTATGATGTCAACCCATTCAGATCTGCGCACGCTTTCAATGGCTGCACTGCCTGTGTCACCAGATGTTCCGACAAGGATGATTGTATTCTTCTTTTTCTTTTTCAGAAAATAATCCATGAACATTCCAACACTTGCAAGTGCATAGTCCTTAAATGCCAGGGTTTTGCCGTGAAACAATTCCAAGACATGAAAATTGTTGACCTTTTTAAGGAAAACAATGTCCTTATGTCCAAATTCTGTGAATGCATTATTAATGAGATCTGCCAGAAACAAGATTAGGAGTTACATAACATACAAGTGTACCATTTTCACAGACAAGAATAACCTTGTTAAGGATGTGAGTGTTGGAAACAATGGCTGATGATGATGATGATGATGATGGTGGTGGTGCTGGTGCTGGTGATGATGATGGTTATAGTGTTAATATTTGTAGCAATTACCAGATACAGTGTAGTGATGATTGCTGCTAAACTAGTGATTTTGGTGATGGTACTAATGGTGATGTAGGTGTTAGTGGTAATAATTTTTGTACTGGACAATAATGGCAAGGATGACAGTGATGGCGATGATGATGATGATGATGACAGTAACACCTGGTGATGATTATGTTTATGATACTCATGGTACATTGTAGTTGTGATGGTGATGGTGATAACGCTACACTGTACGATAATGACAATGATGATGATGATGATTATTATGATGACAATGATGATGATGACAATGATGATGATGATGACGATGATGATGACATTGATGATGACATTGATGATGATGACAATGATGATGACAATGATGATGATGATGCAGAAGCGTATCACCCTGGAGCCTTCATCTATCATGAATGTGGGTAGCCTCCTACGCAGACGTCTTTTGGCTCGTCACGCAATCTTTCCTCCCCAACAACGTCTGCTGAAATGAGCGGCACATTCCTTTCCCATTGTTAGCAAAGATCAGCCGAAGTCCACGTGAAAATTACTACAGAGCCAATCGGAGCTAGGTTTTTGTGTGATGTCAATCAAAAGCTGTGTTTAAAATGCTCCCTTGGGACCCCTTGAGGCAATTTATGTTTCTCCCTGAAATCCCTTCCAAATCATAACTTTTATTATCCAAAAAACTTACATTGGAAATAATTTTTCCTCTGTAGTTCCATAATAATCCCGACTGCGAGCATACCAGTGTTCGGCAAGAGTTCTGTGGACATACCGGCAGATCGGAAATGCCTTGGAAATCGATCTTTACAGTGTTTTTCTTGAGCGACGCGTTCGTCTGTTCCCAATGTTATAAGCGGTTACTTCACTTCAAAAAACTTAAAGCAGACCTGCGAGCAGTTCAAGAGGATATCAGGTTGGAATTCAAGGAAGCTGTAATAAGAACGACACGATTACGGTGAGATTTTCCTAAAACAGAGGTGGATGTTTATACTGCGCTGATCGCTGATGCAACATCACTAAATCTGTCTCCTTCCCTACCAATTTCCTTTCTTTGCAAGAAGACAATGGCGAAAGTTCTGCATTATCGGAAGGTTGCGGAAGTCAATCTGGGATCATTTTTTCAAGCGCCGGGGAAATCCAGTCCTCAAACACCGCCGCTAACAAACAAAGCCGGTTTATCGTACCTTCACCTATTTCGGTGCCTATTTGACATCTACTCCGATTCAAAGTGCCTTGCTCTGAAAATCGAGGACAGATTATTAGCCTTACGAAAGTTGTTAAGTGAAAATATGTATTCACTATGCCGTGAAACTGTGAACAAACGCTTGCTCAGACTATGAAACCACTGTGTAAAATATGGCACGTAATGTTGAGTGTCACGTCGAACTCGGTCGGTAAATTTATGAAGACATCCATCTTTTTATCCACAAAATACACCATAGCCTCTCTCTGATCGACAGTGATACTCGTTGAAACAATCGAGCCATAAGCCAAACAGTCATACTCGTTGATCACGATATCCGCCTTGTTGTTTTGAAATCTCACGCGCGAGAAAATGTTCAAGTCCAAAGTACACTTCCAGGATTGGGAAGTGCGCTCTGATTGGTCTATGTAAAATCCTGCTCGTTTCAGCAGACGTTGTTGGGGAGGAAAGATTGCGTGACGAGCCAAAAGACGTCTGCATAGGAGGCTAGAATGTGGGCAACAGCGTATTTACACCTTGGGTTATCTTTAGGAGTATACGTGTAATTCCTGCAAAACACGTCCGCACCTTAAATTGCTCGAAGAAAAACAAAATGGTGGCTCTCCGTTGGGAGGAATGTGGTAAAGTTGAAGGGCAAATCCACCGTTCTTAAGTCCTATTTTTTATTCACACTGACCATTCCCTCATTTTTTCCCATTTACCCACAATGCAATGCAGTCTTTACTGTGTTCTTCGTACGAGTTTACAGTGTTTTCAACTACGCGATGTAATGGGAATTGACCGAAAGGTTGGTGTCTTCAGCAACGAATCTTGTAGTTTTGGAGGCTTCTTTATCTTTGATAAGACACTGGCTTTTCGCCCACTTCCTATTACTTCTCGTACGTAGTTAACACACATTTGCGAGAATTAAAAAGCGCTCATTCTTCCAGAAAATGTTCAGAGCAGCAGAGCACTTCATAGAGGTACCTTGTTATTTGGCGGCAAATCTTGTTAAAGTTATGTCTTCTTTTACTCGA
This sequence comes from Pachyseris speciosa, assembly GCA_016490735.1. Lineage (NCBI taxonomy): Eukaryota > Metazoa > Cnidaria > Anthozoa > Scleractinia > Pachyseridae > Pachyseris > Pachyseris speciosa. The sequence continues at coordinate 828,353 of JAEMWC010000035.1, forward strand.
CTGCTGATTGCGATTCTTGCAACAAAATGAAGCGTGTTAGCAAAAGCAATTCTTTCCAAGGCCAGGAACAAAATAAGATTGCAAAAAAGGGTGACGTCTCCTCCTCAAGAGCACCGAGCGATGGAAGTCCTGTACATTTACGTGGAAATCATCGATTCAGGAAAAACGGTCCATGAAAAGCCGGTTGAAGTTCAAAATCCAACAAAAGCAAAGTACAGCAAAGAAGCACGGAGATTCTTCGTATACAGAACGGAGGCAACTTCAAAACTGGTGTGCATTTCTTAAAAAATCAGGATATAGTTTTGTGTAGTGATCATGATATCCTTGAGTGATCGATACTCACCGTTTCTTCAAAAAGAAAATGACAATCGCATCCCTGATTCCGCGCTAACCATTTACATATGTGAGTATCATACTTTCAAAGCCAAGACGGGACCTTTTCAACCGGTAAGACTCAGTCTTTTCCAATGGTTCTTGGCATTTACAGTGCCTCATAGATCAAAAGGTTCTTGACAGGCCAACACAGACTCCCCTATGTGGCTTTGAGGTACATATACATATATAATTGGAAAGTTTGCATTAAATCCACTCCACATACATGTAAAATTTTTAGCCAAAAGCATATTCTGTATAGATTTAAATTAACTAATATACAGACCAAAAATTTATAGGTTCTGGTTACTTTTGGGTTATCTTTGAAGAAGATGTTTGTTGCAAAATTCTCCCGGTTGTCTTAACGTCGTGTGGCTTTGTGGTTGCGATGTGTTTGATATTTGCCCTCAGTTGAAGTTTCGCTCTCATGAGCATGTCTTTTAGTGATTTTCTTTTTTATCATCTGATGATATAATAGTTGGTGTTTTGTGGGTAGTTTTCAGCAGTAGCTGGTTTTGAATTAAACTCCATTTTTGTGCCCCATCAAAAATAATGGCCAAACAACAACGTCCCCGTATGCCTTCACAAGCGTCAACTGGAAAGTCACGCGAACAAACTCAAAAGGGCTCAAACTGCCAAAGCTCGTAACAGCATCAAATTTTTGTCACAAGTCACAACCACCTTTGACGGTCATAGCAAACACGGCAAACAATGATGTAAATAGGATAGATAAACAGTATATAAAGGAGAAAGATTCTTTAAAGAATCTATCCTAAACATCAAAACCCATCACAAGCCAACCAAGACCCTCCAGTATACACACTATACCTCTTGTCACCCACCAGGTGTAAAAGAAGTTTTATAAAAGGAGAAGTTATCAGACTCCTACGTACAAACTCCCCGGAACGAAATTTCCAGGAGGCCAACTCTAGCTTCAGTATGCGACTCAGGGCTCGCGGTTATCCTAAACAGCTAGTTGAGAGAACACTATCTGAGGTCATCTTTGCCGGAAGACAGTTGACTTTGCACGAACAAAAGAAAAAGACTGAAAATAATGCCTTTTGTCACAACATTTCACCCAGGAGTGAAAAACCTTAAACAAATACTGATGCAAAAATGGAGTTGAATTCAAAACCAGCCATTGCTGAACAAAATGCCGCTTATTATATGATACACAAGAGGAAGATGGCTAAAAGACATGCTCGCAAGAGCGAAACTTTGAAGGCAAATATCAAACGCATCGAAACCACAAAGCCATAAGGGGAGTCTGTGTATA
>JAEMWC010000035.1:832500-937500 GCA_016490735.1 Pachyseris speciosa
TATAACCACTAAAGAGTACATCTTCAAATGATGACGACTGTACCTTTCCACGAGTGCTTCTGTATTTCATTTCTCTTGTAATGGTTAATATGAGAGACAACGTTAATTCTGATTGACAGTGAAATTATAATGCACGCAGGCTACGTCACAAGTGTGCATGAGTGCAAATCTCTGGCCTTTTTATAAAGAAAATAAAGTAAATCAATAAAATATGTGTGATTCAACTCATATTTGACATTATTTTGAATATAAAAGCAAATTTTGGGGGTTGGGCCAGAGTGTCGTCCAATTTCATCAGTTGCCTCCAGTATGAAAGCTCACGCCAATCTCGATGGGATACAATAAAATAAAAAATAAAAACTAGTTCCTCGTGTATTGTTGAGTAATATAAGCACTTGGGGATTTTTATGAAACACTTGAGAAGTGTGAGAAGCACTCGCCACTTCTCTTGGCACTTCTCTTGTGTTCTTAAAAATTCCTGTGTGCTTATATAACTCAAGAATGCACTTGCCATGTTTTTTATTTCTTTAGTACAAGGTGGTTCTACCTTTTGAGTCTGTGGATGAAATCCTAAAGTGTGACCATTCAAATGAAAGCTACTGACCAGTACTTTCCTGTGGTGCTGTTTATTATGCTGTACAAGGTGGTGCTACCTTTTGAGTCTGTGGATGAAATCCTAAAGTGTGACCATTCAAATGAAAGCTACTGAGCAGTACTTTCTTGTGGTGCTGTTTATTATGCTGTACAAGCTAGTGGTTCTAACTTTTGAGTCTGTGGATGAAATCCTAAAGTGTGACCATACAAATGAAAGCTACTGAGCAGTACTTTCCAGTGGAGCCATTTATGTTATGCTGTGTTAAGTGGCTCAAATTTGGGAGCAGCTATAGAATACATGGCCAGTACAGTCCACTTCATTTACACGTGACAGAGGCCTTTGTAGAACCACAGGGCAGGCACACAATCTGTTTGTGTAACCCATTGTTATTTCACAGTAAATGTATGGGATTTAACGGTAAATGTATGGGATTTACCATATTTTTCATACTGCAGCCATGACCCTGTTGTGCACTGTTGTCCTTTGCCTCAGAAGTGATATTTTAAGCGATTTTGACAGGGTTTTTCTTCACCATCAACTGTGTTTATTTATTAGGCACAGTTGACAGCAAAGACAAAACCTATCAGGACAAAACCCATCACGACAATAGTACATCACAAATAAGGCAATACTTATTTAACTTTTATTTAGTATTGGTCTATACATAGCAATATGTCACTATAGTATGAAAAATATGGTAAATCCTATACATTGTTTTACTCTAAAATAACAAAGGGTTACACAAACAGATTGTGTGGGTTCCCTGTGGTAGAACAAGGCATATTACAGAGAGGCCCTGCCAGGGGCTTGTTTGAATTTTAAATTCTCCAGTGTCTGTGTTTAAATCACTAATTCTCGGTCTTGATGCCACTGTCGGAATTTTGCCAGGAATGATGCTGCCTGTCGGGATTTCATTTTCTGTGTATTCGCTACTTTTTGGGCCATGTTGCTTGTTGGAATTTACACTGGCAGGGCCTCTATAATGGACACTATTGTTATCCAGTGGTATGGAAATAATTGCCCCCATATTCTATAGTTTAGCCCATTAGGTTTTCTACCGGTAACACACGCATATTTCTGGAGCATTAAGAAGACACTAACAACAACATTAGGATTCAACTTGAATCAATGAATCAAAGTAGATCTCGATTGAGAGTTGGTGTACACAAGGCGTCAAATCAAGGTCAGGTTTTTAGTGGCTGTGCAGAAATCTTTCTGATCTTGTTATTCATCTTCCACTACGGGACTGCGGAAATTACGTCACGTAATCATGAAACTTTTTTGCATCCTCAATAAGCTTTTACGTACATAATTTGAGTGTCTATACTTCAATAAGCTTAAATTCAGCTACAAAAAAAAAATAATAAGATGCCTCATTCAAGCTAGGGAACGAACTCAAAACTCACCTCTAGCCAAAAGAAACAACAGCGATTCTTCTCAACGCAATCGTAGTACTTAAAAATCCAAGATATTTAAGAAGTGGTATATTGTTCACAGAACAGCTTTATCCCTGCGTCAGCGGCCATTTTGAATACAGAGAAGACCCTGGGAACGAGTGCGAGAAAACCGACGAAAAAGTTCAGGTACTCGACAATCAGCTCTTTCACGAAAACTTGTGAGACACTGCATGACGAGAAAGCGATAGAAACTTGTAAATGAATATTCAGATATTCAAAATGTTAGCTTGTATATGAGGTCTTCCAAAAGGGGTAGAAGCGACAAGCGACGTGGCTCCGAAAACAGGCGACAATCTTCTCCCAAAACACCGACAATCGACAAAAACTGGCAGAAAACACGCTACAGTTTGCGACAGCGACAATTCACTTTCCAATTCTCTTTGTTTTCTTAATTTGCGACAGCGACATTTGCCCCAACGAAACAACGGTGACAGACAGAGTCATGAACGAGCAACAAAGCGACACGAGACCACCCCTTGGAAGGCCTGGATGTGATGCCCTGTTTGGGTAAAATTCCAACAGGCGACACGGCTCTGAAACGGCGACATGAAGGAGCTATAAAGAAGACGAACGACGAGACCACCACATGAAATACGAGAGCAACAAAGAGAAAAGAAAAATGAACAACGACATCGGCGTTTATTAGATCAGACAGCCACTTGAAGGTATTCGGACACATTTAACTTAAACGTTGCGAACTCAAACATCTCCGATATAGATAAACGTTGGCTTTGGACGAAATTCCTACAGCGACATGCGAACCTTTCGAAATTGTGGCGTGAAAGGATTTCAACTCGCGGATGGGGGACTAAAGATCGCCCCCCCCCCCCCCCCCCCAACAGGGCCTCGTATATGTTAGTCAGTGTATAGTTACCCTAACTGTTTTTCTTTAGTGGTTATTTGCTGGTTTTTATACACTGTCACGGTAAACTAAGTCGTAGGCAGGAGACCATGTTGTAGGGTAATTTAAACATCGCCCAGAATGCGACGACACATCCCGGACTTTTGTGCGTGCTCCACGCGAATTTCAAACTGGACGAGAGACGGACAAACAAAATCGAAAGTGGGCGCAAATCGGCTACCAGCGTGCACATTGGGTGAGTTTGGGGGTCAACCGCTTTTTTTTTCAATGAGTTAGCACGTGGCTAACGAGGCTAACGAAATATTTTTCCTGGCTTTTACCGGGTAGTAATAACTGGTTGGAAACTTTTTCTGAACCGTTTGCCTAGTTCCAAGCATTTTTTGAATGGGGCCTTAATTGGAGGATGGATTTCTCATTGAAAGATCACTCTTTCTCAGAGTTAGCAGATGGCTTCAATTATTTGGTGTTTAAAGAACCTCCCTGCCAATTTTCAAAGGAAAACTGAACGATTCAAAGTGGTAGGAAAATTAAACTTTCTAATTTTCCTGCAGACCCCTCAACCATCTCCCTGATCAGTAGCATGAATAACAAAATAATAAGATGACCTATGTACTTACACCACTCTGCACTGGGTTCAGCGCATGTCGGGCGGATGTCAAGACGCGTCAGGACCTAAATATTCTTGTGTCAGGATTCAGGATACACCCCCTGACGGAGGAGGGGTACTAAAATAAATTTAATACGTGGAGGCTCCGCCCCGAGGTCCGACCCCTTACCCTTTTATATACCATTTTCGACAGAAAAGGTACCCCTTTGGTATACCTTCCATTGATAAATGGTACCCCTTTCGTATACCTAAAACAGGAAGTCTTCTTGTCATTCACATGTAGAGTTCAATAAATTTAAACAATACAGTCATAAGGTATACTTATGTGTGTTCGAAATATTTTAGTGAAAGGCCCTTTTAAATACCTCAGTAAGTGACAGATTTCTTTAACCCTTTCATATACTTCGACTCCTGAAATCCCTACCCTTTCAGATACCTGGAGTGCGAAAAAGGTACCCCTTTCGGTCGGAGCCTCCTCGTATAGGCCATTATAGGGAGTACCCCCAGGGGGGATACACGTGTATACGGAACCCGGTATACACAATGTATACAGGCCAGTACAGTTTGCATACCTGCACATTTTCATACGTCAGTATATTCCCCGTAAACCGTTGTTATGTATCTGGCGCGGGCTCATTCAACGCCGGTATACTTGTCAGTTTCTTGGAGTGCTTGATTTGGCCAGCATTTGGCTGGCAACGGAAACGAAAACGTCATGTAACTTCCCGTTATTGTAACTCTTTCGCGATTTTCGCAGCTTGTTTAACTTGGAAAATGCTGGCGAACTATCCTGGAGCCAATTTAGTAAAGGCATTGAAGTTGGGAAAAAGAACGAAGAGTTCACCGTCATACGCTCACGTTCTCCAGAAAACCTAAAATTTGGTCATTTCATCACGTTGTTGTTTTGCAAGAGGACGGGAAAGAAATGTACCAAAATGTAAAACGCACGTGCAGAGCGATTGTTTTTGCTCATTAAGGTTATTGTTTTGTGGCGTTCTCGTTGCCGTCGCCGTCGCCGTCGCCGTCCTCGTTGCTCAGTGAGCTCTCTACTATTCATTCATGTATCCTGTTAGTTCATTTTCTCTCCCGTTCGTCCATTCCGGCATTGTTCACCATTTTACCAGTTATGTTATTCACTTAATTATATAAACTTGGCATCAGTTTTTCGTGTTTGTATTTCTTACATCTTCCTCTGCTGTCCAACTTGGCCTGGAGGATAACAATTCTATCGGCTATTTACGGCTCGAGCGATTTCATGTTTTTTTTTTTTTTTTTTTTGAGAGAGAGGATTATAGATTTCAATTAATTCCTGGCGGTGTAGTTGCTCAGTTCGCCGTGGAGTTTTTATGCAAACTAAAAGACAAAAACAACGTCTTCAGATTGTACCCAGTTGTATAACAAAATTATATATAGTAATGTAGAAGAAAAGGTATGGAAAATTTATCTTTCTCCAAGGGGTGTCTTTCCATTTCTCAACGAAGAGGACTAATAACCCTGATACCTAAGAAGGACAAACCCCAACAGTTTTTAAAAAAATGGAGGCCAATAAGCCTTTTAAATTGTGATTACAAAATTGCAGCTAAAGCTATAGCAACAAGAATTAAACGTGTTTTACCAAATATAATTAATAACGATCAAACAGGTTTCCTTAAGGGTAGGTCAATCGGCGAAAATGTTCGTTTACTAAATAGTATAATAAGCTACTCAGAACATAAGAATATTCCTGGTTTCTTACTGTTTGTCGATTTTGAGAAAGCCTTTGATACCTTAGAATGGACCTTTTTGGAGAAAACCCTTTCCTTTTACAATTTTGGCGATTCTTTAATTGCCTGAGTTAAATTACTTTACACAGATATTAGCAGTAGTATTCAAAACAACGGATGGTCCTCAGATTTCTTTTCAATTAGTAGAGGAGTTAGACAGGGATGTCCCCTATCCCCCTACCTTTTTATTTTATGTGTTGAAATACTGGGAAATGCGATTAGAAATCACGATCAAATCAAGGGGATAAGCATACTTGATTCGGAATGTAAAATTAGCCAATATGCAGACGACACAACTTTAATTCTCGACGGGTCTGATACCTCGATGCAGCAGTCCTTTAGCCTACTTGATTCGTTTGCCGAAATTTCCGGTTTAAAGGTTAATTACGACAAGACAGAAGCACTTTGGATAGGCTCAATGCGTCTGAGCAATAGAGTGATCGCCGCTTTCCAGCACATCACATGGTCTTTCAGTAAAGGTAAAGCTCTGGGAGTTTGGTTTTCAACTATTAAAGAAGAATCTGAAAGTTTGAATTATCAAGACAAAAAAGAAAAAATTTCCAACATAATTGAAAAGTGGCAGTTTAGAAGGCTAACCCTCCTGGGGAAAATAACCGTTATTAAAAACCTGCTTGCTTCACAGTTAGTACACATAATGTGTCCGCTTCCCACATCAGATGAATATCTCAAGGAAATAAACAGTCTTCTATATAAATTTTTGTGGGATGGTAAAAATGATAAAATCAAGCGAGTGCATATGATTAATGATTATTCAAATGGTGGACTTGAAATGTTGGATATTTTATAGTTTTAATTGTGCTCTGAAAGCGAAATGGGTTCAAAAGTATATGGATCCTAACAATAAAGGGACATGGAAATTGTTTCTAGACTTCTTTTTTGGGAAACATAAACCTAAATTACTCTTCACTGGAAACCTTAAACCGGATGACATCACTTTCTTACAAATAAAAGATCCTTTTTTCAAAGAAGTAGCTGAATGCTGGTCCCGCCTTAATTTTAAAAATCAGCAACCCAATTTTTCTCAGGCACCAATCTGGTATAATTCACTAATTCGCATTGATAATAAACCCCTGTATTTTTCAAGCTGGGCTTCGGCTGGTATTTGCACTGTTAGTCACCTCCTAACGGAGGGTTGGAATTTCTGTTCATTTGAGGAATTTAAGAGAAGGTATTCTCTGAAAACAAATTTTCTCCTCTATTGTAGTGTTTTGAGTGCAATATCTGAGATGAAACGCGATTGTGTTCGAGATCCAATACAGGATTGCGCTGACATTTCTTCCAATCTGTTGACGTCACTGCACTTTTGTAAAGTAGCCTATAAGATATTTATAAAACAAATCGCTTCTCAGCCACATAAAGCCAAAGCAAATGGTTCTCGGATTGTAGAACGTACGGTGTTGATACATACATCATCATCACATTATTTACCCTCGGATTTTAGAGTAGCTTGAGCAGCTAATATCTCCGAGCATTTAATCATCATATGAGAGATAGACCACCACACCGGGAACTACGTCCCCTACTCTTTTCGAACAATGTGTGGGTTCTTTTACGTCCCACAGAATCAATTATGAAGAGTTGTGAGACGGGGCCTACGGTTTATCGTCCTTATCCGAGAAGACTAGAAAGTCTAACCATTTGCAGATGTTATTACAAAGGCAGCACTACCTCCTCAATTATTTAAAGACCCTGAGTGTTGGTCCGACCGGGGTTTGAACCACCGACCTCCCGCACGCTAGTCCGGTGCTCTACCACTGAGCTATCCGGTCGGCGGTCAACATTAAAACAGGTTTGGATACCCTGTGTAAAGGGTTCTCTTGAAAGTGATGAATTCATTAATTTAGACCTGTAAATATAGTGTCTAGCACTTAGAAGAATGTAGAATATAGATTGGTGTAAATCCTACAATCTAGCCTTCTTATGTACTCGGGAAACCAAACTAAGAACCTTTCATTTCAAGTTTCTCCACAGAAGAATAGCCACCAACAGCTATCTGTTCAAAATAGGCATCTCACAAAGTGACCTTTGCTGTTTTTGCAAAGGTTCTTCAGAGACTCTCTTGCACCTTTTTTGGGAATGTCCGTACGTACAATCCTTTTGAAATGAAGTCAAAACCTGGATATATAGCTTTTCCTGTTTTTCAAATGTTAACTTCTCATTTCTATCATGCTTAGGCTTAGCAGAGGATACTTCAAATCTCCTTTTTCACCACATTCTTCTAAGTGCTAGACACTATATTTACAGGTCTAAATTAATGAATTCATCACTTTCAAGAGAACCCTTTACACAGGGTATCCAAACCTGTTTTAATGTTGAAAACCGCTATGCTATCCAAAATGGAACCTTAAGTAAATTTCGCATGAAATGGGGGACCTTTATTTCCGACTCTTTTTCTGGTGGATGGTGAGGGGAACAGCAAACCTAATGTTTAATAAGTTTTGAAAATAGTATCACTGCATTTTTGTTTTTGTGAAAATTGTAAGAGAATTGAATATTAGTGTAAATTTTTTTCTCTTGTATTAGTAAGAAGTAGTTAGGTATGGACCTTCAGAAATAACTATCTAGAGTTAAAAACCCTCATTTTTAACAAGTGTCTATATCAGATAAAGACACGGCTAAATTTTACATCCGATTTCTTGGCCAAAATATACCAAAATCTAAATTTTAGTGTAAGAATGGATACTATTAGATGTACAGTAAAGCTTTTTAACTGAGCCGTTCAATAAATTGCAATTCGTGTTTTATCAAGTCCTGCTCATTTATTTATGGCTGAAAGTCACAAGAAGCTTTATACTCTATAAGGTCTGATATACTCCCAAACTGGAGTTAAATATTCTTCTGTAAAATGGAAAGAACAACTGCTTCGGTAGCAATGGAGACTGGAGCCTTATATGCATGCGGTAGTTCAAACAATTTTCCCCAAAACTGAGTGATTACTTAAGCTGATTAAAAAAGCGCAGTTGTATGTTTTACTTTAGCACATATGCTTGAAATTTAAAAACCGATGGAGAAGCTTTAGAAAGATCTGCTTTCGTCTTAAAGTCACTTACCTGCCCTTTCCATTTTGAAAGCAGAAAAATGCCCCTCTCGTGAATTCAAATTAGTCCAGATGTTAAACACATCTCGTTGAGCTTTTCATGAACGTATAGTTTATATGAACAGATGTAGTTTAATTAAAACCAGGTACGAATTAATTCCAAGTTTTACACCGGGCCGTCAGTTTCAGTTTCAAAATTGCGTCAAACGGAAGACGATCATTTCATGAAAGCTTTTCCATGTTACTGTAGTTACAGAAACGGCATTTCTAACCAATTCTGACTCCTGAAACTTTCCTGTCAGAACGCGCTTCTCCTTGAAACTGTTATCTACAAAATACAAAATCGCGTTTCGTCGGCACGTGGGAGCTGCACGAGACCTCTCGCAAACCATTGTTTCTTCAGTACTTTGACCAGGTCGAAGTCGACTGACAACAATCCACACTGCTTTACATTCCTTTCCATCTGCTGCACGAATCAGCTTCTGAACGTTAAGCTTTCTAAGAGGTGAGCTTAGACTCTTATCTCTTCATGACAAAGAAAGGAAATCTCTTTCTGATTTCTAAGCCAGGCTATCAATTCTACTGATTTAGTTTAATACAAATTCTTGCCTCTAACTAACCGCGTATATGATGTCAAAAGTTTGACCCCTTACGATCTAAAAATACCGCCGTCCTTGTGGCACTATCCGGATAGAGGATCACACACCTTGTTTTATTTCTGGCATGGGAACTAGGTTGATGCACCTCCGGTTATTTCGGCTTAAGGCAGATAAAAATGAAGCGACTTTTTTGTGGCTATGACCGTAATTAGGGGCTCATTCGGAGACAAAAATGTGTCACTTAACTTTCTGTGTGCCGAATCACGGTCCGGTATGAAGAGATTTATGTGCCGGTTACAGCAGTAACCAGTAAAGCCCCATTCTATGAAAACCCGCTTATAACGGACAGTTTCTTCGTCCCGACAACTGAAAAGGAAATTTTTTTTCTCTAAAATTAGCCCGCTTACTGACGAACACCCGGATAATACGGACACTTTGACATTCCCCTTTCATGCCTCTGTCCTTGAAGACCGGTCCTTGAACCGAGGGGTTCCACTGTAAATGAACGGCGGGCGTAAATTTCAATCAATTTCTTGGATGGAAAGGAACTAGTATTATTGTTTGGCCATCAGTTTCCTGGGAAAAACTTAACTCTTTCAAGTTGCAATCTATCATCCGTTCCTCCTCGTCATCCGTCACCATAGGCAACTGCATATAGTTTCAAAATGTTCCCGCATGCCGCTTTGTTCGTTACGATCCAAATTACGCAAACATTAATTGGGGTTTGATCGCCTGCGGAGGCAGGGGAGAGGTGAGAATTTGTGCTGTACTTTTGCCGAGAATCGAAAAGATGCTGAAGAAGCGTTGAAAACTATTTGTGCGATGATGTAATTAAGAGCTTTGTACATCACGAACCTCAAACACGACAGTCATTTGCCTAATCGGACTTGCGAGCTTTATGTTTAAGCTGAAAATTGATATGATAATTTAAGAAGCCCATAAAAGTGCTCGGGTCGAAGGGTCAAGCGTGTTATAAGCGTGAAATATGGAATATATTTAGCCGATGGGATTTAAATAGCAAATATACTCAGCAAACCACACACAATTATTGTTTATACAACCATGTGTACTCCACAAGATGAAAATATGAGACATCCTCTCTTCATATGTCTTTCATCTGTTCTTTGGTTTAAGTAATTGATTAGACGACTTCCTCGGTGTTTGAGCGCATAATGCAGGTCGGTCTGTAACGACGATAATATTCACTCCGAGAGATAAGAGGATATACGTCGGTGTGATAACAGCTCAAAGAACACGAAATCTAAGACATGAGTCGGGTGTTTGTATTTGCGCACTATACTACGCCCCACGAGGCAGAGATGTCGGTTGTTTCTGGTGAAGAAGCCCAACGAAGCTCCGCGAACCCCAGTGTGGAATCTACCGCCAAAATCTGCGAGATTGAAGTTTTCAAATCACAGGTCGTGACTGTAGCGTCCTGTGGCTTCAGCGAAGACACAGGACTCGGGAATGTGGAGAACATTCGTTACAAGAGCTGCGGGGATCGTCTGCCAAATGACAACACAAATGCAACTGCCATTCGTAAGGATCCCGAACACAAGAAGGACGTTGTTGAGCCTGGGAACGTAGTGGAGCATAAAGCGAGACGATTCAAACGGATCTCGCTTCAGTGGCTTTTAAAACCAAGCAGGAAATCCTCGCACAATTCATCGCGAATACGAAGGGTAAACGGCACTGGAAAACGTCGAATCACGCGCATTAACTCGGCACCAAAGACGTTTGGCCCTGGCGGAAACGATTTTGCTCGTTTGGAAGGAGAAAAGGTTCATATTTTAGACAAGCATTCTGAGAAAGGAGGTGCACAACAGGGCAGCACTCAAGCTGTCAAACGCGACACAAGGAAAATGAGAAGGATTTCTCTTCCAGCGCATGTTTTGGACGTGTCTGGCTCTGGGATGGATAAACAATCGACGGAAATACCCCTACCTCGCACACCGGAACCGAGGCGAAGAAACGTCGTCGAATTCGACGAAAAATTTATTCAGTCCTTGAGAATCAGAGAGTCCCACGTAACAAGCGACAGCAAAGCAAAGCAAGGCACAATCGCCGGAGAAAGCAAAGCAAAAAATGCTCAAATCGAAGCGGTCAGTCAAGATACCGAGGGAAAGTCCTCGTTTACACGCGAACCACGCGAGGCGTTCGCGCAGCTTAAGAATGCGAGGAAAGAGAGTGCAGCCTCGTCAAATACTAATGCTAATTCCAAATTGGCGTCGCGTCCCGCGCTTAGATTGCACAAGTTTAACAACCCGGACATATTCTACATGCCGCTTCCCGATGACAGTTCGCAGAGCTCGGACATTTTATCGCATAAACTATGCCGCGCACGGCTCATTGAACCTCGAAATGAGAATTACATGATACAGGAGTGTGTTAAGGAAGAACTTCAAAATTTTCTGCATGACAAACAGTTCTGCAGTCAATCCTGCCAGCGCTGGTGTCTCGAACTGAGTCAGAACATTAAGACTAGCGTTCACAGAATGAAGCATTGTGAGAGCAAGATCGTTTGTGTGGTGTACATCGCCGCGTTACGTGGGCACGGCGTGCACGCGGCCGCACAGTGTATTTTGACGCCAAATGATGACAATTTTATCACGGTGAATTTTAAAAATCGTTCTATGATTGCTGTAGCATCGGTTTTAGCGATCAAATACGCATGATTATCTATGTCAATGATTGTTACTCGCTGACAATCGAATATCTCGTTATCAGGGTGTAATGTATATGAAATACAGTGCATTGTCGCATACGGCGATAATTCAACTTTTAATTGTCGTTAACGTAAATGCAAAATTTTGTTAAGAATAATAGCGGGACTTTTATACTACAATCAAATTTTTCATTGATACCCAGCTTAAGAACCCCTCAACGCTAGTCGTAAAATGAGATCTCAATGGCTGATTTCCTGTTAATTCCTTAATTCCAGCCTAAACAGAGTATTAGTTTCAGTGGTAGTGGTAATTAGTGGTAATCGTACACATTACCACTATGCCTACGGCCGTTAGAGCGAGGCTGGGAGCCCGAAAAAGGAAATAGGGGCGAACGCAAATAAAGAAAGCCGAGTTTAGTGTAGCACTACGGAAAAGTGCGTTTAGTAGATGACTCGTAAATTACACTTTTATTATTTTCATCCTCGTTTTTATCTATGGACTTAAAAATTAGACCCCCTCAGTAGTACAGCTTCATAAACATTACCACAGGGAAGTGTTTGAACACCGGAGTGCTGCTCAGTAGCTTTCATTTGAATGGTCACACTTTAGGATTTCATTCATAGGCTCAAAAGTTAGAACCACCTTGTACACCATAATAAACAGCACCACAGGAGAGTACTGGTCAGTAGCTTTCATTTGAATGGTCACACTTTAGGATTTCAACCACAGACTCAAAAGTTCATAGAACTACTTTGCCTGCAGCATGATAAACAGTACCACAGGAAAGAACTGCTCAGAACGTTTTCTTCCGCTCAGTTGCAACTAGCGATCCAAGGCAAATGATATCACGACTAAGAAACTCTTTTTCAAGCGAAAATTACAGTTTGATTGTGATCGAACCTCACTTGATTAGCAATTCAAGATGGCGGATCAAAGAACCCTCTGCACACAACTTGCAGTAGCCACCATCTTGAAAGGTCATTTCCGTTAGGAATCTGGGCTCCAGCGAACTGATACATTCAGCTGGAACTTCAGATGGATATGGGCGACAAGTCGACAACTCCCATGAAAAATATCCGACTTTATCTCAGCCCATCCTTTCACCAAAAGAATAGCTCGTAAAAGGCGACGGAATAAGCGTGTCCTAATATTCCGTATTTTAGGGTTTCGACTGTCAAAAAAGATCGATACATAAATAAAAATATCAAATTTTACCTGCTGGTGTTTCCTTCGTCTTTCGCGCCTGGTCATGATTTCCGATCTTTGCTTTACGGACAACGCGCATGTCTGTTTATCTCGGTAACTGAGATATTGGTGACGCACGAGGCTTTTTATGGGAGGTTGCAACACCGCTTGTTCAATTATTCAAGTTATCTGAAATTTATAATAATAATAATCATATATCACGTTTATATTGCGCATTTTCTATGCAATATTCAAATGCGCATTACAACACTGGTCGAGGGACTTTGCCAGACTGCTTATAACGCAGTTTACAATAATGAAGTTGAGTTGTGAGTGCCCCGTAATATCAATATCAACTTAAGACAGACACTAGGGGTGGTCACTGCCAGAGTTTTTTTACGTCCCTAGTGGTTCTTTTACGTCCCACAGAATCAGAGAATTATGAAGAGTTGTGAGACGGGGCCTACGGTTTATCGTCCTTATCCGAGAAGACTAGAAAGTGTAACCGTTTGCAGATGTTATTACAAAGGCAGCACTTTCTCCTCAATTATTTAAAGACCCTGAGTGTTGGTCCGGCCGGCGTTTTGAACGCGCGACCTCCCGCACACTAGTCCGGTGCTCTACCACTGAGCTAACTTCTGAACAATTGCCGCAAAAGATCTATCTCCGTAAGCAACTGTAGTAGTCTTCGGGATAACTAGGAGGTTGGAACACTAGAACGAAGGGAGCGACAGGGAGTGTAATGATGTAACAGTTCATTAATATACACTGGGACAAGGCCATTAAGGGATTTGTACGTAAGCAACAGTAACTTAAAAATTATTCTGTCATTATCAGGAAGCCAGTGCAACGTTTTTAAAACAGGAGTAATGTGATCAGTCTTCTTCATTCTGAAATCTCTGAAGTTTCTCAATTTCTCTAGAGGGAATTCCATAGAGCAAACTATTACAATAATCCAATTTCGATAAAACGAAGGCATGGACAATGCGCCCAGTATCCGCTTGCGAAAGATATTTTCTGTTTCTGCCAATAGAATGAAACGAACGCGAACGATCCGAGCGCGACAGGTGTTGTTGACATGAGGAGCAAAGGTGAGGTGTGAATCAAGCGTGACTCCAAGGTCTTTGATAACCGTGACTAGTAGGCTTATAGCGCTTAACGAAATGATTACTGACTTTAATCGAAGCAATCAGCTCAGCAGGTGAAAAACGCGAAGAGAAAAGAATTATCTCAGTCTTCGACGGATTACATTTAAGCATATGGCATAAATTCCAACACATGATTTCATCTAGACACAAACTGATATTTTCTAAAGTAACGACGCGGTTTTGGGTGTCGTCAGAATACATCATTACGTCGAAACCGTGTGCGGAGATGATATCTTCAAGAGGGGCGAATGACAGCGCTCCAAGGACGGACCCTTGAGGGACACCACAAGACAAACATCTTGGTCGAGAAAGAATCTTATCGAGGGCAATGCATTGAGGACGATCTTTAAGGTATGATTCAATCCAACGAAGAACCATTTCGGAAAAGCCGTAGCGATACCGAAGCCTATCAAGAAGAATAGCGTGGTCTATTGTGTCAAAAGTCGAGGACAGATCTGACAACACTAGAACAGCTTCGCATTTATTGTCAATGGCCTGATGTATATCATTAACAACTCGTAAAAAGGCAGTTTCAGTACTGTGATGCTTTCTGTATGCTGACTGCATTTTAGCAAATAAGCCATCGGTGGTGAGATAACCCTCAATCTGGAAAGCTACTGTTCTCTCTAATGTCTTAGAGAGAGAGGATAGATTGGAAATGGGCCGATAGCTGGAAAGACATCAGCATCAAAAACAGTTATGGTTCAGTGTTGCTTTAAAATCAGTGTAATAGATTCTGGTGTACATCTTAGGAATACTTACGATTGTATTTTACAAATGATTGTAAATTTAAATGATGCTTTTCAAAGAAGCCTAAAACTGTTCACGCGATCATAAGAAATCCCTCATTAAAAAGGCCACTATATTTTAAAAGACCTTTCCAGATCGACGGGCGATCGTACAGCTTAAAAATGTACTTAACTTGCCCAATATTTCGGTTAGACAATAGCCTTCATTAGAAGCTAAACGGGGACTAAGTGAAAATAAAAACAAAGTCACGATTATAATTTAAAAAAAATTAAAGTATTAATGACAATGATGACGATGATGATGCTGCTGCCTGCGAAGACATGGTTCAGAGAAACCATAGTTTGAAATGCCCTGCATGGTTTAACTCCGCTGTTCATTTTGACCCTTTTTCAACCTGTGCGCGCACTGCTTCACCAAGGCCTGAGAACTTAAAGAGTTGAATTACGGGACATGCGAGTCCGCAGGGAAGGAAGCCCAGGACTAGTGCGACTGTAGTGATGGATAGACGGAGATGGAGGGAGGGAGGTAGGGAGGGGAGAAACATGCACCCATAGTCCAAATCTAGTACCAAAATGAACGGAGGCCACCCTCCCCACCCCCACCAAAGTGCTTTTGCACGCGATCTTTTTACATACAGAACGCCACTCTAAAGAGAGTTACCGATTCACTCCCCCGAATACGCAACTCGACTGTTAAATGGTCAAGCGCTAGCTAGCGGTGGGACTTTCTTTCTCGCAGCGGGAATTGAGAATAGAACAAGAGGCTTAAATTGGCCTATACTCATGCGCATGCTTCAGCATAATTTTGCATGTACTAGACGTGAGCATAAATTTGCATTACACAATATGACCCAAAACGAAAAACGGAGGCATAACCTTGACTCATGCGCTCACTGCGCATGAGTAATGGAGTTTCGAAATTTTGTCTCCTTGCTCTGTCATCGGAACAATTTTTTTTGCACTTTTCTTTTCTTATAGGGAACCTCGGTCCAGTTCAGACATCTTGACGTTTGGACCAACAAATGGCTGCCTATAAATAATTGCGCTTGCCGAGGCTACAGATTTACGAGATTCAATTTACGTTAACACAGGGAAAAGAAACAAAACAAAGAACATGTAAAGCACAAAATGTCCCCGCAGTCATTTCTTTATTTACAAAACTCGATCACATTAATTGCAAATAAACAGATGCGAAGGGCGTTGCCAAAATATCTAATTACAGAATAACTGCCTAAGCTACAATATGCATACAGATGAGAAGAGAGTGAGATTTAGAGTAGGAATTTGTAACGTCAAAACCATAACACGACTATAAGAGTGCATACAAACAAATGGATATAAATGCTTACTTTCTATCCTCGTAAATTTATCCAATTTTATACAAACTACAAAAGGCTAACTGGATTTTCTACTGCGGTAACCGTGGTTTGGGATTAGAATCAGTTTTAGCGACGATCTCAGTCGTGATGTTGCTTTATTTCTGTGCAAATGCGGCCAATCAACAAACTACACCAAACGTATTGACTGACCAAGCGACCAGACCTGACTTAAACACGATAATCGTCTCGAAGGTTTCCTTCTCTTGCTATATTTTTATAATGTACACTATCTTTTAAAACTAATTGCGCGGTTTTCAGCAAACGCATATAATTAATCTATACAAAACGCTTCTGAAACTAAATGTAGTCGAGTGTCCTTTTACTGTACACTGCTGTCGCTGGTTAAAAAATTGAGGACTCTTGCTCTAGCCAATCACAGCAAACCTACTTCTTTTAAACAACTCAGAATTAAAACCAGAAACAATCACGACCAGGGGACTGTCGATGTACGTTTTCTGAATTCCCGCGCCTGGCACTGGTTGCATGTTTTCCCGCGCTTTGCACCCGTCGCATATTTTCCCGCTCTTGGCACTGGTTCCATGTTTTCCCGCGCCGTTCTAATTGGTTCATTTGCGTCATGTGTTTGCTGTGATTGGTAACATGTGATCACAGGGAATGTATCTTCAATCTGCATATCGCGCTCCTGCCGAAGTCCCAGTGTGGCACGGCCTTATTCTATCGTGGGTAGTTGAACTAGAGATTTGAATTTGAGGAAAACCTTTTCAGAATGGAGCGCTTCTTGAGTGTAGTTGGCGCGACAGGAGCATCGGGTGTATCCGAATAAGACAGCATTACTTGCAATCGACCCACAGGCATCCCATCTAAAGAAAAAAAGTATGGTAAGGTTCACACTCTAATACTGTCCAAATATGGCCGTAACGCACTCAATATTAATTCGTTGTAAGTACACAATAGATATCAGGCGAAACAGCCAACTCGTCCTATGGTCTCATCGGCTAAGTATCGGGCGACATTCAGGGCGATTTCGCGTGGGATAATTCAGTATCAAATATTCGGCAACGAATGAGAAAATTAGCATTACTTGCAATTCGACCAATTATAATTGTAAAATAATTATAATTAATTTGTAATTATTAATTATATTTGGCACTAAAACAGAAAATTAACATTGCTTGCAATCGAGAGAGGTTTTTCTCCGGGTACTCCGGTTTTCCCCTCTCCACAAAAACCAACATTTGATTTGATTTGATTTATTTAGAGTTGATTTGATTTCATATATGTGAGGCGCATTTGAAAATTGTATAATTGAATTTGCGCCATATAAATAAATATTATTATTGTTATTCTACAGGCCTTCCATCTAAGGAGAAGAAGTGGATTAAGAAGTACTCAGCACTGAACGAGAAAATTAACGATACTTGCAAGCGACCAACAGGCATTGCAGCATATTCGGCAGCGAACGAGAAAATTTATGCGGAATTCTTAAAACGTCGAATCGTTTCAAGAGCCTTTGTCCTTATTGCCTCACTGTTAAGGTAAAAACCCACATTTTACATGAAGGAAAAGAAGTTGTCTAATTTGAGGAGTTATGGCATGACGTTAAGTTTACGTTTTTGTTTTCGGTGAAAGAAAATAATTTTTATAGCGAAGTGTAGGCAAATTGTCAAAGTGGAATTTCTCAGCCATCAAACAACCCGTGCCTGGAAGATATCGTTCGTTATCTGCTTCATATCAACCAGAAATAAAACGAACGTTTCGGTTAACTTAACCTGCGAAGTTGCGCTTAACGTTATCAATCAAGAGCACTATTAACCTTTCACTTGTACAGCCAAAGCCTTAAGAATTATAACATTTCTTAAATCACTTTTCCCAGGTGTTTGCTATCGTTGACATCCAAGTGACCATCACGCGCAACTCACACGTGAGATAAAATTCCTCGCGCGAAAACACGTGGGAACTTCTCAGTCACATTGGAACTTATTCTAGAAGCCTCGGCTATTTTTGGCTGGATGAAAAACTCAGAGTTACGACATCTTGACTGGGAGGTAAATAGGTTACTCTTGTCTTTCGTCTGCTAACCTAGCTTGCGGCGAATTCTGTCAGCGACCTCGGAAAAGATAGCTAATTCAGCAATGCTTAAATGAAACCAATGTCAAATTAACTCACCGTGTTCAAGATTAAGCCATTTTGTTTCCGAATGTTTGTCTGTAAAAGAAGTGAAGACATGAATGAGTGATGGAGAAACTCACTAAAAAAAGATTTATTGGTAAGGAATTTGGGATTGCGTGCTGTCTAGCTTCAACACTAATGCTCTTATGTTAAGCAACAGTTCGCTTATAGCGATAATACTTAGAGCTATGTTCAGCTGTCAACGTCTCTGAGTAGTTGGCGAGACACCAAGATTAAGAACTAAGCCCCTTAATAGCTTAAGTACAACTTGTTTTAATGGGAAGATTAAACCTCCCATATGGTTAATTGTTCTCGTAAGGCGGCTCTGCAGGCAATCTCTCCCAAAACGGGTTTATCTTTTGAACTCATATTCCTTCTTTAATACGATTTAAAAGCTGGCCTTATTTTCTGAAATACTGTAAGGCTCGAAAATATGACATTTTATCGAAAATGACCTACACAACTGTGAAGAGACGAAGAGACAGCGTTTTATTGTCACAATACTGGAAACGCTGAAAGCTCACTCAGCTACGATGCGAGCCATTCCTATTAAAAGGCCATCCATTGTAAAATGAATTAATACTAGTTTCTGGTCACAAAGTATGTTACCCTTAACATAATTTCAGTTTATGTTTTAGTTTCAGTTTCAGTTTATTTTTTTCCATTTTTCTTACGCATTGTTACTAAATAAATAAATAAATAAATATTAAAATACAAAAGATAAATAAAAGAGGAAAGAGAAGCATATGGCGAGGACCCACTATTAACAAAAATGCATTTTTTTAATTAGAGCGCTTTTCAATTGAGTGTCGTAAAACCAAAACCAAAGCAATCACTCCAGCCAATCACAACAGAAGTAAGCAGTGCAATGAGCCAATCAGAATACGAAGCAATTACATGTAGCCGGCGTAAAGCGCGGGAAAATACGCGCGTACAAATCACAATTGGTTTTGGTTTTGCTTCTCATTGGTTAAGAAAGTGGCGTGAGTTTTCCTGGCCAATCACAGAGCGAAGCAATGCAAAACCAAAGCAAAACCATAATTACTTTCGACACTCAATTGAAAACCACTCGATCCATCACAAGTATTAATACATGTTAAGAAAATACACGACGTTTTTGATTTGAAAAACATATTTCGACAGCTCTTCTGTCATCTTCAGTTTAAATTACACAAAGTACAAAGTTGAATTTATAGTGTAAGGAATGCTAATTAGATATTACAACAAAAGGAAACATAACAATATATACCCGTTATTCCTTACACTATAAATTCAACTTTGTACTTTGTGTAGTTTAAACTGAAGATGACAGAAGAGCTGTCGAAACATGTTTTTTTAAATAAGAAACGTCGTGTATTTAATATTTTCCTAAAATTATAACATGTCTGCTAGTATCCAGACCTTATTAATATATTCCAGAAAGATGTAGATGACGTCATCGCCGCCATCTCTTAAACTTAAAAATGAAGCCATGATGCCTTCGAAACGTCGTTATTTTATTTCGCTGACTTTTTTGATTGACTGTTCTCCAGGTCACACTAAAGAAATACGTGGCAGAACCCCTTTAACAGAACATGTTCTTGCTTTGAAAACAAATGAATTGCCTTCCAAGACAGGGAATGTCTATGTGATAAACATTTGCATCACTCAAGCTCATCTAATATAGACACTCACCAAACTCGTTGCTATGCCCTTTATTAACAGGAATGATGGCATTTTGTTCCATGTAGACAAGTCGATCGCGCTTCAAATTTCACTTTGCTCTTTCTAACCTTTTTAACCCCCTCCCCCGGAGGGAGGGGGTACTCCCACATATGAGCTATATAGGTATGTGCCGCGTGATAGGGTATGGTTTTTGAGGTTGCCATCTGAGTGTTCTCGGTGTGATCCTCTCCGAAACATCCCTTCCTCCTCCATTTGCATTTGCTCTCAAGTTGTGTTTAGCCATTCAATACAACCATATGTTGTTGATTGTAGTTTTACAAAAATAACATGATTATTTTATGTTTCAGTTCCATAACAAAGTATCAGCAGGGAAAAAACAACTCTGAAAGATTTACCATGTTTATGATGGCATATTTGGCATAGCCAAGTATTCTGTGCTGAATGTTAACTTCTAATCTTTCAGAAACGAAATAAAGTTGACCTGTTCAAGCTATTCTTAGTTTTGTTTTTCCTTGAATATGGTGTCATTTTTCGGCTTTTTGGGCCTTAAAAATTTTGTTTGCTTCATCCTTGACTAGGGTCGGGGTTTAAGACCCTTCACGGCACACACTTATCCGAAATTTACGGAAGTAACCCCCTCCCCCCTCCCCTCGGGCTTTCTAATCACATACCTGTTGATCCACTGCTTGTGGTCGATCTTGTCCTCTTGGTGAACACATCTATCACAACAATATTACATTAAAATTAATCTTGACTTAGCTACTGAGGTGGAAGAGACGATACCTACACCAAATAGTAGGGTGCACATGTGTTGATTTACAATTTCATTGAAATCAAATTCAGATGCTTGTTGGCGTGATATTTTCGCTGACTGACACATCTTAACGAAGGTCGACAAATTGGTGTAGAATTGTTCCCTCTGTTGTGACCTCGAGCTCAATACCCCTGTTATTAAAAAGGATTCCTTAAACTTGCGAAACAGCTGCGACTGAGATGAATCCGATCTGCCTCAAGCAAATGAGAAGGAAGTAACTTCGAGCTCTCGCTTACCTTTGAAGAATTCTTGAATAGAAATCTTAGCCTTGCCCGCAACCTTTTTCTTTGCGTCTCTCAGCTCAAAGAGGAGATTAGCTTCGTTTGAGATTGCAGTGCCCCCTGCTGTCTACAATGAAAATCGATAATACAAAGCACTTACAACCCCAAAGGTTATCTTGAGGTCCACATAAAATTGATGTTTATGTCTTCAATAATGACATGTAATAATACACTCGGGTATGCGCATTTGTTCATCTCCGTGTCCACCATGTGTACCACATGTGTTGGATCGCTGAGGTGGGAGAAATAACATTCTCCC
Source organism: Pachyseris speciosa (assembly GCA_016490735.1). Classification (NCBI taxonomy): domain Eukaryota; kingdom Metazoa; phylum Cnidaria; class Anthozoa; order Scleractinia; family Pachyseridae; genus Pachyseris; species Pachyseris speciosa. The sequence goes on from JAEMWC010000035.1 coordinate 853,718, forward strand.
TTTGACCGCAGGCTTTAAGCAGTGCTGAAGAGTCTTAGGTAAGACGAAACAGCTGTCCACTGCTAGGCTTGTGGCTACCTCAGCCTGGAGATGAGCAAATGCACACACCAACACATGACAAGAGACCAGCGCGGGAAAACGCGCGACGAGTGTAAAGCGCGGGAAAATATGCAACCGGTGCTAAGTGTGGGAAAGCATGCTACTGGTGCCAGTCATCGGAATAACGCAGCCAGTGCCAAGAGCGGGAAATCACGCAATTGGCGCCAAGCACGGGAAAATACACACAAATAGTGCTAAGCACGAGAAAACTTCTGACTGGTGCCAGACGTAGACAAAAACACCATCTGGTGCCAAGGGCAGGGAAACATGCGACTCCTTCCAAGAGTGAGACTGGTGCCAAGTACAAGAAAGAGTGCAGTTGCACTTTTGTGTAATTTCTACCGCAAGTCATCCCGTTTTTGAAACTTTTAAAATCTAAAGGAAAATAAGGGCCAATTAAAAATAAAAAATGGCTTTTCTATAAAGCACGGAAAGTTTTCAAAAATGTCGGCGAATGGTGGTCAAGATGGGACACTCGTACGCTTCCATCTAACTGCCACCATCTTCGACATAACGGCCCAGTTCAGTTAAGTTCTAATATTTAGCCAAACATAAACAATTAAATACAATAATAGTAAGTTGGCAAAGGAACCCAGAAGAAACTAACTGAGGCTTATAAAACCTGGGCTCCCTGGTCACAAAGGAATTAAGAAGAATAAATGATGTGGAGTGAAAATGGCAAACAGAACCTGGAAAGGGCGACTAAAACTACCATGGGGGACCCTCACAACAGATTACGCTCGCCAAAAGAAATGAAGATGGTGGCGATTCAATCGAATCGGAGTTCGGAAAAACATTAAATAGGAAAAGAAGGGACTGTGGGAAATAATTATTGTCCAGGAAGAAGTCTTGGGGCGAAAAGTTCAAGACTAAACTGAAATGTCTTACCTGAAAGATGTAGTTCCATTTGGCCATTCCACTCTCTGGTGTCAGCTGCGGGTGGTGCCCATCGTGATCACCTCATATGAAACACTGCTTTTACGACCGCGCCGAGGACTGGGAATGAAAGTCGGTATAGTGGTAAGAAGCCATCAGGCTTACAGACTATTCTTGGTTTTCATCAATACCATAAAATACGCTTGCATGTACGAACAAGAGTCAGAAACAAAGGAGTTAAATGGGTAGGTAAAAAACATCTTAGAATGATTTTTGGCTCTACAGTATATACTCGTTAAACCAGCAATAAAGTTAAAAAGTCGTAAAAGATGCAAGGAAACACGCACAATTCTTAGCAAAAGTATTAAGGAGTCTTTAACCAGGCGCATTCTTCGTGTGGTCTTACACATCAAAGCCTCGAATTCCGATTGGCTCATTACACTGTGTGTGTCTGTTGCGATTGGTCAGAGTAATTGATTTGGTTTTGGTTTTACAACACTCAATTGAAAATCGCCCTAGCAGTGAGTCCACATAGGTTTGAAATCGTCACTTACGTTGACGGGAATTTCTTTCGGAAGGTAAGAACTTTAGGAATTTCTATAATTACCATATGGACTGGTCAATCTTTTTCTTCACGTTCGGGAAATCGTGTTATTTTGGAACTATACTGCCAGTGTAGTAAAAAACTTCTAAGGATAAACATGCTAAATGGAGACGACATTTTTGACAGGCCGGCGATGTTGAAAATTTAAATATTACTCTACGGCACTTTATACCTACATTTGAACTCGTGCTCTAATCTGGAATGTCCCCCACCCTGCAGGTATAGAAATAAAAGGCATAGCAGACGGCTTACTTATTGTAATGGGTTTCATACTGGAGAAACGATCGAAAGGGAGATTAATTTTGAAGGACGAGGTGCTGAAATAGACCATTTAACAGCAACCTCGTTCCCAGGGTCTCTCCTCTTACCGTCCCCTAGAGCGAGAGGGGCCGGAAGAGCAGAGACTCTGGGAAAGGGGTTGCATTTCCCAGTTGTGTGTTCAGTGACCTGGCCTTTTAAGTGGAAGCGAGGCTGGAGGTGACCTTGTTTTGATACAAACCTCTCTGTCTTTCTCATGCAAATGTCGACTAGCTAGCATAACAGCAACATGAATTACATGAGAAAAGCAGTGAGGTCTGTATCAAAAGAGGCAGGGGCACCCAACGACAAGTTTCGGTAGATATCTGTTCGGTGGAGGGTAGTTCGCCTTAGGCTTTCGGCGTCGATTAAAGAGTGTACTCGGATTTTCGTAAGTAAAACGTGGCCTAAAAGATTCGTAATGTGGAAATCATAACCCCTGAGATTTTCTGAAAGGTCGTTTTTGCTGTTTTTGGCAGTAAAAAACGTCAGCTAGCATTTTCGGAAAGAAAAAAGATTCCCTAGAAAGTTCATTCCAGCTAGTATTTTCTCAAAGAAAGATTTTGTTCCCTAAAATTTTCGGGCAATTAACATTTCAGCTAGGGAATCCGAACATATCCAAGTTTTCTAGCTAACCAAAACATCACTTTAAACAGACTTCAAACACCATAAGGTACTTAAAAATGCCTTTCTACAGCTTTTGGCTGCTTTGGCTCGTTGGGTGCCCCTGAAGAGGCATGCACTGAGTATGCAATTGTAAAATGGGCAATTGATCTTCTGATAGAAGAGGTTGGTCATCAATAAGTCCGATAACCATAGTTACCAACAGAAGTAGGGAGACAGTAACGTTCCATACATGATCCTTTTATCTATTTTTAGGACGAGACCAATGGGCCATTTCCGAATTACCTTTGGCCTCTTTTTCAAAGCGAGTCCAAGTGCTCATCTTTTCATATGAAAATACTCTTTGTCTTTGGCCATCGTAGCTTAACAAGAAATAACACACAGACTGCGGTGATAAACATGACAATAGAACGCATTGTTGGAAAACAAAAATAAAACTATATCGTTTAACTTGACGTTTCGTATGTTTCGACATACATCTTCAGAAGAGACCGTTAGGAATTAAAGTAACAACTAAATTTGAAATTTAAGATAAGTAACTAATTAACAATAACCTTGACAGAAGCTAAAAATAATTTGCATATAAAAGATGCAAACTAATAGAGATACAGCTTTTCGCTGCTTACATTTTCATTTAAGGTAGGTTTCAATTCTCTAATTAGTAGAGTCTCCTTTATCTTGCAATGAGTATCTGACCGACCTTTCGCCAATATCTCAAAGTGGTCCCATTTTAAGTTGTGACCAGTTGACGTGACGTGGTCTGCGATAGCAGATGCATGACAGCTACTCGTGATCGCTTTAAAATGTTCAGTTTTTCTGTCATGCAATCTGCGTTTTGTTTTTCCAATGTAGAAATCCTGGCAGTCCCAACAACTAGCTTTATAAACAACTTTTGACATTTGGGAACGGTTAATTCTATCTTTGTGGGGAAAAAGAGACTTAATGCGATGAGCGCTTTGGAAAATAACCTTAAGATCAATGCAGCCATAAAATTTACTAATGCAGGTCTTCAGTTGTTTGGTAATAATTTTGCTTTGTACTCCTAAATAAGGTAGAACTAAGATTATTTCCTTTTTGGGGACTGTGGTGGTTGGAATCTTCGGTCTGTTTTGTTGCCTGTTCAGAACATCATTAATGTTGTAATTGACAACACCAGCAGGATAACCGTTTTGTAACAACAACTTCCTCAGTTCATTTAAACAAGACCGCAAAAGAGAAGGTGACGAACAGATGCGGAAACAACGAAAAGTGAGCGTGCGGATGAGGTTTACTTTGTATTTCCTAGGTGTGAAGGAGTCCCATTTTGTGTACAGGCCGGTAAAGGTCTTCTTTCGGTAGATGGATGTTGAGAACGTTTGACTGTGGCGTTTGATGAGAATGTCCAGGAAAGGGATTGTATTGTTCTCTTCAAATTCAATGGTGAATTTGATATTTGAGTGACAGTTATTGAGGTAGTTTAGAAACTGAGTTGCTGTGCTTTTACTGTCGAACAAGGTGAAGGTATCGTCAACGTATCGGAACCAAATAGAAGGACGAACGTTGTTGTTAAGAACCCATTTCTCTTCAAAATGGCACATGAAGATATTGGCCAAAACAGGACCTAAAGGAGAACCCATAGCCACACCGTCAATTTGGTCGTAGTATTGGCCATCAAATATGAAATGGCTTTTCTTTGTGGCAAACTCAAGCAGAACTTTCAAGACTGAGCGGGGCAGTGTTGGCGGATTGGGGAGGGCATACAATTTGTCAAGACAAATTTGTATTGTCTCATTAAGCGGAACGTTCGTAAATAATGAACTAACATCAAACGAGCACATTATTTCGTTGTTATGGTTATACGTCTTGGCCCAGTCCGCAAAACTAAAAGAGTCCTTGATTGTCAACTGATTCGTGGAGATGGGCTGAAGTATGCGTACAAGATATGATGCCAGATTGTAGTTGTAAGTGTTTATAGAGGAAACAATTGGGCGAAAAGGGCAACCAGGTTTATGAACCTTAGGAAGGCCATAGAGGACACCAGGAGTAGAACCACATGGTAGTATCTTATGGAGGGTGGCATCATCGATGATTTTATCCTTCTTTAGTTTGCGAAGATACGATATTAAGCTGTCTTCTCTAAACTTCGTAGGGTTCTGCGTAAGTTTTCTAAATTTTGTTTCATCTGAGACCAGCAGTTTCATTTTATTCAAGTAATCAAGTTTGTTGATGATTACAACCCCGTTCCCTTTATCCGGTTTTGTGATTATAATGCTGTCATCTTTTCGCAAATCAGTCAGGGCTTCCCATTCCTCTTTGCTAAGAATGTCTTTTTGTTTTGAGAAATCATACGCATAGATGTAGCCATAGGATATCTGTTTCAGCTGACATTTGAGTCTGTCTTGGTTTTCAGCTGTCAAAGGTGACCCGAATCTCTTAAGATCACGGAAAAGCAATTCAAACGAACATTTGACATCATATCCGTCCACTTTTTTGGGTGGTAGACAGAAACGTAATCCTCTCGCTAATACCATTTTCTCAGCCTCTGTCAAAACTCGATGTGAGTAATTGAAGATGATATCATCACTGTTCAAGTTTGATACAAGTGGTATTCCACATTTCCGTTTTAAATTATTGAATTTCACCTCTAGCTTTCGCGATTGGCGATCCTTCAACTTGGATGCTTTGCTCTCGAGGGTAGAACAAATGTGGTTGAAATCAAGCGGGGATAAGACAGATTGAAGAGAGGCACGAGCCCGCTCGTAAGAAATTAGTTTCCATTCATATGAAAATGAGTTAAATTTGCATGTGAATGGAAACTAATTTTCATATGAAAAAATGAGCACCAGGACTCGCTTTGAAAAAGAGGCTAAAGGTAATTAGGAAACGGCCAATCGGTGCGCCGTTTTAAGTTTTATCCTGATTGGTCAATTTTGAGTGACGTCACGCATATTGCGCCATATGTAATGATAATAAAACAGCTTCTCGGCACGGCGCGAAATGCAAAAGAGATTTTAAAAAATTAACACGGGCATGGGAATTCGTTGTCTCAAATCATGATCTTTCGTGCGGCTACATATGCGATACAGACTCTCTTGATCGAGACTATGGCATCAAAAACCTACCATCTCTATCAAATTTGGGCAAAAACTTTAACGTTCAAATCAATCAACCCTTTAGTGCTGAAGTTGACGAAACAAAGAAATTTGCATCATTCTGAACAATTGAACGTTTCGCTAAAAAAAATGAGCTGAAATTTGGAAGTGATGCCCTCACCTGTGATGTCCGAGGCCTGGATAATTTCACCTGAAACACTGTAGAACAATGGCGGAATCTGGCTTTCTATGAACTCTAGCAGAAAAGAAAGTTACAGGTTAGCGAAATGGGAAATTGCCCGCGAATCGGCCATGGAAGGAGTGCGAGGGGACACGTAGACGCCCTGTTAATAGTTTGGTAGAATGCACGAAAAGGAAACATACAGTAAACCCAGAAAAATACCTCGGACAAAAAAGAAACAAAGAAGGGGTTTCTCGCCTACAGAGACTACCATATGAGCAAAATCGAATTAAAAAGAATCCAATGCTATTTCTCATTCTCGTCTCGATTAACAACTTAAACGCTTTTCCCCGATGTAAGACCAAAACTTAAATTTAACCGATGACCTGTGTATTTCATCTCTTTAGACGCTCTGAACGCCCTTTCTCTCCCCCCAACCCCCCCGCCCGCCACCTCCCCAACCCACCCCAACCGTCTACGCTTTCAACGAGACCAAAACACGACTCGTGGCCTCGTAGGTGACTAACTTTCACTTAAGACGGTGTAGAAATTGAATGAAAAGGCGTGTGGCGAAGTGAAATCAATAGCGCACAATTATAAATGCGAGATCTAAGCCTTTTTACCGCAATAATTCTCGTTTTACATTCTGAGCTTGACAACATAACAACGTCCACGAAAACTGGAAGATTAAGGATTACGGTAAACGGGCGAAGGGTTAGAATCCTAGTTAGAAAAATAATCGCCGGAAATAATCGCTCATGACATTTAAAACTCACCGTCCATTTTATCCAGGGTGAGATCAAACACGTCTTTGACCGCCTCTGTCTGTTCCCCAGTGTCGCTGATTCCAGAGTCGTTTCCACTCTCTCCCGGCTGCGACGTTCCTTCTCCTGCCTTGTCTGTTTCGTCCTACGAAGAAAAGACAGATTCTCAAGTTACGAAAAAGGACTGACATAGATTACATTTCAGAACGCAGCTATATCAACCAAGTGAGGGTTACGTGTGACACTGCACAAGCTTTAGAGGCCCACGAATGGGATGAGTGGTTATTCCTTAAAAAACGGAGCTCAAGCAACAACGACGGCGACGGCAATGAAAATGTCGAATTCTAAATATAACTTCTGGTTATCGTAACTCTTTCGCGGTTATTCCAATGCAACTTGTGCAACTCTTAAAATGTGGGAGAACTGTCCAGGAAGCAAATTACTATGAACGGCGGTGTAGTAAAAACAGAGAAAGAAACAATTACCCTCATACGCTCGCGTTCTCGGGAAAACCTTGTGTTATGGTCATTTCACGATGCTGTTTTACAGAAAAATGTAAAATGCGCGTTCAGAGCGATTATTCATGCTCATTAAACCTCTTCTTTTGTGGCTTTCTCGTCGCACTTGTCGCCGTGGTTGCTTAACGTCCAAAAGCCTTATACGGGCTTAGTTTACGAGCAAAGTGGGCCACCAACTCTTCCAGGGTTAGGGCCACTGATTCCATCACCCATCTCTTGCTTCGTGAGCCAATCATAGGCCTCGTTTGTTGAGATACAAGCGATAGATTTTGGCTGTCTTAGTCTCAGATAAAGAACGTAAATTTTACGCGCTGGGTCTAAAAAACTAAATTTGTAAAATTATGGGATTTGTTCAGATATTCAGAAAGAACACGATCAAAAAGGCCTACTGGCCAAAAACCAGCTTTTTCTTACAGCTTGAGAGCCAGACATTAGCACTGTTATGCTCTGCTGACTCCACACAAATCCTTCTAAATTTGACTCCGTTCATAACGTTAGGAACCGAGGAACCGAATAACGGTGCTAATATCTCAGAACCAATTTGCCTTTACATGCTGATTTTGGCAAGTTAGTATTTTTCACCTTGCTCTCTCTGAAAATTTCGACAAATCCCATAATCTCAAAAATTGACGTCACACTTTAGCACTCTATTATAGCTTCCAGGAACTGCTCCCCTTACGCAAGATTTTATGAGGGTGGGTATCGCCAAATTCTATGGGAACAGGCGTATCGGAGCTTGATCCCTACCCCTTCCATTCCCCCGGATTGGCGCCCGTCTATTGCAACCCGGCGCTCCGTACCTCCCAACCACCCCCTCCCCCCCCCCCCCCACAAATTCCCAGGAATCGCTCCCACTGACCGCGTCTTTCATAAGGGTATGTATCGCCAATTCTTCACCCCTTCCCTCCTTCAACCCCACATACCCACCCACCCACCCCACCCCACCCACCTTCCCTGGATTGGCTCCTCTCTATGGCAAGTAATTTGATAATGATATGTACTGCACAGCGCCTTGGACTAGGGAATTCGAGGTGTTGAAAGAATGAGCGCTGTACGTGCCAGTTGAAACACTGACGTTTCGACATTACTGCCTTTTTCAGGGTATAAAAAGAAGCACATCAATTCGTTAATTTCCTCTCTTTGAAAGTTTGGTTCATCAGTACTCGCTTGTGCATCAGGGTAAAGAGGAGCACTGTGCTTTTAGGCTTCTTGTTTTAGCAAACAATAAGACGGCAGAGAAAAAGAGTTCAAAGTCACGCACCTGTTCACCAGGGATGGAGACTTTGAACTGAACTTGAATTTCTCCTGACTCAGCTTCCTGCAATTTGAACCACTGTGGTCCGCCCTTCTGTTGGAGCAATAAACATGACAAAATTCTCGACCCTGATTGGCTGTCAGCCATAAAATTGAGCATTTATAGCATGGTGTGAGAGACATAACCTTATCTAATGGATATTAAATGTACTGTAACTAATACATTTTTATCCGTTGGATAGTGTCTAATATCCACTGGTTTAGCTTATGAGCTCTTTAAACAACTGAGGGCAGGTTTCTCAACGAGTATCATTTTCACCTTGGAAGCTTCCTTTATTTCGTCCACTGTCAGTGAAACGGTTCCCATGAAGTCATTCTGAAACACGTCTTTGTCAAAGACATCCTAAAGAAAAATTAAAACAAAAATAAAAATAAAAACAAGAATAATTTGATGACATACAAGGCCTTGAAGCTTCAGATATGTCGGCAATTTGAAATGCAAGGCTGGCACAGTGGATTTTATAGAAATTGTACGGTGCGAAAGTCTGCAGCTGACTAGTGGGAATAGTTTGTTCTACAAGCCAACATCGAAACGATTCTTAAAGGCGGGCGCTGTTACACTTGGTAATTTTTCGTGCTACTTGCGTTGCACGAGAAGCAAGTGTTACACTAGGCAACGTTGCGTGCAACTTTTCTCGAAACGGCGGAGCAATATTGCGAGACATATTTCTTTATACACTGCACGCAAGCAACTTCATTTTGAAATAGATTCCAGCTCTGTGGTGCTCTTTTAACGCGAAACTACTTCTGTCAGAAGTGAGGTTATGTTCGGAATTAATCGTTGTCATACCTACTGTTTAACCCTCAACCACCTCATTATTTTGGGTAAATATTTCTAATATGTTAAGGCTTTAAATACCACAACGTACCAATTTGATGATTTCGTCTCACTTGTACGCGAAAAAAATCAAACTAGACAAATACCTAGCAAATACCTAGCAGTCACTTCTAATAAGGAAAAGGAATTCAAGATCAAATGGAAATTTTTTCTGCCTTTATAAAATTGTAATGTGTCCTTTTTATCCTAAGACATGAACTGTAAGTAGTGTAAGTGTTTATCCTGTAAATAAAATTATATTGTAAAAAGACAACAAAGAAAAATATTGCGAGACAGAGTTGCACAAATCATTGCCAAGCGTAACAACGCCTTAAGTTTTGTTTGCCTTGAATGCTGTGCGTAAATTCAATCCTCTGATTCGTTGCCGCAGTGAACAGCATATAATCAGTCACGCAACGCTTATCCCTCTTTGCGTGACAGTTGAGTCGTCAAGCAATGGCGAAAGAAAGTGAAAAAAGGCATCAAACTTACAAGGTTAATCTTACCACCCGCTTGTGGCATAGCGACAGACACCGACTCATTCCACACGGGGGATAATGTTTCATACGCCACGTTGGTTTTAAACTTCTTTGAGTTGTTAACTCGAACAATGCAGAAGGGATCGCTCAGACCTGTGAAGAAAGAAAAAAAAATGACAGTAATGGTATTGCAATCAAACAGAGTGACACCCAATTGAGGGTCGTAAAACCAAAACCAAAGCAATTACTCTGATCAATCACAACAGAAGTAAGCAGTGCAATGAACCAATCAGAATAAGAAGCAATTACATGAAGCCGGCGCAAAGCGCGGGAAAATATGCGCGTGCAAGTCACGATTGGTTTTGGTTTTGCTTCTCATTGGTTGATTAAGTGACGCGAGTTTTGCTGGCCAATCACAGAGCGAAGCAATGCAAAACCAAAGTAAAACCAGAATTATTTTCTACACTTAATTGAAAACCGCTCTAGTGGAAGTTACATAAGCCATACCCATGTTCAAATAAGGTAAAACTTTTCACTAAGCCCTCATGCAACGATACACTTTTCGATTTGAAGTTGAATCATTCATGAAAATGCGCAGTTTAACCCAATTTTCTTTTTGAATTCCAACAGCCCTTCCTCAGACCTCATAGCAGTACCGCGCTTTCTCCGTTTACTGCTTTTCTTTCAGCAACCCCCCCCCCCCCCCACCCAAACCCCCATTTCCTCCAGTCAACGTCCAAACATTCGGACCGACCATGGACTTGTCTTGCTTTTTGAGGCCGTTAACACTCAACATTGCAAAGGGGGAGAGGGGGAAGGTGGGAACAGTCGCAAGACCTATGACCCGCATTGTATGCGCAGTAACAGTGGGAGATACCGTCCTTAAGTGTATTTCCATCATTCATTCTCTGTAATTCAACAGCACATACAAGAAATTGCATTAACCTCACCGTTACTGTCCATGGCTGCCATGTCTTTGCCCTGTAGAATTGTGATGACTAAAACCCCAAGCTCTGAGAGAGAGGAGAATAAAAGGTTCTGTAACAAGGTGGTCTGAATAGTGCTACATTCTCACGCATTTATGTAAACGATTGTAAAAGGCATTGAGACTTCTATGGGTTGTATAGCAGGTTGCTTTTAAGCATCTGAAAGGGTTACCCTTAGCCTAACATTAAATAAAGGATCCTGTTCTGTTCTGTATAATGCGTTTTTAAGAACCTATTTATTATTATTATTATTATTATTATTATTATTATTATTATTATTGCCTCTTTTATCACAGTCTTTGCTGGTGTTCTTTTTGTTCATCAGCCGGGCGCAACTCAAACAGATACGCAAGCCAACTCAACTCAACTCAACTTGCGCAACTCAAGTCAATCATTCTGTCATACACTGAGCACCTTTCTGAGGATTTGCACAGATCCCAGCATGCAGATCTTTTGAATCTCTGTCATTATTATTATTATTATTATTATTATTATTATTATTATTATTATTATTATTATTATTATTATTATTATTAAATATGCCGCTTATTGTCTCGCATGATTAAGATATGGGAAAAGATTGTGGCCGATCGCGAGGTTAGGAGCGACAGGGTGCGTAAGCACCATAGGTGTGACACGTCGCCGAAGGGGAGGAGGGAGGGTGGAAAATTCTTCCCAACTTACCGGCTTGCGTATCTGTTTTGAAATGCCCCGAATTAAAGCAAACGGATGATTTAAATAAAGAGACACTGAACGAGACTATTCTTGCATATTTAACAACTGGATTCACAAAACTGAGTTGTGGAACTTAGCCACACCGGAATTTCGCGGCATAATCATGAGTGAGAATAGTAAAATGGAAACTGTGCGACGGCGAGACCACCCTTTCTTATACGAACCCGAGGCATTTTAAGGCTTACTGGGGAGACACGGCTTCATAAGATGCCTGTGATTACTTCCGTGTTTTCCCCACTGCTCATTTTAAAAACGCGTGGAGGTATGTTCTTCAGTTTTTCTGCGAGTATTAGGCCACCATCTTGGATTTTCAAACCGTGGAGAGCCTGATGCCCACCCCCTTGGTCAAATTTGTTTCTCTCGCCAATCTCCTTGTTCATAACTCAGGATCGTTCACACGAAATTATTCACCCCTCGCTCGCTCCAAATACGCCCGCTCCGCAGGCTTCATGTTACGTTTCAAACATTTTTCAGCCTCAACGTTTTTTGAGAAATGGTTCTTAGACGTACAAAGAGTGCACCAATTACAAAAGCGCGGAAAAGATTTATGTTACCTTTGATTAGCATCATTTCGTCGACTTGTCGTTTGATCTTCATGCTGCTTTTCATGGTGTGTTTCTTGGCATGTTCCTAAATCAACGGAACAACGCGTTTATACGCAAAAATTTAATAACATAGCTAGACGAAAGTAAGGTCAATTGTTCCTACTGAGAATTCAAGCGTAACATGGCAGCTTCTTCGTTCACCACTGACACTGAGTCTTCATGACGCAGTGGATTACCCACAATTTACCGACAAAAACAAATTGTACACTGGTCATGTTCACAATAGAGCGCTTTTCAATTGAGTGTCGTAAAACCAAAACCATAGCAGTTACTCTGACCAATCACAACAAAAGTAAGCAGTGCAATGAGCCAATCAAAATACGAAACAATTACATGTGGCCGGCGCAAAGCGCGGGAAAATACGCGCGTGCAACTCACGATTGGTTTTGTTTCTCATTGGTTGAGAAAGTGGCGCGAGATTTCTTGGCCAATCACAGAGCGACGCAATGCAAAACCAAAGCAAAACGAGAATTACTTTCGACACTCAATTGAAAACCGCTCTAAAGTAATTTATTATTCAGCGCATTGTACACTGACCGAACAAGGTCACGGGTGCAGTCAATATTAGTCGTAAGAACAGAATAGATATCCTGTGATATACGTCATTTCACGCGTAGGGAAGGAAAAATGACTAGACGTTTTATTTGCTTTTTTCAATAAATTCAGTTAATTGTACTTTGCTATCTATGTGCGGAATAATAAAACAGTTATTCCGCTCAATCGTGCGGAATATCCCGATTTTAGCCGACTTGGGTATGACCTCTTGGGCTAAATATCAGGCGATATTTCCGCACGATTTTTCAGGGTGATTGTTAAATATGCATATTCACGAGACCTGCAAACTTGACTATAAAGAAGAAAGAAAACAAAGAGTAAACTTACATTTATTTCATCAATATCCTCACCATCCTGCACTCCAACAGGCGACACGTCTTTCTCTGGTAAATAGAACATGTAGAACTGACGCGATAAGCTACTACTTTCTTACAACTGAAACGTAAGAAAACTGTCATGATTGCTGTAATTGAGCCAAAGCTTGTGGATTCGAATTCAAAAGCGGGCTATGAGCAATAGGACCCAAGAGAAATTTACCATTCTTTGTCCTTGCTTTAATTCCCAGTCGCGTCGATCTAAACACACAAATTTGTTTTTAATGCAAGTTTCTACCTTATAAAAAAGGCTGCTGACTCTATAACAGCTAAGTCAGGTTTAATTACAGTCAAATTCGAATGTAATACAGCTCCAGTCAGTCCACCTAACCCTCGATCTGATGTCGAGACTCATTTCCTCACCTGATTTAGCGGCGGACTCTACTGGCTGAAACACCGCTGACACTGTGAGCGAGCCTGCTTTCATAGAGGTGTCGTCTGACCGTTTCTTTCCAAACACTTTGTACTTCAAGTCGATCTTACGCTTAATGATTGCGGGCTCGTCCTGTGTGAAAATTATACCAAACAAGCGTAAACAAAGTCACCACACAGAATAATGAATAGACCAGCGACAGCAGCGAAAATAAAGTGTGCGGATAACTTACTTGATTTTACAGTGGTGTGTGGTAGATTCAAACCCAGGCTCCAAACCTGCAGAACCGGGTTGTGTGATATATCTACCCCCTAGCCCCCATCCCATACAAAGCCACCCCCTCCCCCCCCCCCCCCCCTCGAAATTGATTACTTCGGCCTGGTTTAGCCTACCAGAGGGATAATTCCTAGCTGACTGATATCTTTAAGGACCAAAATTAGAGGACCCGAGTAGTCCGCTTTGTTGGATCTTCGTCGCATTTCGAAAGTCTTCGGATTATGCTCGGGAATAGCTTGAGGATTTCCCAGAAGTCACAAGAGGCAGTCAAACCTCTTTGAACTAAGTTCTGCAATCTTCATTGCAATTTATGATTGCATTAAAACTTTGCACTTTATTTGCATTAAAGCAGCAATTCTTTAAAGGCGCGGTAGTGCCCTCGAGTCTTATGCAGTCAGGAAAATAAGTTTATGGAGCTTCGGGATGGCGGTAGGGGGGGGGGGGGGAGAGAGCAACAGGGGTCAACATACAAATAACAGGGATAACGAAGGAAGACACCGGAACAAGTTCCGTACCAAACTCATTTCCAGGTTGCACGATCCCATGAAGTCATCTGATTGTCCCTGCCAATTGACGTCGCGGTCATACACCAGAAAGGATAACGTTGTCTGAGAAAACGATACACAGAGTATTTATCGCTTAGATAACTGAAGAAAAAGAGACTAGAAGAAAAAGTCAAACGAATACAGATGACATAATTCAAATTCAGCAAGGAAGGGGAGTTACACTGAACTCTAACGACGGGGACGACAGGAACATTCAATAGGGCACCGACTTCCATAATCGCTAACACTAACACCTTAGGCCCGTGCAAACACACCTAAGGCCCGGTTCAAACGTCGAACTTTTCATGTACCGAAAATTTCGGTAATAAGTACATGAAAAGTTCAACGTATGAATCAATTACGGTTGACAGATTTGTAGTCGGGTCGACGCTACCGTTCTATCCGACTGGGTCAGTCGAATAGAACGCCATAAGTTCGACACCGATTCAGACGTCGAACCTTTCATGTGCCGAATGTAATGCATACATGAAGTATAAATTAAATAAATTATGTTTAACCCACAATTCTGCACGATTTACATACGTACCATGCGCAAAAGGCTTGAATTCGCACAACACGGCGAGAAAAAGAGAATAGTTCGTGTTCCTCTTGATTTAAAACCACGAAATATACATGTTTAAAATGTAAGGAGTACTTTTGCATGGTATGCTCTGTATTTGAAAATGCTGGCGGTATCGGTTCTTCAGTGACATTTCGCCGAATAGGGAAGGGTTCAATTCGGTTTACGATGACATTAAATGTTTCTCAGGATAATCTGAAGCTTTTCTTAAATCTTGCACCCGAATAGGTATTGCAAACATTTTTCCACCAGCCAGTATTTCTCGTTTGACAATGACAAGAATGAACTGGGCGATGAATAGTTACTTTCCTTTGGAACATTAGCAATAACAAAAGGAAAGCCAAATTAAAAACTTGGTTTTTCGGCAGCGAGGTTGTTTATCGCTAACTGAATCATGAGTCGCCTTCATTTGAAAGAAAAACAAGCTCTTCATTTCCACTATTTGTCTGTCCTGCATGTTTTCCCGCCATTTTGCCAACCAATAACGACTGACCAGAAAAGAGTTATTGTTCACTTTTACAATTAGGTTCGACTTAATTAGGTTCGACGTTTGAACCGGGCCTAACATTGTGAGAATGAATATATGAAAATCATATATTTGAACTTCGGATTAAAGAATGAATATGTGAACGATCACCGCATTTATGAACACTAATTAAGCAGTGGTGAAAATATTACGAACCAACTCTGATGACCAGCTCCCAGATGGCTTGTTGGCTCAGTCGGAAGAGCGCTGCACCGGTATCGCAGAGGTCGTGGGTTCGAATCCCGTACAAACCTAAATTTTTCAGGCTTTATTGTCACTACTGTTTAATAAGTAGTGTTCAAAACTGCGATGATCATTCATACATTCAATTCAGCGTGAATTTGTTGTAAGAGTGGAGGTTCCCTTTAAGTAGTGTTTATAGTTGCGGTGTTCATTCGCATCTTCACACCTAGCATAGTTGGATTGGCCGCAACGTCTTGGGTGCGTCTGACCAACATATCGGGTCCTGTTAGGTTCGAGTTGCTGGAAGGTGTTGGATGTTGTTGGGCGAGATTTGAAAGGCGTCAGACTTTGGAGGTAAGAGGTGCCAACATCAGGGTTGCCACTCGTGAGGATAGAAAAAATTCCCTGTCTTTTCCCTGACTTTTCAATGACCTCAAACCAGCTTTCACTGACCACAAACCAGTTTTCAATGACCACAAACCAGTTTTCAATGACCACAAACCAGTTTTCAATGACCTCAAACCGGCTTTCACTGACCACAAACCAGTTTTCAATGACCACAAACCAGTTTTCACTGACCACAAACCAATTTCCACCGCCCATCCAAGATAAATCCTTGGGCAATAAAGAGGGTCTCAAGGGGGGGGGGGGGGGTCCCTTTGACGGTTGACGGTGAAAAATAAGCCGTTTTGACGGTTGACGGTTGAAATTGGCTTGCTCATTTGACGGTTGACGGTAAAAAGATTGCGTTTTTGACGGTGGACGGTTAAACGTTTGGCCATTTGACGGTTGACGCGTACGGTTACCCTCATTGAAGCGTTTTTGACGGTTGATGGTTAACCTCATTGAGATCCTCAATAAAGCCAGCAGTGAAGCCACAGAAATCAATTCCTTTGTAGAAATTTTGTTTTTCAAACATTACCTTAATCAACAATGAAACTCTTCGCAAACCAAACATCCCCTGACTTTCTACTGACTTTCATGTAGCATTCATATTTCAACTGACTTGACGCACAATTCCCTGACATTTCCCTGAGCATCCAAGAACATGTTTTTCCTTCACTTTTCTCTGACTTTGGTAACCCTGCAATGTTTCTTCTGTCAAGTGATCGTTGAAGCGTAGCCCAAAAAATGAGTGCGTTTGAACAGAATGCCCAGCAATGCTGGACTCGCGCACGCGCGCAAAACACGGTATGATGCAATTAAAGTAGGTTTATGAGTAGCTTTTTGTTTTATAGCCTGAGCTGTTTACTTCTAGGCAATTCGCTCTAACCTTAGTAAAATCTTTGACCATAAATTCCACTACGGACTCCCAGACAGGATTCACAGATCCGGACACATGAGGAGTAGTTTTCACCTAAAAAAAGTAAACATTAAGAGCCAGGGAGCGCTAAAGATTTACAAAAATGTTCCAGAAATTCCTTTCGCAATGTAAGTAGAACACCACTTTTCTGGGTCGAGGCCGGGAGAAACGGAACTACTTGAAAAGTGTTCACGCTTTCTGGTTGTTATTTCCAAACGGAAATTAGTGTTGTGTTTATTTTCACGTCATCAATTCCACGCGTTTTGGTGGCTAGTTCTAAACTCTCTCTTTAAATTAGATTACACTGAACTGTACAAGCCATTCTCGAACTGGCGCTATTTTTTTGTTTAAAGGAGTTTTCAACTGAGTGTCGAAATTAATTCGCCTTTACCGTAGTTTTGCTATACATCGTTCTGTGATTGGTTAATAAAACTCGCGCCACTTTCTCAACCAATCACCAGAAGCAAAACCAAAACCAATCGTGACTTGCACGCGCGTATTTTTCCGCGCTTTAAACCGGCTACATGTAATTGCTTCGTATTCTGATTGGCTAAATGCCCTCTTTGCGTTTGCCCTCTGTTGTGATTGGTCAAAGTAATTACTTTGGTCAAGGGTTTACGACACTCAGTTGAAAACCGCTCTACCATTTAGCCCAAACCGTGAACTGACCAGTTATCACAAGAAAATGGTAAACAACCAGGATCTACAACAACAACAAGTTTACTTAAATTTGTAGCATAAAAATGACAGTATTGGCAACACGCGAATGGCTATAGCTAATCGAAGTAGGTTGCAAAATTCAAGACACTACCTATCCATGGTGAATACAACACACATACCACCTGCGTTCCTTTCACTGGTGACTTTCAAACTTCATTAATAATGACGCAATATCTACCAGAATTACATGACGTACCTTTTCCTTATTGGCAGCCACTATACAGTAAGGATCGCTGTAGCCGTCATCATCCATCGCCAATAGCTTTTCACCGCTGTGCACGACCACAAGAAGAAGACCAGATACTGAGGAAGGAACAGGGTTCCAGATAGGATTTTAAGGCAGGGTGTCAACAAGGAATTCCATCGGGTCAAATTCCCAGTGCTCCCACCAAACCATTTTAAATTTTCTATTAATCTGTCGGGTCATGTAGCTGAACTTGTAGGGTTTTTGACCCGAGACTCCCCTCTATCTGGAACACTGAAGGAAGTGAGATTTGAAAATCAACAATTTCAGTCCTCCCTTTGAAGTAACTCAAGCACTTTCCTTATGAGAAAACTGTCTGGCCCAAGTCTTCTTTTTTTGTAAGAACTGTCTTCGTTTGGAATACTTTGCCTCCTGCCTCTATATTTGCTGATTCTGTCGTTGCGTCCCATTCAAGTATTTGTAATTATTTCTTGTATTGACAATTATTCATATGACCAGTAACTTATTTATATCTATTTATTTAATTTTTCCTTTATTTATTTATTTATTTATTTATTTATTTATTTATTTATTTATCTGTTACTCGAACCTTCGCTGTCATTCCCATGAGCTTCCGTGTACTGGCCGTCCATTGCCAGATTAGCTTGCTAGAGGCAATTATGTTAATTAATGATTAAAGTTGTTCAATTAAGCAATATACCACAAGGTTCTACGGTTTATAGGCTGATAAACCACGTGGGATGTTGGAAGAACACTCGAAGAATTCGTAAATCAGGAGCTGCAGTACTTTTCTTTCAGAAAAATGTTTTTGAAAGCATGATGGTACTCTTTACCTGGACTCTCATCTGTGGGTTTCTCGTATTTTTCGAGAAATTCCTGTTCATCTGTTCGACTGCTGACCTCATAGGGTTTAAGGTGCGTGTATTCTAGTGTCACTTCAAGCTTAGATCCCCTGATTCCCTCTTTACTGAGTGTGGTCTCGCTAAAAGAAAACAAGAAACCGAAATCAATAAAATTAAAAATATTTTCAAGTGCAAAGCCTTCCAGTTACCTAGCAAAACGGCAGTAAATTCGTTTTAGCCAATCAGGAGAAAGGTAAAAACCAGCTGCAACGGCAACGGCAACGAGAACGCTACAAAGCCAGTAGGCGTAATGAGCAAAAACAATCGCTCTGCACGTGTGTTTTACATTTTGGTACATTTCTTTGCCGTCCTCTGCAAAACAACAGCGTGAAATGACCACATTTTAGGTTTTGTGGAGAACGAGAACGTATGAAGGTGGACTCTTCTTTCTTTTTTCTAACTTCAGTGCCGTTTTAACTAATTTAGCTCCAGGATAGTTCGCCAGCATTATACAAGTTAAACGAGTCGGAAAAACGAGAAGTTACATTTTGAAACGACGTTTTCGTTGCCGTTGCCGTCATCGTTGCTTAAGCTCTCTAATACCGGCAAACCAGCGGTTAATATTGGTTGCATGGTTTCTGGCAATTGGCAAGAGGGTCAAAGGGTTTCCTACGCTTAGCGCCAACTGCATGTTTTCCTGCGCTTAACGTTGCATGATGCCTCGTTCTTCAAAGGTCGCATGCATGACTTTCTGATTGGTTAATTGAATTAAGGCCATGTAACAGGTTCAAAATTTTCTTTCAACTTGCATCGCAACATTACTACACATTAGTTGCGATTGTTTGTTGGGCCAATTGCCACCTCCGCATGCAGCAAATTTTCATGTTGCAGGAGCGAGTGAGCATTGTTTCTACTCAGTTTGCAACATGCGCATAGACAGTGGTAACAGGTGCCTTTCTTTACACCTGCTGTGATTGGCTAGTCATTCTCGCTGGCAAAGCATCTAATACACCATTTTGCTAATGATCAGTTCCTGGTGAATTGTGGGTAGATCCAGTCCTTTGTGGGGGCAAACGGCCATTTTTGGACCTAATTTAAAATTGTAATTTTCACCGTTTGCCCCCACAAAGGACTGGATCTACCCACAATTCACCAGGAACTGATCATTAGCAAAATGGTGCATTGCAGGGCGCGTTATGCAACTGTAATCTCGTAATATTAGACTTGACTCACACTCTCTTCTTCTTTTCCAATCCAAAGCTACCTAAGAACATCTTGTATTTCGCAATGGAGTATTTGGTTCCAAACGTTCTCTTACCGCGTACCTCAACGTTCAGCTGTTCGCCAAAACAAAATAAAGGAAAAAAGAGAACGGAGAATAATAAAACAACAAATTGATAACCATGTGAGAGTGAATATATAAAAATTATATATTTAAACTGCGGATTAAAGAATGTATATGTGAATGATCATCGCAGTTATGAACACTACTTAAGCAGTGTTGAAAATAATTGCCTGAAAAATTCAGGCTTGTACGGGAGTCGAACCCATGACCTCTGCGATACCGGTGCAGTGCTCTACCAACTGACCTAACAAGCCATCTGGGAGCTGATCATTTTGTTGGCTCGTAATATACTCGTGAGCAATGAATATGTGAGAGTGAATATTTGAAAATCATATATTTGAACTACGGATTAAAGAATGAAGCTGTCATGATTATAGCAGTTATGAACACTACTTAAGTAGGGGAATTTCACATTAAGGCCGTAAAAGGACCAAAGCAGTCTCTTGAACACGTAGGCTAAGAGTTTGAGCGTGGACAGCGAAAGCGAAAATTTTAAAAATGTTGTCGTTACAGCAAAAGTCATGTGATGTTGAGATCAAGGGAACGTTCGCATCTTTCCCGTGTATAAAGCGTTTTCGAGCCGTTGCGGGTAAATTAGTGCGGATGACAAAACATTTCGAAACGAAAAGTGTGGACAGAATAGATTTGATGCGTTAAGACTTGTAAATTGTAATGTGAACAGGCCGTAATGTCCATAATTTTTTTTCCTAAGTCAACAGATTAAGACAATCAATTCACAGAAATATAAAGAAATTCACCACTTTTAGACCAAAAAACAAAAAGTGAAGTGTCGAACAAATGCATTCGACTCTATGGGTGAAGATTTCATTATAAAATGAAGTCATCATAAAATTATTTGGTAATAACTGAACGTTAAAAAACCAAACATTATGTTAAGGCATGATGTTATTTATTTCGATAGAATGCCCTGTTATACTCTTAATCCGCACATATTTGTTCATCCGATGGCGGTTTATCATGTGGCACAACATATGGCATTATAGCCAATTAAGTTGAAGGGCGTAGTTGCCCGTGAGTATAAAACAGAAGACCCCCTTACAACTTCTCCCTCTTTCTTTCATGCACCATTACGGCTATTATCCCTGTTGGGAAAAACAACTTTTCCCGCCCTCCTCTCCCTATACAATACCATCTACTGGATTACCATTTATGTTGAATAGTACAGCTATCGGTATCTTGTAGAGGGCGCCTGTTTCGCCCCACCTTTGCTGAATATGATATTTTATTCACTATTTATAGTGTCAGCTTGTACACTTTTATTTGATTTCGATTTAAACCGCCACTTTATAGGAGTAGCCAAAAAATGCCAATCCGAGTCGATATTTGTTTCTTTCATACCATATATCATCTCCAGCAAATTAGTTCGACGCCACGAAGAGCTCCCGTACTCGGAACGCAACATTGTATCAGAATAAAAAGATTTCTGTGAAAAAAATCTACCCCCAAAACTATAGAACCATTTTTCAGAATTTTCGCAATTTCTAAACCAGTAAAAAATATCTGAGCATGCAGCCAATCAAACTACGATTTAAACAAGAGTCGCGTATAAATGCATTTACCTTATCATTAGCAAGGTCATAAATCAGCAAAGATATTGACTCTTCAAATGTAGTTCCACCTTGAATCTTCTCGGTGTTTTTCTCATCAAGATTACCAACTTGAAGTGAAGTCCAGATCTGATCATCTACAAACAGCACATCAAAGTTGCAATCAGTGTTTTCTGCAAATGTTTGGTGGAGTAGAGGGGGATTCACGATCAATTTCCAAGGAAAATAAACTTGGGCTACTGGACAACTACCATTATACTCTCCCGTGGTGCTGTTTATTATGCTGTACAAGGTGGTTCTAACTTTAGAGTCTGTGCATGAAATCCTGTAGTGTGACCATTCAAATGAAAGCTACTGAGAAGTACTTTCCTGTGGTGCTGTTTATTATGCCGTACAAGGTGGTTCTAACTTTTGAGTCTGTGGATGAAATCCTAAAGTGTGACCATTGAAATGAAAGCTACTGAGCAGTACTTTCCTGTGGTGCTGTTTATTATGCTGTACAAGGTGGTTCTAACTTTAGAGTCTGTGGATGAAATCCTAAAGTGTGACCATTCAAATGAAAGCTACTGAGCCGTACTTTCCCGTGGTGCTGTTTATGAAGCTGGTCTACTGAGGGGGTCTAATTTTTAAGTCCATAGACAAAAGCGAGGATAAAAATAATAAAAGTGTAATTTACGAGTCATCTATCAAACGCACTTTTTCGTAGTACTACACTAAACCTGGCTTTCTTTATTTGCGTTCGCCCTTCTTTCCTTTTTCGGGCTCCCAGCCTCAGCTCGCTCTAGCTAGCGAGCAGTACTTTCCTGTGGTGCTGTTTATTATGCTGTACAAGGCGGTTCTAACTTTTGAGTCTGTGGATGAAATCCTAAAGTGTGACTATTCAAATGAAAGCTACTGAGCAGTACTTTCCTGTAATGCGTTGATTATGCTGTACAAGGTGGTTCTAACTTTTGAGTCTGTGGATGAAATCCTAAAGTGTGACCATTCAAATGAAAGCTACTGAGCAGTACTTTCCTGTGGTACTCATGATAGAGTACAGGGATATTCTAACCTTTGGTTGTCTCGATAAAATGGTCAAGTATGGCAATGCAAATTGCACATGTTAAAATAAGCAGTCTAGTTTCCGGTTTTTATGAAACAGGGTTTAAGCACTATTGTATGAAGCACCAAAAGCGACAGCAAAGATCACTATATACTGAACAGATTTGCCTTTGTAATATATATCACGGACAAAGGATATTTTGTTTGTGTCTGTGTAATGTATATTGTGGACTTCAAATCATAATCTGCATCACAGGTCAAAATGTGATAATTTATATATCTCAGGAGTTGTAACCTATGGAGCGCGTTTCAATTGAGTGTCGTAATACCAAAACCAATTCAATTACTCCAGCCAATCACAACAGACACAAAAAGCGCAATGAGCCAATCTGAATACGAAGCAATTACATGAAGCCGGCGCAAAGCGCGGGAAAATGTACTCGTATAAAACCACGATTAGTTTTGGTTTTGCTTCTCATTGGTTGAAAAGTCGCGCGGGTTTTGCAGCCAATCACAGAGCGTAGCAATGCAAATCGTAAGTAATCCCAATTGAATCTCTATTGATCAAATTGAGAATCAAATCAATCAAATTGATTCTCAATTGAAAACTCTAAATCAAACAAAGTAATGTATTTATTACGATCAGAAAGGTCAGTTCTAATCTATATTTTAAGGAAAGATTTATCCAGAGGATAGTGATGTTCTTGTCATATTTTGCACCCCATACTATTGTGAGTAACACGCCGAAATTTATTATACCTGTGTATTTTTCAGGCATTCCACCTTTCAATGTCACTGTTAGTACACCATCAGCTAAACAATAAAAAGAGGTATTAATCATTGAGGCTTATTAAAGATATAAACCCACATAAACTTGACGTTGTTCTTCTGAATACAAACAAACAAAAGGAGTGAAGATGAAAAGAGAGCTCGACATTCGGCGACTATGTATAGACGATTACTTTCTATATTAAAACGACCACTTTGTTTGGAAGGAAGGTAAAAAACATCCACTTTCGTGGTAGTTCAATTTTCTCTACAAGGAACAGGCTTAGGAGGTACCGTAAGTGGATTTCTTTGCTGCACTGAGTAGTTCATCAGGATCAACACCATGAAGAGGAACCTCAATTCTTCCAGGATCAACCAGCGCTGTGGGGCGTGAACAAGAACGCTTCGTTAGCGCAACTAACAGAGGGAAAGCCGCCATAATAGTCTCTGATCCAGTTACAGTGATTCCGAAAGAACACTTCCTTTCCACTCAAAATTTCTTTTTGATATAATCGAACAAGGGTATTGTCGGGACTTGTTTGCAGTTGAAACAACTCCACCCAACTCTTAGCAAAACCCTACATGATATTCAAAGGCACCGACCATGTTGGACGTTGATGGCCAACAATTTTGGGAGGGTTTGCACGTGCCAGTTTTTTTCCTCTACGGAAATAACAGCTACGGAAATAAAAGCTACCTCTATAAGTGAGTAAAAATTTCAGTTTTACCGTAAGTCAAGCTGTCCATGACCAGAGCGTTAATGAAATCCTTCAACATAGGAATATCCATCACCTGCACTGCTCGCATCAATCGCACATCAAAGTCAACGTCAGGTCTGCAACGATGTCGTACATCAATATCACTGCTTACTAAAGCTTATACTATAAGTGTATGCGATACAACAAACAGGAAAAACAAAAGGCGCTAAGACAGCCGGAGAGCGGATGCTTTGCGTGCCCGGACACCGAACAGCCTGCGGACGGAGCGTGGAAATCCCGTTTTTACAGAGTACCTTATAAACGACTTGACAGGAAAACGACGAATTTGAAGAAATGCGCTTTTTAGACGTTTAAGTTGTTTGATCGTTTCAATGTTTTCCCTAGTCAACTGTTAACTATTTACGTTGTCACTTTTCTAAATCATTTCTCGCTAGTTTGTACATATGAATAGAAGGCCAGAGGGCATAAAATGTCTTTCTTTCTGGCCGTTTTTGCTTTGGGTACCCAAAGGATAAATATCCGTTAGTGGAAATCTTCATTTTAGTAATGTTTGTAAGCTGTCGCAAAGTGGGTGGCTATGCGCAGGCTACAATGATTAATTTTCACGAGTCTCCTTTTTCAATGCGTTTTCCATCAAGTTAAGGCCTTATTGTATAAATAGCCGTGGTTTTCTACTAAAAAGCGATCGAAACACGAGCATCCGTAGACAGAACAAAGAAACTTTTTAAGCACAGTAACCGCGTAGTCGCAATTTACGAACAGTGTGCGCGCGCCTAAGACAAAGTTAACTGTCGGCACACCGGCCTGGCGACAAGTCGCAGGGACAGGCCAAGTCGCGGCGACAATTCCCCTAGTATGACATGCCTAGTTTCATGTGAAAATGCTATCGCGGCGACCAATTTTGTCCCCGTGACATTGAAACCTGCTTGAACTCGTGCGACAAGTCGCGACTGACAAAATAACACAAATTTTCAGTGTAATCTCGCGTGCACTGTCAGGCGACGTGTCCCCGCGACAGAATAAAAACAACAAAACAATGGGAAAGCGTCATTTATCCGTCCATAAACAAGTCACCTCGTGCGTAAGCACAGTAACCGCGTCTTGCCCCAGCGACATGTCTTGACCGCGTCTTGACCCAGCGACATGTCTCTCAAGCAGTGCACACGAGGCGGTTTATCACAGAGACTTCTCGCTGCGACTTGACGCCTTGTCTCAACATCTCGTGCTCGGAAGTGTTAGAAAAGGCTAGCTTCTGCGTTATGTTTCGGCTGAGTCCAAAGGAGCTTACTTTTCAAGGAAGGTGACTGCAACAGACTTCATGTGTGGGAACGGTACAAGGTGATCCAATTCAAACACAATCTGAACTCGGCCTGATAACGAGACATCCTCGATACTGACGTCAACATCAGCGCCAACCCTGAAGGCAACAAAAATAACATATAGTGGATTTGGAAAACAACCTTACTAAATGTGATGAGAGTGAGATAGTGAATGGTGACATGAGAGTCGGTGGTAAATGGGATAAAAATATGATTATTCAACACTGTCTCAAGCAAACTCGGTAAAGAAAATTCCGAGTTCTCCCGACAGGAGTCGAACCTGACCTACCGACTACTAGTTCGGATGCTCCAGGAGAATCGTTGGAGCTTAGGCCATTAAACTACAATCATGGACAAAATTCTTGGGACAAATTATCACTTGTGGCTCTTCACCGCCAAACAACAATTCACGCGAGATTCAAAGTACACGTGGCCAGGCCCTCCCCCCAGCCCACATCCAATGTTGAAAACCTGTACCCGCGATTTTTTCGGACCTTCAACATTGCATTGGGTGGGGGAGGAGGGACCTGTAATAGACATTTATAACTGACAGCACTGCTTTTGGACTGATGGTCAAATCATCGAAAATTACCAGTTTTGCTTGACTGTCCCAAGAAATTTTGTCCACGATCTAGCAGTACGCAGGGCGTTTGTCGGCATGGACCTAGTTTAATGGCCTAAGTTCCAACGAGTCTCTTGTCGTTCAGTGGTAGGGCTCCCTCCCTATTCACTCGCTAACTGTTTGAAAACCTCACTGTGTAAATTTGTAAATTTACAGTTAGTGGTATTGTAAATAAAGAAATTGAAGCCAACAAACAAAAGAGAAAAATAGAAAAAAAAAATTGAAATTGACTGTGGAACGCTACAGAAATACGCTTAATTGGTCTGGCTTTTTTTGCCTTGCTGCGAGATGAGCTGGGAAAATTGGCACTCGCTGTGTACCACAGTGGAACATCAATTTAACGAACCTCTATAAAAAGAACTCCTCGATAAACCGAACGGTATTCTTCAGCCCGACCTTTTAAAATGTATGGGAAAGAACCTCGATATAACGATCCAATTTCCCAAATCCCTTGGCACATTGTTAAATCTAGGTTCCACTATATTCCACTGGCCAGTCATTGCTGGATTTGCCGGCCTTCTATTGGCAGATAGGGCGGTTTTCATTTGAGTGTGGCGCGCCCCGCTGACATCTACCTTAGTTATTAGCCTGGTCAGGCAATAAGCCCAACCCGCACTTACATTTTCCCGCCTAATCTGACTTTGATGGCTATTTTTGTGTCGGGTGCGTGTAAGCACAAATCCATGACAAGAACCAATAGGTGCCTTTGTCTTGTTGCCATGTCAACCGGAGGCTTGAAGGCGTTACCTTCCGAGGCGGGAATGTCTGGAGAGTCGTTTTCGTCAATGTTCTCGAACACCTTCACGTACTTCACAAAGGGAGTCTTCTTTCCAAAACTGAATTCTGTGAGCTCCATAGATTCTATGCACAAAAAGAAAATACACAGGAGGGAAAGAGATTAGGTTGCAGTTCGAAGTCCGGGTCAAATGAGCAGGTAAAGTCTGGTTCTCATATGCGCAGAAGCAGGAATTTCAGTGTCAGTGCAAGAATGTTAGGAGCCAGACAAGAATGAGGATCAAAGAGTGTTCACAACCTAAAAGAACGCATGACAGTCGAATTATCTTTCTTACCTATAAACGATGGTTTGCTGTAGTCCAGAACAGGATTGAGGCTCGAGCGAACAAGATTGCAAAGCGAAACTTCGCTGAAATTCCACCTGGACAACAACACAGGAAAAATACGTATTTCAAAATTGTTCCACAGCACAAAGCCTCTCAAAGGAAGAAATACAGAGAACCACCTTACATTTTTTAGAATTTAGAGTGACTCTGAATTTCCCCAACAATTTTCCCCAACCTTGAAATTAGTTGTAACGTAGCATGCTGATTACGGTTCGATAATAAAAGTTGGGGTCACCGAGGACTTTTGGGAGTTAAAGTCCGGCGACTTAAAAGTGAAATCAGGGATTTATTTTTTACAGGTTAAACTGTTGCTATGGTAACCTATTATGTCAAGAAAATGATCATAGCTTGTCCATCAATAACTGAGCATTCGTTTGAAACCATAACAATACTATCAACTGAACATGAGTAGTTCACTGATCTATCAACGTATAAGTACTGGAAAGTGCTGAAAACAGTTTTGAGCAACCTTAACCGTCTGTTTACGTTCTTTTCACCAACTATTTACCATCTTTTTGCACTCTTCCTTACTTTAGATCTATTTACAACCTTTTTGACAATCACTTCAGGACTTCTCAAGAAATCTCTTTTCTATTTCTACAAAATTTCTTTCCAATTTCATTTCAATCTTTTGCAATAACTCTACATCTTCCTACAGTTCCTTTACAATCTATTTACAGTCTCTTAAAAGTCTCTTAACGGATTTTCTTTTCCATCTGGCTTTAAAATCTCTTTATGATTTCTTTAAACTTTCTTTACAAACTATTGAAAATTTCTTTACAACCTCTATATCACTAACCACTTCTTTACTATATTTGTTTACGATCTCGTTGCAATCTCTCAAAGAACTCTTTACAATCTCGTTGCTAGTTTTTCCATCTCTAAACCTGGTCTATTTTCGATCACTAACCCTCCAGCTGTTGTGATTCTATTAAAGGGAACCTGCAGCCTTACAAACTATTCTCCCTAAATTGTTGGAAATAATTACTAGATTCCAAATTTTGTTTCGAAACGTGGATATAACATTTAAGTGTACAAAAAAAATCGATGCCATCATCGCTTACTTTCGCTTTTAAATTTTGCGGGGGCCGCCATTTTGGATTTGATGACGTTTAATGGTTGCAACTATTGTCAGGAAGCAAATGAAGCAGAACTCCCTTTGCGTTAAACAATAGGGCAACCATTACAAGTGAAATTGAAAGGCGAAAATAGGCGACGATAATATCGATTTTTTTGTTCACTTAAATGTAGCTAGCCATGGTGTAATCGTAGCCGGTACCCATCCAAATCGAGAACTGTTTTTTTTATGTGTGTTTTTGCTTATACTTACGCCGCAAAGATTTTTATCTAGCGTAGCTCTCTTCTATTCACCCCAATTAGATTATGAGCTCGAGATTTCTATCGCGTGATAGCTGATGAGGGTGCAGCCCGAATCAGCTATCACGCATAGAAATCGAGAGCGAATAATCTAATTGTTTTCGTATAAATCTACTAGTCGTTCAAAACTAAACAAGTAAATTACCTAAATCCTCCTCACAGACGCTTCGAAAACGCGAAAAAGCTGGCGCCAATTTGTTGACAACCGCTACTCACTATCTATCACAGAATAGATAGCGAGTAGCGTAGCCAATCAGAGAACGGCATTCGTGATAGAACGCTAGTATATTTATATAATTATGTCATTAAGGGGGCTCTTTAAACACGTTATTCGTATACTTGAGCTGGTGCTCTTGTTGCTAAGGCACCTAGAAACGCCTTGTTCGTAAAAAGTGAGTATTTTTGGCATGAAACACTTCTAAATTTCTTATTTCAGGGGTAATTCGTCTCAAGTTATTTTTAGATCACTTGCCAGCCTCGGAAATCCCACGTGGGTAGTTAATAGCCAATCACACACAGAGACGAAAATACACGCGCGAGGGCATCCTTTTTCGCGGAAGCTAAAAATAACTTGAGACGAATTTCCCCTGAAATAAGGCGTGTATGGCGGATGTACTGTCTACCTACTTTATTTTCTCTTGCATTAATTTGAATGCCCCTTACAAAGCCGTATTTCTCGAGACCAGGCCGGGTTGTTCGAAAGCCGATTAAACCTAATCCAAGATTAAAAATTAACCACGAACGTTGCTCAACGCTGATATTCTGCAAAACTTTAGATTAGAGGACGTTAATCCTGAAAAGCAAAAAGCAGCAAAAGAAACTTTGATCGAAAAGTTAAAAACTGCAACCAAAGTTTACGCTAATCCTGGATTAACTTAATCGGTTTCGAACAACCGGACAATGCATGTAGATGTCAGTCTAGGTAATACTTCACTTTATTTCAAACTCGTCAAAATGTGGAAGAAAACAGGCTGTTTTTGGCAAAAGTATCGTTACCTTATTAATAATGAAAAAGTATTAATGATTTGCGTTGCAGTTTTGAAGGACATTGCGCACACAAGTACAAATTTTTGTACCTAGACTATTGTAAGGCGCTAAAATGTACATCCTCTAGACACATACAGAAAATGTTTGATCCTAAATTTCTAAAAGTGTTATCAATAACTTTATTGGTCGCGAGTTTTTAAAACTGACACTTTTTCTAAGTCAACGTGTTTGCGTTGTTCCATAGTAGTGCATAACCAGTCATTTACCTTCGGCCAAAACAATGAAATCAAACTGAAAGTGCTTACATATTTTTCCAAATCACATTTGGGTGTGAATTTATTTCCAGGGAAAATACTCCTTTTAGAGATATTTCAGTTGCATTGTGTGACAATAAACCAGGACAAAGTTTGTTTTGTCAAACATCGGTGGCATTAACGCCAGGCAACTGCAAAACACACCCAGACAAGTAAGCGACCGTTAAAATATAATGTCACAACTATTTTCATCCACAAAAGTGATTTCTGTATTACAAAAAGGATTGTTTAGAAATGGAAAACAAAGAAATTTGCAGAAAGACACCTAAGCTTGCAAGTAACATCATAAACAAGTTTTAATAGCTAATTAACTTTGTAGTATAAAATACTTACCATCGATTTAGCACAAAGTTGAGCCATTCCGCAGTTTCCTCGTCCCGCAAGGCCTTACGACGATGAACTTTGATTTCTGCCTCACGAACTCGAGCATCTAAGATGCGGCAATTTTTGCGGTACCACACAGTAAATATTAACGGTATGATAAAACCAGCCCATACGAAGGAAAAACCGTACGCTCCTAGAAACCATGTTATTGCCACCACAGCACAAACAAAGAGAGACAAACGCAGTTGTGTATCGTCTCTTTCTTTCTTGTCTTGCGCTTCCATAGCTTCGGGCTGTTCTCCGCCATGTCTCTTTTTCGAATAGGTTAGCCGCGTAAAATGTACGAAAATGGGATGCCTTTCTGCATAATCAAGGGAAGTGTTTTGGGGATTTGCTTTCACAATCGAGCCCAGTGTTTTCGATTAATTATTTATTGGTACCTGCTAGAATTGAAGCGCGTAGCTGCGCAAAAAGGAATCAATTGTTAAATAACTGGTGGCCAATCGAAAATGTCTCAGTTCTGCTCTCCAGTATAAACTGTCGACGGATCCAGTAAAAACGGACTGCCATTGATCAGAGGGTGGATATGGGCGGCCAATAACCGACACGAGCCTACATGACCGTTCGCATGACCACAAAACCGGAAAAAAAGCTCGAAATGGTTCAAAATCCAGCCTTCCGTTTGCTTTAACTAAACCTAACACAGTTTCACACAGGCTGTTAAGACCCCCTGAGTGATTCCAAGAAGGATGAGCCGACAGATTTTTCTTTCATTTGCAATTGCTGTGCATAGTGCTAATTTAAATGCACCCGCGACATGACAGTTTTCCTTTCCGTTAAGATCTTTTTCCGCAGGCATATTTGCACCAGGGTACAAACTATATAGAGTAAATGACCACTCTACCCTTTAGAGACTTCGCAATGCTAAAACTTTACTCTATCGTCATTTTAAAGCTTTTGTACATTCACAATTCATCACCATCATCATTAGTCCTTCAGCGCCAAGTGGTGCAAAGGGCCTCCTAAGAGGTTTCCGTGACAGAGAGGCTACTGGGGACAGGTGGGGCCGAGTAGTTACGGACAATTTAATTTGTATTGGATGGAGATACGCAACTACGAAAAGCTTACCTCTTTAACACAAAGACATACTACAAGCGATCCTGGTTAACTTGGTTCTAATGGTGCAAATCTTATCAAAGACCTCTACTGCAAACACATCGTTATTACATGGAGAGAGACCAACATTCAAGCAGACTTAAGCTTAAAGGAGTTTTAAAGGAACCGAAATTCATATAGAACCTTCATAATACAGACACCTTGTTGTTACGGACAGTTCATGTAGTGCTTGAAAGGCCGGTAAACCCGGCTTCACATCAACTCTGACTCTATAGAATAAATTCTTCGTTGATACAAACTGTTCGCCTGATGCTGGAAAAGAAAAATCCATGGAAACTCTATCCGTCTTGGACACACATCTTGGTACCGCAAAGACAAAAAAACGTACACGTAGTTCAGTATTGCAGAGAGTTCACTTAGCGTTGGAGAAAGCAAAATTCGTGTAAGCTCTACCTTCTATAACACAGACACCCAGAGCCCAGTATCGCCGAATTCCAAATCCGAGATTCTACTCAATTACGCCGCCCTCCGCCTCGAAAAATTTTATGTCATAAGTGAAATCATTAAGCTTTCGAAAATGGAGTGATAACCACTCGCCTAAGGCTTCCTTGCTCTGACCACAATTTGGCAACCTAAATTGCCGAGAATATTCAATTTCTAAACATATTTCATAAAAGGTTACAACTCCGCGACAACATGACTGAGCTTTCTAGGAAGGGGGGTTTTAACGTCACGTGACGTTGCTTCACCACAATCCATTGCAACCCTAATAGCAAAAGCAATATTTAATTAGCTGTTATTGGTTGTAAATAATAATAATCTGTTTTACAACTCTCTGGGCAAGGTTTGAACGCTCTGTTTTGCTCTTCTCGTTGCGTTAAATTTAAACTGAGGTTGAGATGGCAAGCACGCTGACAGACCGCGAGATGGACGACTTACGCGATAATTTTGGCCTCTACGATACTGTGGGAGACGGGAAAGTCGAATCATCCAACATTGGGCAGGTGTTGCGATCTGTTGGTTTGAATCCAACACAAGCCGAAGTCGACAAGGTGATGAAAGAAATCGACCCAAATAGTAACAAGAGGATTTCCTTCGAGGAGTTTGTGCCCGTGGTGTTATCGCTTCGTTCTCGCAAACACAAATACGGCCAGGATGTTTTCACCGACAGTTTGAGAGTCTTCGACAGTGATGGCAATGGTATGATTAGCTCTGGAGAGCTCCGACATGTCCTCACGAGCTTGGGAGAAAGGCTACGCGACGAAGATGTGGACACACTCATTCAGGGCTTGGAAGACAACTCTGGCCTCATAAACTATGAGGAATTTGTCAAGAGTGTTATGAACGGATAAAAACAGACCTGCACGAATTTTTATATATTTTAAACACGAGCGCGCCCACCGCCACGAGGGTTTTGTTTAGGTTCTGTTTAGCGGCAATTAGCACGCTTGTTAAACTTGAGAATTAAACCTTTATAACGTTAATAAATTTTAATAATCTCAAGGGCTGGCGAAGGTAGAATTTAGCATCTTGTAATTTAGAGGATAAAGTCGAAAGACGTTTTGCACTAAGCCGTAATTACATGTTTTGTTTTGTTTTCACGATGATTATCAGCAGTTGAGTCAAGTACTTAGTTTTTCAGACATGATGTTATTCACGTGAGAAAGAGAATTACGAGTAAAACGTTCGTCTGCTGGCGGAAAGCTGATGTTAAAGAGCTGTATTTTAAACAGAAGATGGAAGAAATCATTTAGCAGCGAAAAAGCTTTGAGTTTGAGCCACTCTGAACGTCTGGTGGTTTCCCATTGTGGTTTAATCTCATCCAGAATATTCAATTTTGGTTTTCACGCTTCAACGAGTATTTCCCTTTCTTTTTTAACCAGAGCATAATTCAAATTTTTGCTGTTTCGCTTATCTTAATATACGTCAAAGTCATATGAAGCGAAAAATCTCTGTTGATTGTTCTGTGTGACTGGATCATTATTACAGCCAGACTTTTCCACGACTATATGTATTTGTTGATTTTAAAATAAGACCATAAAATGCAAATTACTTGAAATAAAAGACCCTGTTGCCCGGATCAACAGTTGTTTTAAAGTATTGTTTGACAAGCCATCAAGTCATGTTTGTGTGAATTTGCATAGAAAGATTATTTTCCGGTTGTAGCGCGGAGATGAAATATGTTAACGTAAATATGCTAGTAAATTAAATCCATCCGTGGGACTTCATTTCTGTATTGAAAGAAAAATAAAACGATTTGCAAACTAACTTCTCGCTCTTAAAATGCCACAGGGTCCATGCCCATGGTCATAACCGAGGTCATGCCCACTACCGTACCACGTGGTCTTAGTGCCAATGAGTGGCTTTAAGCTTGTCTAGACACATTATTTGTGAGGTATTCTTGTCACTCCAAGCCACATCCTACCAGCTTCACGTTTTCATTGCTTGTTTTATTCATGTGGGTTCTTGAGCCTGAGTATTAGCTATGCCATGCTGATGAGGCCAGACAAGGCCGAAACAGCTGTCCATGGCTGCTAATGCTCAGGCTGAAACTTTATTTGGTAGATTTAAGGGGTAATGCCCGCTACTACGAGGCCTTGGTGCCCAATGAGTGGCTTTCAGCTTACCCCCAGTAGGCTAGACACATTAATTTGTCATTCCAAGCCACATCCCACAAGCTCCACACATTTTCATAACTTCTCAATTGAGTTAACTCGCAAAATTACGGCTAAAACACCAGGCCTAATTAAGGCGTTCAAAGAGCTTTAACTTTATCCAGCGAATAAGTCACTATTTAGCGCACAAAATGTATCGCATGTTTATCCGCTAGTTAGCGACTTATCCACTGAATAAAGTTGTCCGCTCTTTCGAACAACTGGGGCCTGTTGTGCGTTTTTCAAAACTGCGGAAAACAATTCGGGCCCGAGAAGTATTTTTCAAGTCAATTTTCTAACGATTGGTAGTAGTTTTTGGACAAAGTAGCCTGATGCATTTCTCAATTTTTAAGCCCACGCAGGCCAAACGGACTCGCAAGTAAACGCAAGTTGAAAACTTGGGTCTACTTACGACTCCGTTTGGCCAGACTTGCGTGTACTTGCGTTTATTTGCGAGGACCTGCGCTTATTTTGGTCGAGATCAAATTTACACGCGAGTCGACACAAGCTTTTCACCGTTTAGCCACCCAACTCAAGTCAACGCAAGTTGAGTGGCATCCATTCGATTTTATAGCAACCCAGTAGCTGCTGAAATGGGTATTTTTGCGACTTTCGTGTACTTGCGAGGAAACTTGCGAGACCATTTGGCCACCCAACGCAAGTCTCTCCGCAAGTTCTGCTTGCGGTTACTTGCGACAACTTGCAAGTCCGTTTAGCCTGGGCTTTATAGCGTGCTTTCTTCAAAGGTTATTGAAAATATTTGAAATAGAATTTCTGATAATGAACCTAGAGCACGTGAAATAGTTTTTCGGGCCCGAAACGTTACCAGGAGTTTCGAGAAACGCGCGCCTGGTGTCATGTCAAGTGGTGTGATTACCGCGCATCTTTAATTTATTGCGCATAAGCATGCCACTTCTTTTAAGATTTTCTTTGACTCTAAGCACAGTCAATCCAAAAATATATAGTGATTTTTTCCCTGAACGAGCACGGCGACGTAATGCTTTTTATCGCGTTATTTAAGACCAGCATTCATCTTCTGTGCTTCAGCTTCTCGAGCAACACACACATAAGAAAGGATTGGGGGATACGTAACAAGAAGGGACGGGACGGGAGACAGACAGACATTTTTATTTCAACACGAATTGGTTTCCAAGAAAGCCGTGCATGCAATAAAATATCAAAAGACATATGAATAAAAATTACATGAATAACAAGAATATAAAAACTAAAAAGAAGTATCAATTGATGTCATGGAGACCGAGTGCGTATAAAGATTTCCTAAAGACCTCAAGAGATGGTTCTGCTTCAATCGCAGATGGAAAGGATTCCATAGCTTAGAACCACGGTACGAAAAGCTTTTCTTTAAGTTTTCGGTGTTGGGTTTTTGAAGTGCTAAATTAAAGTTAGAGTCTCTGAGGTTATAAGCAGTACTGTCACGAACTAAGCGAAATGCCTCAGTGAGGTACTCAGGAGCTTTGTCGTGCATAATTTTGTGCATCATGATCGCAGTACATGACGATGGCGACGGACTCCAAGAGTGCCCCACTGAAGCATTTTAAATATATCGGCTGATCGGATATCCCAGTCACTTCAAGAGAAGAGAAGAAAAGAGAAGAGAAGGGAAGGAAAGGGAAGGGAAGGAAAGGGAAGGAAAAGGGAAGGGAAGGGAAGGAAAAGAAGGAAAGGGAAGGAAAAGGAAGGGAAGGGAAGGAAAAGGAAGGAAAGGGAAGGAAAGGGAAGGAAAGGAAGGGAAGGAAGGGAAGGGAAGGGAAAGGGAAGGGAAAGGGAAGGGAAGGGAAGGGAAGGGAAGGGAAGGGAAGGGAAGGAAGGGAAGGGAAGGGAAGGAAAGGGAAGGAAGGAAAAGGAAGGAAAGGAAGGAAAAGTAAGGGAAGGGAAGGGAAGGAAAGGGAAGACAAGGGAAGGGAAGGAAAGGAAAGGGAAGAGAAGGAAAGGGAAGGGAAGGAAAGGGAAGGGAAGAGAAGGAAAGGGAAGAGAAGGGAAGGAAAGGAAAGGGAAGGGAAGGAAAAGGAAGAGAAGGAAAGGGAAGGGAAGAGAAGGAAAGGGAAGGGAAGAGAAGGAAAGGGAAGGGAAGGAAAGGAAAGGGAAGAGAAGGAAAGGGAAGGGAAGAGAAGGGAAGAGAAGGGAAGAGAAGGGAAGGGAAGGAAAGGGAAGAGAAGGGAAGAGAAGGAAAGGGAAGAGAAGGGAAGAGAAGGGAAGGGAAGGAAAGGGAAGAGAAGGGAAGAGAAGGAAAGGGAAGAGAAGGGAAGAGAAGGGAAGAGAAGGGAAGACAAGGGAAGGGAAGGAAAGGGAAGACAAGGGAAGGGAAGGAAAGGAAAGGGAAGAGAAGGAAAGGGAAGGGAAGGAAAGGGAAGGGAAGAGAAGGGAAGAGAAGAAAAAGGAAGGGAAGGGAAGGGAAGGAAGGAAAAGGAAGGAAAGGGAAGAGAAGGGAAGAGAAGGAAAGAGAAGGGAAGAGAAGAGAAGGGAAGAGAAGGAAAAGGAAGGGAAGGGAAAGGAGGGGAAGAGAAGGAAAGGGAAGGAAGAGAAGAGAAGAGAAGGGAAGAGAAGGAAAAGGAAGGGAAGGGAAGAGAAGGAAAGGGAAGGGAAGAGAAGAGAAGAGAAGGGAAGGGAAGAAAAGGAAGGAAGGGAAGAGAAGGAAAGGGAAGAGAAGGGAAGAGAAGGAAAGGGAAGAGAAGGGAAGAGAAGGAAAAGGAAGGGAAGGGAAGGAAAAGGAAGAGAAGAGAAGGAAGGGAAGGGAAGGGAAAAGAAGAGAAGACTACCTTCAAGAAACAAACACTTTCTCGTACTCAAAATATGGTCGCATTCCGCGGCGTGTGTAGTCTTCCCGGAACAATGCTCAACTCTAGTTCATTTAACATGTTACCTCATCGTAGTGGCGGTAATGTCCGGCAAAGGGACAATAAGCGGCAGAGCCGGGTAATATAAAGCAAAACACAATTATTGTAAATTGCTTCGTTCTCATTCCGTTTGTGGTTCCGCCATCGCGTAATTGCCGCCAGCCACGCGGGTTTTTCAATTGTAGTAGCAATTGTACTGCATCACTGAGGCTTTCTCTAGCAATTTTGTCGAGCTTTCACTGGTTTGTCTCGCTAAATTAATGGCCGATTTTCGAACACTAATGGTGTAACAGAAGGTATCGTTTTCATTGCTAATATTTTGCTTTGGTGCATGCGTCTTTTCATAGTTTTGTTTGTTTCCAGCATTTGGTGATCGCAACATCATAAAATTGCGCAACTTCTTTTAGGCGCCTAAGAGCCACTTCAAACGTCGCTTTTCAATCACTTCAATATATGATGAAATAATAAGACCTGAAGTCTGTTAAAACTGACGTTCACACACTTCCGGCAAAGAACAGTTTTTTTTTCTGTGGTTCTTGATCTGATTTGCTCAAATTTTTGCTAGCCTTCCTGGCGCTTAAATCACAGTCGACGCGCCGAAAATGCGATATTCAAATTGGACCTAACACTGTAAATTCAATCGTTGAAATGAAAATTACAAAGGCACCTTTACTTCAGGAAAGAAGTCAAACGTCATTCGGTTATCAGATGACGCTAAAAACGGAGTATCAAAGATTTTAAAACTAGCAAAGGAAATGATTTTTTCGACCATTGAAAGTGGTTAGAGCGACTTAGAATTGATCTATATTTATAAATATTTTAGGGTTTTGGGTGTTCGAAAACTCAGCTGGATTTAGGATAAATGCAACTAAAACCTCCCCTTACAAAAAAGACAAAAATTCTACGAATGAGAAGCAAGGAACTAATTTAAACTAATTGTAGTTTCTCTCGCGGAAAACCCATTGTGAGGACAAATTTTAAATCACGTCAATTATTCCTAAGTGCTGCATATACAATTTTTTAAAAGAGGCCGTAACTTTTAGGGACAAATTGCAATCAATATAAACTTTAAAAAGCCCGGAGCTATTTCCTTCATGAGGTTGCACGCGCTTTAACAGAGTTAAAACAATGAAGAATTAGCTAGCAATTGTCTTGATCAATTATTGATGTTACTTATTGTGTGCACTACCTTGCTTATTGTCTCGCCTGGAGTGACAATGCTGGGTATTTTGTTCCATGGTGGTGCGTTTCATTGTCCAATTGCTAGCACCAGTGGGTTCAGCCAATAGACTACATGTGCTTGCAGTGATAATCATTCAAATTTGCATTGCGGTACAGAGCGAAGAGACTCCGTGGAGGAAGCGGGCTAAGTAATCACCCGAGCCAAAACCAAAATAAGCAACCGTTTATCGAGATGCGGCGATCCTGAGGGCAATTCCATTGTGCGCGACGTAATTTGGAATTTTAGCGAAGTTTTTCAAAACAAGACTCGCCACGGTTCAAATGACGTCGAGGAAAAAGAAAGAAGATGAAGAATCGAAGCAACTCTTAGAGTCCGAGCAAGATCAACGTACCCTGCATCGGGCGAATCAACAGCAGAGATTAGTAATAATTTTACTTATATTCGCGATAGTTGCGTGGGCTCTAGGAAAGTACGGCGCGGGCATCGTATGGATTTTCGCTCTGCTTGCGTGGGTTTATCTCTGGTGGAAAAATTCTGCTACAAGGATTATAGATCTCGCTGCTAAAGAAGCGGAGATTGAAACAAGGAGACGGAGAGCCTTGTCTAATGCCGAAACAGCGGAATGGGTCAACTTCCTGATAAATCGATGGTGAGTGTTTGAAAATACTTTAAAATTGTTTACATTGAGTCGTACTCTTTTATCATGGCCACACATATTTTAGCATTATAGTGTATGAGATTATTCTTCGCGATCTTTAAAGAGTGTGATATTGCTGCATGCGCAGAGAGTCTGCAGGCGATAAGCACCCTTTAATGCCAAATAAATTATTAGCAGGACTTCTGAAATTGCATTTCTAATCGTTAAAGGTAGAAAAAAGCTAGAATAACGTCCACAGACGACTTGCTGAAACAAAAAGATTCCCGTGAATTTCTTATATGACGTCACAACATTGCAGGACAACATGTTCGTCCGAAAAGAAATCTAGGAAATTGAATTTAGCAAACAAATAAAACTTCTAAAACCTACGAAAATTTAAAGTAATAAAGAAATTTACGGCTTAATTCAGTTCATTTTATCGACGTTGACAGTACAACTAATGAGTCACCTTATCAAAATACAATATGCTAGAAAATTCCCTCCTGAAATAGCCGTTTCTTCTTACCTGGGGCATGAAACGACTTCATGTGTACCATATCAGGTTTAAAGACACCTAGAATTCAAAAACTGATTCTTTCGACAAAATTCTCAAAGGGAAACACTAGAAAATCAAAATCATAATTTTTTTAAGGGTAGCGTTCTAAGTTCAAGGTTATTTAAAATCATGGTCTTCTTTCGGAAATTCAACTTCAGCGATGCAAATTTTCGGAAATAATCATGCAAAACCATTTAATCTTGCATGGAAAGGTAATACGATTAATTGAAATCTTATCCTTGAAATTTCGTGTCCTCGTTCCATAGCATTTACATATACAAATATATTTTTTCTGTTGTTTGCCATTACTACGTAACACGACGCATCATTAAGTGATCCTCAATAGACTGACTGTCATGGGAACTTAAAAACATGTTCCGTGCGTCATATAAGTTAACTATCAATTGAACGCATAAGAAATGAACTGAATTTCGCTAGCCCTCAACGAGGTCTTATTTTCAAAAAAATATCATAAATTATTCACCGGGGTATACCCGCAGGTCAGTCAAAATTGAAATATACTTTGCCGCGAGCAATTTGTTTTCCAAATGAGCCGTTGAAATCCTATTCTTAAGAGTGAAGTGATTACGGTAACAGCCCAGGGGGGAGGGGGGGGGTACTCCTTATAATAGCCTATACGGGGAGGCTCCGCCCGAGAGGGATACCTTTTTCACGATTCAGATATATGAAAGGGTAGGGATTTCACGAGTTGAAGTATATGAAAGGGTAGGGAAATCTGTCATTTTGGTATTGAAAAGGGCCTTTCATTAAAATATTTCGAACACACATACCTTACGACTATACTGTTTTAATTTATTGAACGCTACATGAAAATGACAAGAAGACTTCCTGTTTTAGGTATACGAAAGGGGTTAATTTGTCAATGGAAGGTATACGAAAGGGTACCTTTTCTGTCAAAAATGGTATATAAAAGGGTAAGGGGTCGGACCTCGGGGCGGAACCTCTCCGTACTAATTTTATTTAGTACCTCCCCCCTCCCCCGGGGGTAACAGGGAAAGGTAAGCGGGGAAACAGAACTAGCAAAACTGCTTGGGATGTCTTTCTTTTGTATCTCTTTGATATTAGTAACTGTTCAAAAGCGTTTTGGATTGTTTGGTCAGTTTAAAGACCCATGTTCATCCACGACGCATTGCGCGCCCCGCAGAATTTCGCACAGACGGAAAATACGCAAATCGCCATTGAACACTGTTTCCCCGAGTATCGCTATTTTTTGTGTCGATCGACTTCCCTCGCTTCCTCAGTCGCTGAAAGTTTTACATGATGAACCACACATATTTGCAGCGTTTTTGGAGAAACTGTTGTCTTTCGTAGGCAAAACAAGATTCACATAAATCAAAGCAATGTAGACAAAAAAATCGATGCTCATTTCGTTGTTATGAGTCGTTGTGATATTCACGTCACTGGGACTCAGTGGGAGAATCTAGTAAAGTAATCAGATTGCAAGAATGAACAATAAAGACGGTTAAAAACAATAACAAACGTGCGCAGGGCCTCTTGGGTGAACAAGGGTCTTTAAAAGTAGACAAGCACACGCAAGCGGCCCACACTGTCAGAACGTTCGATGGAAACAACTTCTGCGTCATGAAGTAAATAACACTATTACTTGTCACACCGATGCGATGTTGGTCCATCACAGGCTACCCAGTATAAATAATTACTGTCTTACCAGCCTCCCCTGGATGGGAGACTAGCCAATAACAGGAATCCCAGCTTGAGTGACTAGGAGTATCACTACTATAGAACCAGAAGTCAGGCTATTTGTCGGGTGCTGGAACTTCCCCCTTCTCAAACCCTTTCTCCCCCTGGATGGGATGCCAGTCCATCACAGGATACCCAGCATGAAGTGACTAGGAGTATTACTACTCCCCCTGGATGGGATGCTAGTCCATCACAGGATACCCAGCATGAAGTGACTAGGAGTATTACTACTCCCCCTGAATGGGATGCTAGTCCATCACAGGACACCCAGTATAAAGTGACCTGAATATCAACTCCTTCCTGGGTGGGAAACTAGTTCATCGCAAGATTTCAGGCACAAGGAATGCTACTACTACCACTCACCTCTGCATGGGATGGTAGCTCATCACAGGATACCCATCATGAAGTGACCAGGAGTATTACTACTCCCCCCTGGGTGGGATACTTGTCCATCACAGGAAACGCAGCATGAAGTGACTAGAAATATAAATAATGGGAAATCACTCAGGAGAATTTGGTATCGTTTGTTTTTCCAGGTTTGTTTTCAGTGACAGGTCGCTATTCAAGTTAATCAAGAGCAACTTGGAACCCGTATTTGAATCACAAAAGCCGTCCTACGTAGGTAAGGAGATCAACAATATTTAGTATAAATCTACTAGCGTTCTATCACGAATGCCTTTCTCTGATTGGCTACGCTACTCGCTATCTATTCTGTGATAGATAGTGAGTAGCGGTTGTCAACAAAATGGCGGCCGCTTCTTCGCATTTTCGAAGTGTCTGCGAGGAGAATTTGGATAATTTACTTGTTTAGTTTTGAACGACTACTAGATTTATACTAAAACAATTACATTATTCTCTCTCGATTTCTATGCGTGATAGCTGGTTTGGGCTGCGCCCTGAAGGAAAAAGCCCCTTGATGGTTTATAATACTAGGGCGCCCCGCGTAATCCTGGCTTCCTTCGGCAATCGTACCAAAACACAATAAAGGTGGGCCCACACGAGGGGATTTGTTGCAGGAACATGTTGCTGCAAAACGTAGCAGGGACACATTTATAAACTGTGCACATTAGGGGTTATCAAGCTGGGACGTGTAGCAGGGACATGAATCAGGGGAAGGATCAGGACTCGCTCACACACACGAAAATGTAGCTGGAACATATCCCTGGTAGATGTTGCAGGGACACATCCCCTCGTGTGTGTTGAATCTTTTTCTCTCGTGCAACATAATTTTGTGCAAAATTTGTCCCCGTAACATGTCCCATGAAGTTCAACAAGTTGAACTCCGTGCGACATGTTGCAGGGACACATTTTGCACAAAATTCATGTTGCACGAGTGAAAAAGGTGTCAACGCACACGAGGGGATATGTCCCCGCAACATGTCCCGGAAACATATCCCAGGAACTTTTTCACAAGTGTGCAAACTCTGCGATTTGGTCCCTGCTACGTGTTCCTGCTACACATACCTGCAACATGTCCCTCAGTGTGTACTTAACACGATTTTGTCCCTCCCTGCTACATGTTGCAGCAACATGTTCCTACAACATGTGTCCTTGTGTAGGCCCACCTTAATGGGCTTTTGTACCGACAGTATTTTATGGGAAGTGTCTAAGGCAGAAATCAGTACAGACTGAGTGACTGGAAGATTGACTAACTAACGGACTGATTCGACCAACTGATAAAATAAATGCATGATTCCCGCCCTTATTGACTGTCTAATTGATTGATTGATTGAGTGAGTGATTGACTGATTGATTGATTGACTGGATGATTGATTTATTGATCGATCGAGTGGTTCATTGATTTGATTGAACTATTGTTTGACTGATTGATTGATTGATTGACTGACTGACTGACTGACTTATTGATTGAATGATTGATTGACTGGCTGATTGATTGATTGGACGATGACTGACTGACGATTGAAAAATTGATCGTTTAGTTGTCAGTTTATTGGTTGGTCGGCCGATGATCGGCTTTTTCATTGTTTGGGTGGCTGTTTGGCTCACTCGTTAATTAACAAACACGATATTTACCTTCGGTGAGCTCCACTCACCGAAGTGGTTTTTACGGAGGTCCTACATCCAGATCGAATTGGAATTTGGAAATGTTGATTTTTGAGGAGAGGGGAAAACCGGAGTACCCTGAGAAAAACCTCTCAGAGC
Organism: Pachyseris speciosa; assembly: GCA_016490735.1. Lineage (NCBI taxonomy): Eukaryota > Metazoa > Cnidaria > Anthozoa > Scleractinia > Pachyseridae > Pachyseris > Pachyseris speciosa. Next base: position 896,558 of record JAEMWC010000035.1, read on the forward strand.
AGAGTAGAGAACCAACAACAAACTCAGCTCACTTATGACGCTGAGTCCGGGAATCAAACCCGGGACACATTGGTGGAAGGCGAGTGGCCTAACCACTGCGCCTGATTGACTGACTGATTGACTGAACTCTACTCTCTTTATTTTCCTGTTGTCTCTCATGGGTAGGTTCTATCGAGGTGCTGGACTTTACTCTCGGTAACAGAACACCGTACATTAAACAAGTAACAGCGTACGACGACCACGATGATCAAAGAAGAAACAAAGCAGCCGAGTTAAACTTCAACCATCCACCTGACGATCTTATAACCAGAGGGAAATACAAGGCGGTTATTCACCTGGAGGCCGGTCTGACATCACCAGAGGCTAGATTTATTATACGAATGAGGCTTGGTAACAAAGGGTAAGAGCTGTAGTGCGTGTTATTCCCTTAACTCATTCCCCCCCGGCGATTTGGTCGGTTGTTTTGCAATTTTCGAAAGGTAGGAGGTCAAATAGACCTAGCTACTCCATATAAGGGGTTACCACGGAGATTTCGCTGGTCCACAACACCGAAGGCACTGTCTTTGATGTCACACTCATCACGCTAGCAGTCGTTTATTTCTAAACGATCACTACAGCTACATTTCGTTGCGTATTTAGTTTATAAGTGTGTTTTTCGAGCCATTTTCCACCCCAGAAGCCCCCTGCCTGGCATCATAAAGCTGGATTGATGGGTAGAGGCAATCCTTTGAAAGAAAACAGAGGTGAGAAGCAATTTCACACGAATTGGGCAGCTCAACGTATTCGAGTGAGTGATGGAAATTCACGGAGTGAAGTTGCGTCTTTAGCTCTTTTGTGACCTGGCAAGGCAATTTTGGCGAGTTTCAACTTGTAAATAATACAATCGGTGCAGTATTTTGTCAGCAGGACCGGGTGGCTCGAAACTTGTAAAAAATATCTGAAATGGAAATTGGCGGACTGTCATGCGCCCGTTATCCAAGAAAATCCCAGAATTCCTTTGGGTCACAAACGCGAACATGGCAGACCAGTGAGAGCAAGTGAAATCAAATAGCGTTATCGGGGTCGTGAGTGAGTGAGTGAGTGAGTGAGCAGGAAAATGTCAAACAGATTGCAAGAACTGGAGTTGAAGTTTGCCGCCATTGTAAACTTTTAATCTCAACAGGAACTTTTGTTTTCAAAACTTCAAGACAAAGTTGCGTGAATTTTATTAAATAAAAATTGGGAGTTTAGGTCAGTTTCCAGGGTGATAAAGTCTACAAAAGTGACCTTGTGGCAACGACAGTGGTTCATTTCAACCATAGTCCGGGATTTGGGAAAGTTGCAGGTTTTCAAAGCCATCTTTCCCACAGGAACGACATTTGGTAAGCCGGGGGAAAAGAGTTAAATAGGCAGTTTTAGGAAATACAACGCAACCTCAAATGAGAACGCAAACGCGCGCGGAAAGGACTGAACGCGACTTCCGGTTCTCAGTTTGCCGTTCTGCCATTGGCCAAGTCGGGTTTTAGATCTGCGAGCGCCGTAGTCACTGTCGCCAAGTTGTTTTTGCTAAAAATAGTTCAGTGGTGTCTGTTCTAAGTTAGTAAACCAGCTGTCCAGTGCGATCCGTTGGTGGTGTACAATAGGTAATGCATTTAGCATAGTCCCAGTCGATTGTGTGGTTTGTCTGTAAATGGTACCCGGCAATGTTATCGGTGTTGATGTCACCATTTCTCGTCACTCGTTTGTGTTCAGTTAGTCTTATGTTCAAATTTCTGCTAGTCTCACCCATATATGTGGCCTGGCAGTCGCAGCATTTGATCTTATACATTACTTCCTGTCTGTCATTTGGTTCGTCTTTGTCCTTAACGTTCGTCAATAGTTGTCGTAACGTAGTGGTGGGTCTGTGAGCAACACGGAAGCGTTGAAGAATTGAAGCGTTTTTAAACAGGCGCCCTACTACAAAGGTGTTCCACTTCTGAACTCGATAGGATACAGTTCTAGGAAGTGGTTCGGTGTCTGAATGAGATTCGAATTATTTGAAGCGAAATATCAAGGTGTGGCAGAGATTGCGACACGGCACGACATTGATGCAGAGCTGTATTAGATATGGCGCATAACAGAAATATTTTCTATTCGGCTAAGAGAATAGAAAACCTAACTAAACAGATGGTAATTACGTAACACGAATTTGTAGCCTGGATGGGTGTCAATACCGCTTTAAAGGATATTGTACGTGATACTAAAAAGAAAACGTTATGTGCGGAGGCAGACGAAATAAACACCTATTCTAAAGTCACCAACCTGTGGAAATGAAAACTCCTTTGTTCCTATCTTGCAGGTTTCTGGGTACATGCACGGACGTAGCGGTGGAGGATCTTCATATTAACGGCAAACTACAGCTCCAGCTGTTATTCAACCAGAGTATTCCTTTTCCTCATCTCGCTGCCGTGCGTGTCTGTTTCACAGAAGAGTAAGAAATGATTTGTTAGATGCAATACGATATATAGAGCGGTTTTCAATTGAGCATCCAAAGTGAATTGCGTTTGGTTTGGTTTGTATTGCCTCGCTCTGTGATTGGCCAGCAAAACTCGCGCCACTTTGTCAACGAATGAGAAGAGAAGCAAAACCAAAACTAATCGCGACTTTACACGCGCAGATTTTCCCGCGCTTTGCGCCGGTTACGTGTAATTGCTTTGAATTCTGATTGGCCCATCGCGTCATGTGCCTCTGTTGTGATTCGCTGGAGTAATTGCTTTGGTTTTGGTTTTGGTTTTACGACACTCGGCTGAAACTGCTCTAGCAACTGCAGAGGCAAAGGTCCCTGGAAATCCGCCTAAATGTAGCCAAGCAAGTTCGTAAAGGGACCCACACAATAAATAGCAATTTTGTTGGGCCAAGTCACCAGACATTTTATTGTAGACACTGAGTTGTCAACATCGGCTAGTATAGACCATACGGAGAGATAAAAATACTAGTCATGCAATGCTTTCGAGTGGTATAGGAAGTTTGAAGTTTATTTATTCATAAATACATAACAATCCGAACTGAATTGCGTATTTACTTATATAATTAAAGTTACACAGATCTAATTATTAACTATTTTAATCTATCTACTTAATTAAAAGGATCCACTCAGCTAAAAAAGGAAACTCAAAACTGTGTTCGTTTTAAGACACGAAGAGATAATAAAACTATTCTTAAAACGGTCAGTTTTGAAGCGTGGCATGTTAAAAGGCCGCGCGCGCCTTAACGATTAAGTAGTTTCACACGCTGCTCGCGGTGATTGTTGTCATTTACAACTGTGTCGAAAAGTGTCTCACATATTTCGTCAGGTATATCATGAAACATACCATGAGTCACTTGTATTTTTTTAGTATACACTCGAGCCTGTGTATGCAAAGAAAGTACAGGTGACAAGTTGGACACTGCATGGTATTTTGCGAGAAATCTTTCCATTACGATTCTGATTGGCTGTATCGTATGGTATAAAACAGACTATCAACTGAATAAATTTGAACTTGATAACGTGACATGCAATTTGAGATTTCCATTTAAAAGTGAGAGTTGTTGAGGAAGAATTTATGATTGGCTTTATTGTTTAAAATACCAATTGCAAAACGTTGTCATACTCACTTCTCACTTTGTTCCCCATTCTAGATGAAACGTTAAGGTAGTGATCAGAGCGATTTTGAATGAAGTGTCGTAAAACCAAGAGCAAGTTCAAACAACCAAAGCAATTACTTCGAAGCAACTATGTTGACACCGGCCCCAAGGGTGTTGGTTTTGCTCAGTTTTAAATGGTTGAGAAAACGGTGAGACAATCACATTGAAAAGGTCCTGGGTTCGACTTCCTCCGGGGATATCGTCGGAAACTAAAATTTACACAGCTTCTCTAATTGCATGTTTACTAAGTTGCTATATTTCCCGAGAAACTGCGTTTTTGATTGTAGTTTTGTTTTCGTTGCAGACCTGAAGTCTCTTTCAACATTCGTCTCCTGAAGGCTGTTCAACTGATGGAATTTCCTCTTCTGAGACAGTGGATCACGCAGATGGTCAATGACTATCTTAAAATAGGTGATTAAATTTTTTCGTAACGCATCCAGTGCACCCTTATGCCTTTTTTCTGCATTCCGTATCCTTGAGTCCGGTCCAGGGATTCATACAAGAATAAACCTGAATTTCCTGTCATTTCGGATCGGTCACAAGCTTCTTCTTGAGGTCCGTTCTACAAACTACTGAAGATTTTCTGGGTCCAGCCCGGTTTGGATTGGTGGAATTTTAAGTATAATCTAGGCCAATATTTCTTTAACCTTGTAAAGTTTTCAACGTTTAATTTGCTCTCGCAAAGATCTAAAAGGTCAAAAAATAGCCTGGTGATGAACTTTGAAAATCTGAAAATTTGAAATCTGATGAACTTCAAAATCGCCACATAATGGATTGTAAACTTAAGCTTTCAATTATTCATAGATGCCACTATTGAAATTTCAAGATGGCGGATTTGAGTTCAATTTCCAGCAACGCACCGCCTTGATTATCTTTTAACCCTTTCACCACCAAGGGGGACTTTATAGATTTTACTCTGGCTAACGCCAGACGATTTTACTCGTCAAAGGGGAGGCCTTTGGTAGTGAAAGGGTTAAAAACTATCTCCTTAAGTGTGTTTCTTCACAAATCAGCTTCAAAGTAACTGAGTCCTAGCGCCCATGAAGGGTCCAAGGCCACTGGTCAGGGGCACCCAACGAGCCAAATCACCCAAAAGCTGTAGAAAGGCATTTTTAAGTCCCTTATGGTGTTTGAAGTCTGTTTTAAGTGATGTTTTCATTAGCTAGAAGAAGTTCATCTGTTCGGATTCCCTAGCTGAAATTTTAATTGCCCGAAAATATTAGGGAACAAAATCTTCCTTTGAGAAAATGCAAGCTGAAATGAACTTTCCACGAACTTTCTAGGGAACTATTTTCTTTCCGAAAATGCTAGCTGACGTTTTAGACTGCCAAAAACAGCAATTACGACCTTTCTGAAAACCTTAACGGCAATGATTTCCCAATTGCGAATCTTTTAGGCCACGTTTTAGTTACGAAAATCGAGTGCACTCTTTAATCGACGCCGAAAACCCAAGGCGAATTACTCTCCACCGAACAGATATCTACCGAAATTTGTCGTTGGGTGCTCCTGACTGGTTTGAATCTGGCTACAATTAGCACGCTAAATTGAAATGCGAATTAGTATAAATCTACTAGCGTTCTATCACGAATGCCGTTCTCTGATTGGCTACGCTACTCGCTATCTATTCTGTTGTAGATAGTGAGAAGCGGTTGTTACCAATGAAAATGGCGGCCGCTTCTTCGCATTTTCGAAGTGTCTGCGAAGAGGATTTAGATACCGAATTTACTTGTTCAGTTTTGAACGACTAGTAGATTTAAGCTATCACTCGACAGAAATCTCCAGCTCATAATCGAATTGTTGAATAGAAAAAAAGGGTACGCGTTTTCCAGTTAGCACCCTAAGTCTTTTAGACGTCTCAGAAAATAAGTTATGGAAGAGTATAACTTCTTCTATTGAAGGTCGAGCTTTATTTATATTTTATTTATTTATTAATACTGATTAAATTCGTTTTTCATACCTGTAGCTCTCGTTGATCCTGGGCATATCACAATTCCCTTGTGCGATGATCCTGAAGTGGTAGGACATGGAGCGGAATATGGTAAGAATCACCAACACATGTTTTGTTTCTCATATAGTTTTTATTCAGTTGAGTGTCATAAAACCAAAAACAAAACAATTACTCTCGCCAATCACTGACGCTAACGGCACAATGCGGAGCCAATCAGAATTTGAAGAAAATATGAGTAAACGGGGCGAGGGGCAGGAAAATTCGTGCGATCAAGTAAGTCACGATTGGTTTTGCTTCACACTGTTGAGAAAGTGGCACGGGTTTTTCTAGCTAGTCACAGCGCGTAGCAATAAAAACCAAAGTAAACAGAAATTTCCTACCACACTCAAGAATAATCATTCTTTTACAGGGCCAGCATTCTTAGAGCAGTTTTCAATTGAGTGTCGGAAAACCAAACATGACCAAATCAATTACTCTGACCAATCACAACAGAGGCTTACGGTGCAATGAACCAATCAGAATTCAAAGCATTTGCACGCAACCGGTGTAAAACGATTGGCTTGTGAGTGGGTTTTGCTTCTCATTGGTTGAGAAGTTTAGGCTTAATTTTAGAATTTTAATACCTCGCGTTATGTGATGTCTGAGACTAGCTAGTTTTACACAAAAATGGCTTTGCAAACTGCGACTGAGTTTTTCTCATTCACAATGACAATGCATCCACACTTCTGAATGGGTCAAGGACAAATTTTTAAAGAACAAACCAATGAAACGAACAAAATAACATAACAGAGTTCAATATTAGTGTCCATATCTGTAAGACACCTTTAAATATTATTTGAGTTTTTACAAAGCTCAACAAATCACCTTTGTCGAGGCTAAGTTTGTGTACAACGGTCTACCACGTGTGACGACAACAGGCAAATCATACGTCTACATTGTGTTTCTCTGCACACAACACGCTAACGTAGTTTGACAAAACTGTCCGCTTTCAGTTTCTGTCTTTAACTATTTACTATTTACTTCGTGATTGATTGATTGATTGATGGATTGATCGATCGATTGATCACATGATTGATTGACTAATTGATCGATTAATTGATAGTTCGATCGATTGATCAAATGATCGATTGACTGATTGACTGTTTGTTGATTGGTTGATTGATTGAAAATCTTTTCTTGTTTTAAAGCATGTGGCGTTCTCACTCTGACTATAAGCGGAGGATCTCACGGAAAACTGACAGGTTAGAAATGATTTGGAAGTTGCATTTCTAATTTAAACGAGTTAATCTGTTCAAGACCCACTCAAAAACCAGAGAGGGTTAGTGTTTGTTCACTAAAGAACTAGGCTGTAAGGTTTGACGAAGCGGAATAATCCTTTCCCTGTATGGAACAACTCAATTATTTGAGTCTCGTATACATGGGCAACCCTCAGTCCAACTTCCCAGTTTATTACCGTAACAACGGCAACCACGGCAACACGGCAAACATGGCCCACACAAAGCAGCACTTGGTTAGCCAGTTTATGACAAAGGGTTTGGCTTAGTTGTCCAGTTTACAAGCGTTAACTAGTCCGATTTATAGAAGCGGTATTTTTGTACATACTTCAGACAAACTTAAAGATGGATCCGCAGTTGTGAATTCCAAAGGAATTTCAGCAGGTACCTGAAAGAAATTCCGCGTTGAACAGGATTCGAACCCATGAAATCTGCGATATTGATGCTGTGCCCTACTAAACGGTACCCCTTCGTATACCTAAAAGAGGAAGTCTTCTTGTCATTTTCATGAAGCGTTCAATAAATTAAAACAGTACACTCGTAAGGTATGTCTGTTCGAAATATTTTACTGAAAGGTCCTTTTAAATACGTAAATAACAGATTTCCCTCTCCTTTCATATACTTCGACTCGAGAAATTCCTACCCTTTTATTTCCCTGCAGCGTGAAAAAGGTACCCCTTTCGGGCGGAGCCTCCCCGTATAGGCCATTATAGGGAGAAGCCCCCACCCCCCTCCCCCCCGGGACTGAACTATGAGGGGCCAACTTAAAAGCCTCCAGGATGGTCCCGACATCACCTTTAATCTTTCCATCCGCAGGTGAATACACGACTTTCATATATTGACATTAATTTAATCATCATTCACGGTTTTATGACGAACTAAAAGAATGACCAGCCGAAGTTGTGTTCACAGCTGCGATGATCAATCACATCTTCAATCTTTCACCACACTTCAATATATGACTTTTACGTACTCAAAGGCATACTTAAGATGTGTAGTCCAGTAGTGTCCTTCAGAGCATTTCCCGTCAAAATGCGCAGCCTCTGACAAGTATCATTTCCGCCAAAACGCACTTGCCTTCTTTCCTTTCAGACGACCCTTACTGGTGTTCTGTAAGGATTGGTGGTCAGAAACGATACACTACAGAGGTGACTAGCGATACTCCTTGGACTCATCACGTGTCTCTGCTGGTGTATCACCTATATGCAGACAAGGTAAATGAAGAGATTAACTCTTTCACTCCTTCATAGAGCACTGACCCAAGTCCAAAGACTAAGTAGGCGAAGTAGCCCTCACTTGAGTGGCCACACTTTAGGATTTCATCCACAGAATCGAAAATTGGAACCACCTTACACAACATAATAAGCACCACCACAGGAAAGTACTGCTCAGCAGCTTTCATTGGAATGGTTACACTTTAGGATTTCATCCACAGACTCAAAAGTTAGAACCACCTTGTACAGCATAATAAACAGCACCACAGGAAAGTACTGCTCAGTAGCTTTCATTTGAATGGTCACACTTAAGGATTTCATTCACAGACTCAAAAGTTAGAACCACCTTACACAACATAATAAGCACCACCACAGGAAAGTACTGCTCAGCAGCTTTCATTGGAATGGTTACACTTTAGGATTTCATCCACAGACTCAAAAGTTAGAACCACCTTGTACAGCATAATAAACAGCACCACAGGAAAGTACTGCTCAGTAGCTTTCATTTGAATGGTCACACTTAAGGATTTCATCCACAGACTCAAAGTTAGAGTTTTATACAGCATAATAAACAGCACCACAGGAAAGTACTGCTTAGTAGCTTTCATTTGAATGGACACATGCTAGGATTTCATCCCCAAACTCGAAAGTTAGAACCACCTTGTACAGCATAACAAACAGCACCACAGGAAAGTACTGCTCAGTAGCTTTCATTTGAATGGTCACACTTAAGGATTTCATCCACAGACTCAAAGTTAGAGTTTTATACAGCATAATAAACAGCACCACAGGAAAGTACTGCTTAGTAGCTTTCATTTGAATGGACACATGCTAGGATTTCATCCCCAAACTCGAAAGTTAGAACCACCTAGCACAGCATAACAAACAGCACCACAGGAAAGTACTGCTCAGTAGCTTTCATTTGAATGGCCACACTTTAGGATTTCATCCACAGACTCAAAAGCTACCACCACCTTGCACAGCATAATAAACAGCACCACAGGAAAGTGCTGTTCAGTAGCTTTCATTTGAATGGTCACACTTTAGGATTTCATCCACAGACTCAAAAGTTAGAACCACCTTGTACAGCATAATAAACAGCACCACAGGAAAGTACTGCTCAGTAGCTTTCATTTGAATGGTCACACTTTGGGATTTCATCCACAGACTCAAAGTTAGAACCACCTTGCACAGCATAATAAACAGCACCACAGGAAAGTGCTGCTCAGTAGCTTTCATTTGAAGTAAAGTAAAGTAAAGTAAAATCCTTTATTTAAAACACGATTATCGCTTAAGCACTACATGCTTGAGGGGTCGTGTATCTAATTAATTATCTAATTACCTACTGATAAAATGAGTAAAATATAAGAAATTTACTTACTTTATCGCAAATCTGATTTCCGTAAATTTCGGACAAGATTGAATAAAATTGTTTAAAATTACAAGAATCGTTAAAATATTCTGAAACACAGTTCCATAGTACAACTCCTCTGTAACAAACAGAATTTTTATGAAATAAGTGGAAAATCGTGGGACGACGGCTTTATTGTCCTTTTAAGTTATACGGACTATTACGCCATACAACTAAATATGAAATCATCGTGGGCATATTATCACTAGCTATGTTATAGATTAGTTTGACAAGACTTCGTTTTTACATGTCATAAATCGAGTCCCATTGTGTGAGTTCCATAACTTGTACTGATGGTGTGTCTCGTTGGATTGTTGATATTTCATCCACAGAGTCAAAGTTAGAATCAACTTATAAGGCATAATAAACAGCACCACAGGAAAGTACTGCTCAGTAGCTTTCATTTGAATGGTCACACTTTGGGATTTCATCCACAGACTCAAAGTTAGAACCACCTTGTACAGCGTAATAAACAGCACTACAGGAAAGTACGGCTTAGTAGCTTTCATTTGAATGGTCACACTTTAGGATTTCATCCACAGACTCAAAGTTAGAACCACCTTGTACAGCGTAATAAACAGCACCACAGGAAAGTACGGCTTAGTAGCTTTCACTTGAATGGTCACACTTTAGGATTTCATCCACAGACTCAAAAGTAAGAACCACCTTGTACAGCGTAATAAACAGCACCACAGGAAAGTACTGCTCAGTAGCTTTCATTCGAATGATCACACTTTAGAATTTCATCCACAGACTCAAAGTTAGAACCACCTTGTACAGCATAATAAACAGCACTACAGGAAAGCACTGCTCAGTAGCTTTCATTTGAAACGACTCACGCTAGGATTTCATCCCCAGACTCGAAAGTTAGAGCCACCTTGTACAGCAAAATAAACAGCACCACAGGAAAGTACTGCTCAGTAGCTTTCATTTGAATGGCCACATTTTAGGATTTCATTACAGACTCAAAAGTTAGACCCACCTCTAGAACTTAATCAGTCGGAATAAGCGCCGCATTGTTGTTTAGCCAGCCAAGTGCGGCGCTCATTATTTTGTTTTACTCCTAGGTGCGGCGCTAATTCGAGGGGGAGGGGGGTCTTTCGAGTAAATACGGTATCTTTAAGAAAAATTAATAAATGATAAATACGGTATCTTTAACCATTTAAGGCTCGGGTTGGACATCGTTGATTGGCCGTGAATCAGAATCTTACTACGACGTCACATGCACTTGGTATACAACGCCAAATTATATCTTCCACATCATGCAACCGCCATTTGCAAGTTATCCGCTTCCTCGCATTACAGTGAAAACGTTTCCATCGTCGTCTTAAGATTCTCACGAATGGAAACAGATATATCGCCAACCAATGGCTCGACCAATACTTCTCAGTCTTCATTTTCGAATGATCTTCCCTCCAAAGCAGAAGGTATCGCAATTTGCAGCACTTTAGCGGTGGAAGCAGTCCTAATTGTCGCGGGAAACTTGCTCACGATTGTTCTCTTTACGCTGAACAAGACCCTTCGTAAGAGGAGTTTATATTTAGTAGTAAATATGGCGGTTGCTGATCTTATTTTGGGTGCTGTGTTCCTGCCCTCTCGTATTTATGAAGTTGGGGACGTGTACCACCTTTGGACAGCAACTGTGCACAGTTCATTTTATTTCTTCTTCAACAGTGTCGACACCATTTTCTTACAAGGCTCGTTGCTTTCTGCATCCGCGATATCTATCGAGAGATTTTACGCCATCTATCGGCCGCTAAAATACCGCCTACTGTCATCGCAATCCTATCGCAATGTTGTTATCACTGTGTGGGCATTAAGTATCGTTGTCTCGACGACCTTTGGTGTGCTAAGATTTTTAACTGCGGGCAAAAATGCAATTTATATGTTGATATCGTACTTTGTCTTTCTGCTACTCATCGTATGTGGCTGTAACGTTGGTATTTGGAGAAAGTTTCAACAAGGACCTTTTGCCTCCCAGCAGGCAAACAGAGCCTTACAGAACATTCGCTTGACAAAAACATTGCTGTTAGTATCGCTTGTTGCCTTGGTATCATGGCTGCCTGTGATTATTGTCAACTATCTACGCTTCAAGTCTTTACTCGCATCCCCTACGATATTTTTCGTTGCCGTTGTGTTAAACTTTTCGAACTCTTTTGTCAATCCAATCGTGTATGCATTACGTATGCCGGAGTTTAGACAAGCGCTGCGTTTCTGCCGTCTTAGGAAGCAGCTGGCGATGGACATTGAAGAAAAAAGAAGAAGAAATAACAGGGTTGCCGCTTTAGTGTTGGAGACACAGCTACAGACATTGCAAACCAATCAGCTCAACGACAGCTCTACTGCAAACAATACATTATGAACGCCTGTAATGACAAATTGCTACTAATTTAGCAAAAAGACAGAAGCCAAAAAAACACTACCACTTCGATGCTGTGGGTACAGCTTAAAACATTTCTAGCCTAGACATCTACAGCCGGCATGCTAACATTTATATTGCTCGCTCACGCGCAATCTCTGGAACATAACACGACGATTCTAAATTTTGCTGTCACGTTTCAGGAGAAACTTCTGCCTTCTGTCGTACTTTAGTGCAAAGCTTCAATTACAGGAGATGCAAATTTGAATATAAATGCCAAGTAACTGCTATGACTACGTATACCCTTAGTCAGGTGTTCACGGACATGTGTGGAAAAATATCATATAATCGGGTTGTTTCACCGTCATAGCAGGCATTACAGCCTGCACAAAAGAAATTATACACTACGCCTAAACGAAGCCCACTAGGGATTAAGGATCTTTCACAATTAACATGGAGCCTATTTTAAATGAAGAGAAAGCTAATTTGATATGTTTTTACAGCATGGTCTAACTATACCCCTTACGCGTTTCTGCGTGATAGGAACTCACACATCAGAAAACATCTTCAGAATTTCTGTGCACTGCCGTGCCTTAAGTTCAAGTGATTGCTTTCATGATTGATCAAGCCGGCACTACTTTCCAGCTCAAAATAAAAGAAGCCTTGCACGTCCAGTGGGAAAACCCTTCCCACACCGTTTAACTGAATGTAAGCCTATCTTTGTAATTTGCATGATGTTTTCTCTCTATTCTTGGTATAATACACATGTCATCGGCTTTTTGGGGGGTGGAACCCCGGGCAAAGCAGGGAGATATGTGGGGAATTCAAGGAGATGAATGGGTTTCTTTTCCTGAGGGTAGGGGAAATTTACGATCAAAGATTAGGGGGTGGGGGAATTCACGAGTTTTAAGGGATGTCATGGGGATCAGTTTCTGTTGAGAGAAACCTCACCCAAGGGACTTTGTCTTGCAAGATTCCTCGATCCCCGGGAGAAATTCCTAATTTCACAATCCCCTGGTTAGCCCGGGGGTCGACCCCACGGGGAAGCCGATGACATGTGCATAAAATTGTCGTTTGCTATCTAAAACTGATTGTGATTTTCCTGCTGTCCAAGGGCCGGTTCCTGAAAGGTGTAATAACTCTATTCCAGGGCCGGATAAACCTGCCTTATTCCAAAAGGTATTCTGGAATAAGGCAGATTTATCCCTGAAATAGAGTTATTACACCTTTCAGGAACCGGCCCCAGACCTTTAGGCAGTATCTCCAGAAATAATTTTACCGGCAGCGCTGAGAAAAGCGAGCCGAGAGGGGATTGGGGTAAACAGCACTTATTCCACTTTTCATCGTGTGCCATTACAGGCGCAGATCGGTCGCTCAGAGGAAAGATGTCTGTGATATTCAGTTTTTAACACATCGCATCGTATAAACAGACGGAGACAGTCAGTGTTCGTAAAAATAACACCTTTTGCTGGTCAACTTTTTATTCTTATTGAAAAAACGAAGACACATTGTTGCGGCCAAACATCCGTGAGTAACAATGTGTCCTGTTTGCCAGGGCTTTTATCGCTGATTGAACTCAAAAGCGGCGTTAATGTTTGTATATTCAGAGCACTACAGACTGCCCCACAGTGCAAATGGTTGCCTATTGTGTTAATGTATGTTTGTGAACATCTTACATGCAAAAATGCTTAATGAATTTGAAAACAACGAAAACGAATGACGATTCGTCAAAATGAATGTATTTTGACGTTAATGAACCTAATAACTGCGTTATTGAGAGTATATTTTCTGGTAATGACAGCAAAAGGTGTAAAATCGACTAGAGCTGCATGTTCGTAAGAACGCAAAGCGGAAAAATATTTCAGTTTATATAAAATGGTTATAACACAGCCGTGAAATCTTTCATTTCTCCACATGGCTCCCACACATACTGTGTGACGGGTGCTAATTTCGAAATATAAGAAAAAGTATGGAAATACCGACACGGGACCCTGGGAACTTAAAATATTACTAAAAATGTTTACTTACGAATTTAAGAGTTTGAGTTAAACGCCAATTACCCTCAGGCGGTGTATCGTGGCGCTCCGGTGGCTCAAGACGACGACTTTTTGTAAATGTTTGCTTTTGCTGAAAAGTAAGAAGAAAGTTGTATAGATTCATGTGTAGACTTCATGTTACAGCTAAAGCTTGAAGGACTCGCCGAAATGAATCAGCGGAGTGTTGTTGTACAGTAAAATCCCGCAACTAAGGACCTACATTTTTGGGAAGTAGCCTAAACAGGTTCTTATATAAATGGTAGTTAACACAATTTTAGGCTACTTAGGTTCTTACATTAGGTTCTTAATTCTGGAGAAAAGCAAATAAAACTCAGCTGCAAAACAAGATGGTTATTGGCCTATTTTCTGTTTAAAAAAAAACTCATTTTTACAGTAATGAGAATCTGCTTTTTTCTTCAAATAGGATTCTTGCACTGCAGCTGTAATGTGCTAATATGATTTTAGAAAATAAGAACCTGTTTTTCAATTTTTAGGCTAATTAGGTTCTTGTTTATAGGGGGTCAGGTATAAAATCCAAATTTTAGGCTAACAGGTTCTTAATTTTCAGGTTCTTAGTTGGGGGGTTTTTACTGTATTGTTTTCATGCTACATCAGTGAACTTAAAACGTTTACCAGCGAAGAAACTTTGTTTTAAATAAGCTTTTAAAACACGGCAAAATGGAATGCAAAATTAAACTTCCGCTTGCTCGGAAAACAATAAATTAAAGATCGCGAACGACTGAAGGGACTTCACTGGTTCCCAGTGCCCCTGGCATGTTTCTAATTTGCTGCATTTGTAGTCTCCAGTGTCATGCGACCGTAATCTCGAACGTCAGAAAGCAAGAAATCGTTACAAAAGGCGGGAGGATTAAAGAATTTAATACGGGGAGGCTCCGCCCCGAGGTCCGGCCCCCTACCCTTTTATATACCATTTTTTACAGAAAATGTACCCCTTTCGTATACCTAAGACGGGTAGTAAGTCTTCCTGTCATTTTCACGTAGCGTTCAACAGTACAGTCATAAGGTACGTGTGTTCGAAATATTTTAATTAAAGGCCCTTTTTATACCTCCATGAAAGATTTCCCTACCCTTTCATATACTTCGACTCGTGAAATCCCTACTCTTTCATATACCTGGAGCGTGAAAAAGGTACCCCTTTCGGAAGGAGCCTCCCCGTATAGGCCATTATAGGGAGTTCCCCTGGGGGGGGGGGGTACATATGGCGGTTGCTGATCTTATTTTGGGTGCTGTGTTCCTACCCTTTCGTATTTACAACGTTGGGGACGTGTACCACCTTTGGACAGCAATTGCGCACAGTTTATGTTATTCAGTCTTCTTCCACACTGTCGACACCATTTTCTTACAAGGCTCGTTGCTTTCCGCATCCGCGATATCTATTGAGAGATTTTACGCCATCTATCGGCCGCTAAAACACCGCTTACTGTCATCGTGATGTTATCGCAATGTTCTTTTCATTGTGTGCCTTTTGGGCATTAAGTGTCGTTGTCTCGACCACCTTTGGCGTGTCAAATTTTTTAACTGCGAGTAAACATGCAATCTACACATTCATATCGTACTTTGTGTTTCTGCTACTCATCGTTTGTGGCTGTAACGTTGGTATTTGGAGAAAGTTTCAACAAGGAACGTTTCCTTCCCAGCAGCAAAACAGAGCCTTATATGCCCTTTCAAATTACAATACATAATTTGTTAAGATAAAAAGAGGAAACCTTACTATAAACAGAGGGATGAGAAACAGAAGGAAAAGAAGTTTTGCATAGGCGCGTGGTCATTGTTAACAGGAGTCTTAGACGCCTGTGCAAATAGCTACACATTTACTAACAGGAAATAACAGGAATACGAACTTCATGCCAGAGATACAGACATGGCCAACTGAGAGCAACGAGGGCAGGAAAATCTTTCCTTGAGTGCAAGAAAAACAAAGCAGTGTCGATTATTGCCAACACTTCAAGTGTACATGTCATATTAATTGCGCAAAATTGAAGCCACTATATTTTCATTATTTTAATCTTAAGTGTACTGGATACATCTCGAACTATTTAAGGATCGGGCTGGACATCGATGATTAGCAATGAATCAGAATTTTTAACGCAATGTTACTTGGACGTGATTACTTAGTACCTTAAGTGTACCAGTAAATGAATGAATGACTGAACTTTATTTAAGTATCAGAGTCCTTAATTTGCACAAATTGCAGCCATATTTTGAAATATTTAACGAGTTGATCATCGTCGATTGGCTGTGAACCTGAGAATTTCACTACGACGTCACATGGAAGTGATTAAAAATTAAACAAATATAACACAACTTTTGCTTTCCCCATCAAAGACCGCCAGTTCAGTGCAAGTTATCCGCTTCATCACATCACAGTAAAAACGTTTGGATCGTTTAGTTAGAAGTCCTCAACATGGAAAGAATTATATCTGTTGACAATGGCTCGAACAACACTATTTTGCTTCGTCCTTCCAAACTAGCGGGTATCGCATTTTGCAGCATTTTAGCGTTGGAAGCAGTCTTGATTGCCTTAGGAAATTCGCTGACCATTGTTCTCTTTGCGCTCAACAAGGAACTTCGTAAGAAGAGTTTAATTCTGGTTATAAACATGGCAGTTCTTGACTTGGTATTGGGAGCTGTACTACTACCAGTCCTTGTATATATCGCCGGAGATTACTTCAAGCTATGGACAATAAGATGGCAGGTCTCTCTCGCTCTTCCGATTTCCTTCATCATCGCATACGTTGTTTTCATACACGGCTCTTTGCTCTCTGCAGCCGTAATATCTGTTGAGAGATTTTACGCCATCTATTGGCCGCTGAAGCACATGACACTAACAAAACGATCATACCGCACTGTTCTTGCAATCATGTGGACATTAAGCATCGTCGTTTCCGCTATGCCAATCGCAAGCATTTTTATTGAAAAGGTGTATGCACTTTATGGTGTGATGTTACACTTTTGTATTTTACTTGTCATTGTATGCAGCTGTAACATCGCCATTTGGAGAAAGTTTCGCAACCGGAGTTTTGCCTCCGAACAGCAAAACATAGCATCGCAAAGCAAACGCTTGACGAAAACGTTGTTGTTCGTATCTTTTGTTGCCTTGATATCGTGGCTGCCAATAATCATTGCCCTTATTTTGGCCGTTACCACAGCGTTTAGCTTACTAAGCCAAGTTGCCTTGTGTATTGCAGTTGTTGTAAATAATTGTAGCGCCTTTTGCAATCCAATTGTGTATGCCTTAAGAATTCCAGAGTATAGACAGGCTTTGAAGTTGTGTTTTAAAAGAAGGATAGTAATCAATATAGAACCGAATAATGGAAATGTTGACTTAGCAGCCACTTCGATACAGGACACAAAGTTGTGAATTTTGGCAACATGTAAAAAGTACAATACATTGCCTGCAACAAAGAAAGCAATTGAATCGACCTTCGTAAGAGGACGGCACTGCCATCATAGTACGTGCAGGATTGTGAACATAAAATTCAGGAGTATTTAAGGAGAGTTCCGTCAAGCACCAAAAATGGAGTTCTCAAGAAGTATTGATAACAAGTTTACTTTGTCTTGCACTACCTCTTCAAATATTTTCGTTGGTCACTAGCAACTCTAGGAAAGCTCTCCAAGATAAAATTGCATTTTCAAGAGAAACAACCACAAGTGGAACATAAATTTACTGACTTTCGTATCATCCTATATTATATATTCCCCATCCAAAAAAAAATTCAAGGAGCACTTTCAGCAGAAATTCTTCTTTTCAAGGGCTTTTCGAGCGCCGGCCTTGAAATGTAAAATCAACTTCCAGAACTTTCCAAGGACTTCAAGGAGTAGCACGAACCCGGCTGTAACATGGAGACATCACATATACTCAAGAATTTCATTTACTTCGCTTGACGTAATTGTATGGTCAATACTTTTCTGAAAAGTGGAATAGAAACAAATAAATGTGTTGGACTGTTTTGATTACCACGCAATCTTAAGAACACGATTTCATGTCCAGTTTCCATTTGGCAATGTTCATTTCCAGTTTATTACATGTTAACTTTACTGGCAATTAGTAGAGGTGCACATGAACTTTTAAATAGCATTATCAAAATATTAATGTTACTACGAATTACCATATTGAACACAAATAAAAAAGTGATTCATTGTTGTATCACAAGCTGCATTCCGTTTGTTGATCTTTGTCTTGGAGAAGCACAAAGTTAAAGGTTTCATTTCAGGTAACAAAACGTGTTTCTTACTAACATATACTTCTGCAACTGACAAACAAAAAGCAGTTGCCAGAAGAAGGCGTTGATTGATCGAATTTCCGAACATTTTCCGATTCCTACCGAATCAAGTTACTTACTAACACGAGTCGTAGCAATGTGTCTACCGTTGCTAAGAAACAGTAGCCACAAACAATCGAGATATTCTGAATCAAAAAAAAATTGACGAAAGCTGGGTAAACATAATTGACTCCCCAACGAGAAACGTGACTATGAATAATCAAGTACATTAACTGTATCACAATTTATAGTGATTTATGACGTTTGATGAATGAGGAGGCAAGTGTGATTTAGTCTTGTCTTCAGGCCTCTTACTAACCAGCATTTTTCTGATCGTAAAGACATACTGAAGTCCTTTACTACAACAAAGAGAAACGCTATATATCTATCATTGTTAAATTCATTTGTTATTCATCGCGTTTCTGACCAAAAAATTCATTATATTCATGTCACATGTATATACATCTGTAAACCCCAATAGAAATCAGATGGTCTCAGATTAGTTATCGATTTCTTCCTAATAACAATGAATAACTACATCAAAGAGAAACATCAAAGATCCGGAAACCATCTATGCCTATCATTGTAAAATTCATTTGTTATTCATCGTGTTTCTGACCAGCAAATTCGTTGTATTCAAGTCACATGTATACCTCTGTAAGCCACAGTAGAAAACAGACGAATTGTAGCTTAGTAGACTTTTGATAAAGATTTCTCCTTAATAAGAATACATAATCCAACTCTTAAGGGAAATGACTTTCCTAATTCGACAGTAGATGTGCGCAGCGTCATTAAATTGCCGACATCCACATTACAATTACGCACACTCCAGTTATTGTTTCATTTCACAAGCATGATAAAATATTCGCGTCCGATCTTTATGGCATTTACAATGACTCACCGGAGATCTCCCACTCATATTTTAGCTATTAGTTAGAATCTGGTTTGTGCTTTGTAATCTTGGCCTAACTTGGCCTGATACATTTGCTAAGACCAAACCTCCACCTTCCAAAAGGAAAGGACAGAGTATAGGCAATATATTTTCCTCCTGGATTCGCCTTTCATCCACATGTATTCGGATATTTTTTATGAGAATCCGCAACTTTTTAAATCCGCTCTCCAGAGTGGAAATTTTTGAATCCGCAAAGAATTTGGAATCGTGTGGACGACTGAATCCGGATTTTTTCAAATCTGACGACGTCGCCGCCAACTCTCACGCCAAATGGCGCATGCTCTGTTGGCAATAGTCACAGAGGAGTCCTGGATACTAGAACGAATCCGCATAAGTGTGGACGGGCAAATTCGATTTGAATACATTATGTGTGGACTTGGAGATTTTTTAATCTGGAAAGAAAAAGTTGCGGATTTGAAAACATTCAGATAAGTGTGGAAGGGGCCTTAGCAAACTGATCTCAGCCCAGGCACGTTTCAAGTCGCTTTCAGGGGCCACATTCGAGACACTCCTTTGTTCACGGCGAAACTTTTACTTCGTGTTTTTAATTAAGCCAATGGTAAACCACACACACCAGTTTACAACTAATTTGCCATCTTTTTCTTTATAACTGCACCATTTCCAGCTTGTAATCAAACTTAAAGGAAGACGAAAACTCGGGACCAAGTACACAATATCTGAACATGCCCTGCAGCTCTCTTCATTGTGCTTGGAGAGCAACCCACAACAGTAAGTACTGCACTCAATGTTAAATGTAATGCTGAACTCGGCTACTGTTTTAAATGCATTATTTCACGCTACATTCCTTGTAATCGAATAAGGTATGCCAAAAGAACGGAACGGTGGCTGTGATTTTTGGCTGCATCGAACACAAGCCAAGAAAGCCGTGAGGTCTCAACTACCATGTAATTTCTCCTTACAAATTACTACTTGGCCGTGCATGCAGGTCATCAGAAAAAGAAATGATCACCATGGATAAAATGACTTTATCACAAATCAAATTCTCCCAACTGCTATCAAAAGAAATGTAAAGAGAACAGAAAGGGGAATATGCATTTTCATAATGTTGCTGAGAGTTCGGACTCACGCTCTCGTTTGGCTTCAAACTCTCATGCGCTCTCCGAGACTCTCATCGACCATAAGACGCTCTCATCGAAATTCAACCTGCTCACGCGTTTTTCGTGAGAGTAGACTAGAGTTTCCCTGGTTTGCCCCACGCTTTAGTAATTCAACAGTGCTTGGCATCGTGTGGTCATTATTTTTGTCTTCTTTCTTTTGGTTTAGCGCCGCTTTCATTTCTTTTCCCCTCTGGATACACATCCCCCCCCCCTCGCGCACCTGCCATCCGTTTTATTTTTCCCGCGCTCGACATTGGTCGCACGCTTTCATGAGCTTGTCACCAATTGAATGTTTTCAAATGAAGAATAATCCTATAATAATTCGGCATTTCATATATCATTCACAATTGAATGTTTATACGTAATATTTCCCTGCGCATGTAATTTGTGCCATATAAATTTTAATTATTATCAGTTATTTAGATTTGGTTTGCACATCTATGGCGAAACGTTACAAATTTTGAGAAACTTATTACGAGACGTTTGGTAGCAACTTCTGGTCGCAGTTAATCGATTTATTTTTGGGATCCAGAGAACAGGTTTTGGAGAAATCACTCAGACCAGCAACTCTTACGGTGCATATGGAATACACGCCCCTGCCTGTGATTGACGTGGGTCAATCAAACACGCCTGAAGAGTTTACTAGAAACTACGCCAACAGAATACGGAATCTACACCCAAATGAAGGTGATTATTGAACAAAAAAGAGGTTTAAAGGATGCCATGATCTACAGTCTTTGTTGAATATCAGTAGAATCTCCAAAACAAAATAATATAACATAATATCACAGACTTTCTAAGACGCGAGCTCTGAATTATTTTACAAAACACTTCGGTTGCTAGATGATATTTAACAATTAGATTATGAGCTCGAGATTTCTATCGCGTGATAGCTGATGAGGGCGCAGCCCGAATCAGCAATCACGCATAGAAATCAAGAGCGAATAATCTAATTGTTTTAGTATAAATCTACTAGTCGTTCAAAACTTAACAAGTAAATTATCCAAATCCTCCTCACAGACACTTCGACAACGCAAAGAAGCGGGCTGAATTTTTTTGACAACCGCTACTCACTATCTATCACAGAATAGATAGCGAGTAGCGTAGCCAATCAGAGAACGGCATTCGTGATAGAACGCTAGTACATTGATACTAATTAAGAATAGATTCCATTTGCCCGTGCGTGTGTACTCTGATAACGCACAGATGCTCATTTGCTAATGCGTGGCTATCAAGGTTTGGAATGGCTATCAATCTGTGATCTTAATTTATGCAAAGTTTAACGAAGAAATAGTACATGTAGAAGACATTTCTGCCAATAATGACGTCATTTGTGCGTCTGTACTTCAATCAAAATCTCTTCTCGACCAATAAAAATGCGACTTTAACTTCGTCCTATTTATAAATAACTAAACGGGTGCCTCTTGGAATCCTTAGGGCGCTGCGTGCATCCGAAGAGTGTTGAAACTAAGAAAGGAAAATCTTTAAACCTCTTCAAATCTTAGTATACAGTATGTGGGGAGAGGTTAAGTACAGCTACTTCTGTGAAGATGCGCGACAAAATGGTATGTTTTCTTTCACCGTTTTTTGTTCCATTAGTTTCAGGTGTTCTGCTCGTGTGTGCTCACAGTGGTCAGAACCTGGTGCCAATGGACAAACATGGACTAAGTGACGCCTACTGTGAAATCTATGAAAACTGCAGGCAGGTCAGAAAGTGAAAACTTTAAGTTAATTTGTTGACGCAGTTACATCCAAACGCTGGCCAGGCTGTTCAAATAAGAGAGAACTTTTTGAGACTTGAATTCAGCTCTTTAGCTTGTCCCAACCCTTCTCTATCTTTAAAAGTGTTATTTGTATGTGCGATGTGAAAACGCACCAAGGATTTTAGACTCTTCTCGTACAAGTGCCTACCTAGAACCAAAACCTCGATTGCGTGCTCTCAAGACAAACCTTCCGCTTTGCGTCCGGGCCTTAGCAAAATAAGCTATTTCATAAAGAGGAATTCACATTTATTTCTAGCAATGTCTATACACGGCATTTTTGTCCATACGTTAACTGAGTACAGTAATCGGGTGTCGCCTTGTACCCGAAACTGGATCGAGCACCGTACGTCAAAGATATGTCCAGGATTCAACGCAAATACGAAAATAAAAAAAAATTACAAAAATTCAGTATGTTAGAAGTAAGTGTGCGTGAGAGAAAAATTGCAAATAGCGAAATATAGTTCAGGTTGCGATTTTTCGCGAATTTCACAGTTGTGTTCAAACCTTTCCTGGACATCAGTGCGAATTACACAAATGTCCTCGCATGGTCTATAAGCACCAAGTGTGAACACGCTACAGTTTCAGAGTGTGAACTCGCTATTGAAGTCCTCGCACAACTCCCTTCGCTAAATGTAATAGTCTCAAAGGTAAAGCATTTATTTTATTCACAGACTTATTTTTGTTCTCGGCTTTAGGCGAAACGTGGACAGGCCGTGAAAGGAACTTTAAGCCCTGTGTGGGACACAAGGGTTGAAATACTTGTAGCTGATTTTACGCAGGTTTGTAGTCACCTGACTCATCCTAACTCAACTGCTTGGAGCGCTTTTCAACTGAATGTGGAAAGTGGTTCTCCTTTGCTTTGGATTTTGCTTTACGTCTTTGTCTGATTGGTTGGAAAAACTTGCGCCACGTTTCTCAACAAATGAGGAGCAAAACCAAACCCAACCATGGCTGGCACGTGCGTATTTTCCCGCGCTTGGCGCCGGCTACATGCAATTGCTTCTAACTCTGATTGGCTCATTGTGCTGTTTGCGTCTGTTGTGATTGGCTGGAGTACCTGTTTTTGTTTATAGATTGAAAATCGTTTTAAAATTAAAAGGCATTATCTCTTGTCACTTTCAACCGGCAAAACCAATCCGCTGCACGGTAGAGACAAAGATTCAATTCTCTAACATTCAGGGCCACTAAACATATGCATTTACCTAAAGA
The DNA here is from genome assembly GCA_016490735.1 of Pachyseris speciosa. Taxonomy (NCBI): domain Eukaryota; kingdom Metazoa; phylum Cnidaria; class Anthozoa; order Scleractinia; family Pachyseridae; genus Pachyseris; species Pachyseris speciosa. The sequence goes on from JAEMWC010000035.1 coordinate 919,767, forward strand.
ATCCTAAAAGGTGAACAATATGTTCCTTGTATCGAGACTAAGACTAAATGGGGAAAACAAAATCATCCACAGACTTTTGTTTATATAAGCAATTTCGGTTGTCCTCTAATCATCTTTTTTAGACGACGCTATCCTTTGTCGTCTTGGACAAAGACACGAATGCCATCAAGATGATCATAGAAGACAGAGGAGACTTCATGGGGTCATGCAACCTGTCCTTGACTGAGGTAAGAGATGCCAATAAATACGAAATAAAGATAAACCAAACTTGGCACGCGCTACCCAAGATTTAATTAAGTTAGGACTAGATCCTTAATTAACTCATCAGAACTGGAAAGCTGCCCTGCGCACTTCGCCAGACATTAGTGTCTTTTCACCTTCTGCAAATAATTATAAGTCAGAGCTGCTATGCATGTTGTGTTGCTGTGAGCTGCAGTTTTTCCTATTTTACTTAGACTGAATGAGATATTAGTGCATCACATCATACTCAACACGAGAAGCGACTAGGGTTTATACTATCCATGGATGGGATGTTAGTCTCTCACAGGATACACAGCATGAAGTGACCGGGAGTATTATTACCCAACCCTAGATGGAATGCTAGTCCATCACAGGATACTCAGCATAAAGTGACCAGGAGTATTACTACCCAACCCTGGAAGGGATGTTAATCCATCACAAGATTCCCAGTGGTTTAAGGAAAAGTCACTAATGATCAAACACTTAACGTCATGTCGGTCACTAACTCGATTCCTTCCTTGTTTTCTTCAACACAGGAATCGCCTGTCATCTTCAAGAAAAATCTCGACTTGCTCTACAAAGTCAAGGGTTCGGGTATGATGAAGGCCGGCAAGCTGTGTGTGTCCGCCATATTTAGACCCGTTCCGTCCGTCGCTAAGTCAGGTAAGTGCGCATGCGTCATGTATCACTCCATTACCTGCGACGCAGGCGTACGGCGACTTTACCAATGTTATAGTGACTTGGGTATCCCGTGTCTTGGGTATCCACCTATCCGAATCACTTTGCATGACAATAGAGTTTCGAGGATGAAAATTGCATCGCTCTGACTATCAACTTGGCCGCCATCAAATTCACCTTTGTGTATGGTCCCCAGTGGGGATGCCCAAAGTGCTGATTACTGATTGGAGGTTCGTAGTTTACAGTGAAACCCAACAGACTAAGGAGCAGGTGGTCATAAGAAAATATGTTACTCAATAGGATCTGGGCATGGCACCTCTTTCTCGATCGCAGCTAGGGCGTTAAAAATAATGGACAGCTTACCATAAGAATCAACACATATCAAAAGAAGGTCTCTAGTTTGAACAAATTATATTTTTGACCTGCAATCTTCTCCATTTCACTTTAACTCTGGTCCTGAGGAAGGTTAGTACCAGTAGGTCAAAATTTCCACTGTTCTTCCATTTATCTTTCCCCGCACTTTCGTTAACGCATGGGATAACTATGCGCGTTGCTCTTTTATCAGAAGGTGATGACGAAAGTTAAAACGTACAGTTTATACCAGTGCATCACTTGGCCGCAGCATTTCAAAGCTCGTAACATGGGGAGCAGGATTGGCGTAGTGGTGAGAGCACTCGCCTCCAACCAATGTGACCCGGGTTCGATTCCCGGACTCGGCGTCATATGTGGGCTGAGTTTGTTGTTGGTTCTCTACCCTGCTCCGAGAGGTTTTTCTCCGGGTACTCCGGTTGTCCCCTCTCCTCAAAAACCAACATTTCCAAATTCCAATTCGATCCTGAATTTCGAGGGCCACAGGTTTGTCAGTCATAGACTGGGGAACCTCCACTCTTACAACAAATTCACCCTAATTTGTTGGAAATAATTACTACACTTCCGAATTTTGTTTTGAAACGTGGATGTAACATTGAAGTGTGCAAAAAAATCGATATCATTATCGCCTATTTTCGCTTTCAAATTTCCCGGGCGCGGCCATTTTCGATTTGATGACATGTAATGGTTGCAGCTATTCGCCACTTCCACATCTCCCATAATACACTATGTTCGCCCCCAAAATTTTGCATAGGCATTCTATTCAATTTCTCATGGGACACAAAGTCGGCCCGAGAGAAATTGAAAACAATGGTTGTGCAAAATTTTGGGGGGCAAACAGAATGCATTATGGGAGATGTGCAAGTGGCTGAATTGTCAGGAAGTAAATGAAGCAGAAAATCCTTTGTGTTAAACAATGGGGCAACCATTTAAACGTCATCAAATCCAAAATGGCCGCGCCCGGGAAATTTAAAAGCGAAAATAGGCGATGATGATATTCATTCTTTTTGTACACTAAAATGCCATATCCAAGTTTTAAAGCAAAATTTGAAATACAACAAACGATAGAAATGCATGTAACTTGAAATCTAGTAATTATTGCCAACAATTTAGCGTCAATTTGTTGTATGAGTGGAGGTTCCCTTTAAGTGTCACCCTCGTTAAACAAAGTTATTTATTTATTTATTTATTTATTTATTTATTCCAATCTTGGACGGGGACCAAGTACCAGCTTAATAATGTATTAATAATTAATTATCAATAATTTCAATCAAATATCAACAATTCCTGCAGATTGCGTTAAGTTTTGGAGTTGCTGTTTTGCTGCCTTTACGTTATAGATCTTTTTCTTGTCATCCAGAGATTAAAGAAAATCGGCCAAGGTCTTCCCGAAGGTGAACCACCAGGACCAGTAAGTAACCCTTCAAACCTAGATCTTGTCAACCAGTAAGTAACCCTTCATACTAGATCTTTTCAACTATATAAGAACCTCTTTCAGATTTTCGGGTGAAATGGTTCTTTCATATATGGTGCGTTTGTTTGGCCAAATTTCCACCTGGATGTTCTTAATACGAAGTCTATTATATGTGGGTTCTTGTCGTATTTGGGCCAAAAGTGGTTGAATATGTTGATAGTGGAGATGATTTTCCACGCAAAAGACCATTTCACTAACGAAGCATTCCCATTGTATTGTGGGTAGCTCCAGTCTCCCGAGGTGGCAAACCAACAAAAATTGTAATTTCCAATTCCCTGTCAAACTACTCGTCTGTCTCCTCAGGAGCCTGAAACTATCTACCGTGAACCGAAACCACATCATACTCTCATAGCCTGATTAAGATATGCGAAGACTGATGCAAGCGCACTTCATAAAACGTTGACGTTAGGGAATACCAGATTAATAACATTTACGTTTATCTTGATAACGTTTTAGAAGGATGCCAAGACAGATGCACAAACACTGGAAGCTCTTCTGAGGGCAGGTATAGTGGCGATTCCAAAGAAAACACTACCTGCCGTTTACAATCGGTGCCTGATGAGTGAAAACGTACATTTGGTGTCTTAAATAAAGGGGACCACATGTACCCGGTGTGAATTATGGGGCTGAGCGTGTAATAAGGAGGTCCCGGGTTCAAGTCCGGCTCTCGCCACTAGCTTGTGCTATTTCACGGTAGTTCCGAGTTCAACACCTTATAAAAATAGCCACCTGGGGTCCGATTGTTCGAAAGCCCATTAACTTAATCCAGGATTAGCCTAAAATTTGGTTGCAGGTTTTTAACTTTTGGATGAAAGTTTCTTTGCTGCTTTTTGCTTTTCAGGATAGACGTCCTACAATCTACAATTTTGCAGAATATTAGCGTTGAACAACGTTTGTGGATAGAGAAATAAACAACTTGGTTAATTGTTAATCTTGGATTAGGGTTAATCGGCCCTGACCTGTTTCCTGCCAATTGGGGTTTGAACCATATCATGTTTAACTGTGTTTTAATTTGTTTCTGATTATTTGAGTGGAGTGCCTGTAAACTAGATGGGAGTAGCTAAGTGGACTCTCACGATAAGCACACCACTGACATTTAGATTTTATGAGACGTAATTATCACAATTAATTAAAAATAATTATGACTAATTATGACGATAAATCAAATAGTCGCTTCAAAGGGAAAACCACAAAGTCTACTGGGATACAGCCTATAAAGATCCAGTGAAATTAGAAGTTTCAAAGAGATGCAGCCCTACTGGTTCCTAATAGCTGCTACTGTTTATATCTCCCTTTTGCAGAAAGAGGAACCCTTGAGATAAATATTTACCAAGGGCGGTATCTCGTGGCAAAAGATGTCAATGGTAATAATCATTCCTTTTCAGTGTATGTTAGCACCTTACGTAAGAGCAACAGTTCAAGAGATCTGAAGCATCAGTTGACTCAGTCTTTCGCATCCACTGTTATTTGCTGTTTTTTCTTTAGGCCCGTTTAAACGATTGCAACGTTTGTTGAACATTGGTTCGACATAAGTTCAACTAAATAATGTCGGAAAACATGTTGAACGCGGAAAAACCTTGTTTGAAAGGCGTTCAAACGGTTTCGACAATCGTTGAACGTTTTCAAAAAAACTGTAGCAAAGAAACTGGAGACAAGCGCTTAGTTCCTTTAGTGTACATCCGTTTACGCAACAGACGTTGAAGGCATTCCACACGATTCGACACGTTCAAGAACATTCAAATTAGTTTTAACACGCTATTAATATTTTAGACACTGTCAACAATGATGAACAGCCTCTTCGAATGGTTTACACAAAGAAGCTCGCGATTTGATTGGTCCAGAGGAGTACAGACGCACGAATGACGTCATACGTCACTTCATTGTTCTCACCACGTTTTGACGCCATCCGTGTGCTACTAAAGTACATGCACGGACTAATGGAATCTATTTCTCAAGTATAGAAGAAAGAGCTAACGACCTCTGACATTTATCTTTGGAGCCGATCATTTCCTTGATTAACATGACTTTCATGTTTGATCGAGTAGTGTTATTCTAAGGAGAAATTTCATGTTGATCATTACTGGGGCGTTCTTGCAGGTAAAAGTGACCCGTTTGTGACAGTGAAGGAAGGAAGTGAAGGAAAAGTGAAGTTTAGGACGCGAACAATCGTAAACACACTCGACCCCGTGTGGAACGAAACTGCTGTTGTGGCCATGCCTGACACGAACGGACTACTGCTTCTGGTGAGACGACTTGTCATTGTCATTGCCATTGTCAGTTATTCTACAGCATCTCAGGCTTGAAAGGTGTTCCTGGCCTGGTTAATTACTTCCCTTGAGCGAGCAACAACTATTATTCTGTGAATGATATACGAAATAAATCATATAATTATGAAATGCGGAAATGAAATCAAATGAAGGATGATCTTCGCAGTTGTGAACGCAATTTATGCAATTGCGAAAAAAAGCCTGAAAAAAAAAATTCAGGACTTCAACGGGGTTTGGACCCTTGACCTCGCGATACCGGTGCGATGCTCTAACCAACTGAGCTATGAAGCCACTGACGTTGATTCTAGCCTAGTATTCTAGCCATTCCCAGCAGGACAGTTTATTATTATTATTATTATTATTATTATTATTATTATTATTATTATTATGATGATGATGATGATGATGATGATGATGATGATGATGATGATGATGTTCAGGTTTCTCACAGTACAGGGGTTAATTTAATAAAACTTTTACACCTGTAATCTACAAGTCGGACCATTGTATTTACAAGCGCAGACGAAAACGAGTTTAATAAACATCGTTACAAGTCCAGGTTACAAGTGTCCGATTTATAATTACAGGTGTAGCGCTACACGTGCAAAAGATGGTAAGTATCCAATTTAACAAAAATTTTACAGGAGTCCGACTTGTATTTTTACAAGGGTTCAACTTGTAAATCACACATGCAAAATTCAAAGTCGCATGTCGCTTGTAAACATCGAGTTCGACTTCTAAAAAGGACGCGTTTCCGACCGTTGTTTCTCAGTCTTCAGAAAAAAACGTTAATAAACCACAGGAAGCTCAGAAAATAGGCTCTGTATTCCCATTTAGTTACAAGGCAGCCCAAAAATACGATTCACATTGTAGCAAACCACTGGGAAGTGAAATTTTCTTTTCCAACTCAAAATCAGACAATGGAGGACAGATGTCCTTGGGACAGTTCCAGGAATCCTTTCAAATTTCTAACCCCCGGCAACGTTGAAAAGCTCTCAGCGACCATTGACACTTCTTTTGCTTGGCTAATGTCTGTCCAACGCTCCCAGTTCAACATTGTTTGGGAGGGAAGGGGGGATTGGAGTGAATTTTGCTCTTATCGCGTTGACTGTCCCAACAATTTCAGCCCGCATTGTAGTTCAAAGAAATTGCACACAACGATAACGTTATTATCTGCAGGGTAAGCAGTCGCTCCGGTTCGCCAGTGTTGGGATAGGGCTAGTGCCTCGGGGTGGGGTTTAAGGGTTTCTGGGTCTAAGATGAGTTACCTCTTTCGATACGGTTTTAAGATCTGAGTTTGTACACAAAGATTTTTATTCTAGTTTTACATCATACGAGAGTTCTTTCCCTTTTGAAAACGCTTTTTTGGTTTGAGCATGAAACACAAAAATGATAATAATAGCATTCTCATTTTTATCCCATCCCGGGCAAGTACGCTCGCAGAATAGATAGCGCCGGAGTAGCGTAGCCAGTCAGAGAACGGCATTCGCGATAGAACGGTAGTAGTTTATACTAATGGCCCACAGAACGTCTCTGAGGGTTTTGGTGCAGCCAGCTATTTACGTTCGCGCCAACGCCGTTTAATTGAGTGCGAATCGTTTCCCACGGTTCCTGTTTTGCCTTCTTTGTCACTGTCGGCGAAAATGGCGCCAAAACAATCATTTTGTGGTCCCTCACAAGCTGGGCTAAAAGCAACTTTTGCTTTTTGGATGACAACGATTTTCTCAAAATGTAACTGAGAACGAAGGAAGCAAAGCCGCATATATTGAAAGAACAGCAGGGATTTTGCATATGTAAAAAATACACGTGCATTCAAGTGGAGTTTACAGTTGTAAGGCTACAATTGTAATTTACACTTGTATCCTGACTCGGGATACACGTGTAAATTCCAGTGTGGAAAATTCTTCTATTAAATCCTTGTATTTACAAGTCGGACTTTACATGCGTAAATTACACGTGCAATAACTACAAGTGTAATTTCTTTATTAAATTGATCCCAGGTTGCTGCTGCACTGGCTGGTAAATCTACTAGGCGCAGTAGAACCACGAAAATTTGGTTTATCAACGGAGTTGATAATGTAAATTGACCACCGTACAGGGATTCGATTAGCTGACGTTTCGAGCGTTAGCCCTTCGTCGGAGCGAATCGAGGAATTGTGGGTTGTGTATGGTTTATATACAGAAAATGGAGCTACGCTATTGGTGGTAACATAGTAACGTGAAAAACATGAATAAATTAATTGAATGAAAAGCGCTCGTTGATACCGTGGGCATTAAGGGTGCCAATTTGAAAGATCAGTTTTTGCTCGAGATTTTTACGGCTTTCCGTGGTACCTTGATGTAGGGAAAGGCCGGAGATCGACATGTGTTGTTTACAATGGTTAGGGAGATTAAAATGCCGAGCGACAGGTTTGGATGCGTCTTTGTCATCTTTCTCAACATCACGAAGATGTTCTCGGAATCGGTCACCTAGTCGTCTTCCTGTTTCGCCGATGTATAACTTTTTGCATAATGTGCAGGTTATGCAATAGATAACATTTGCGGAGGTACACGTGAAACGATCAGTGATCTTAACAGATCGCTTAGGGCCCGATATTTTGTCAGTGTTTTGAATGAAAGGACAAGTTTTGCATCGCGAGCGCGCGCATTTAAAAGTGCCAGGTTGTTCAGTTGTTTTGAATGCGCTTTTAACTAGAAAGTTACCTACATTTTTGTCGCGTTTGAAAGAAATCAGCGGTGGTTCCGAAAAGATTCTAGCAGTTTCTGGATCATTTTGCAGTATCTTAAAGTCCTCTTAGCCTAGCAAATTAGGAATCTTCGCAAGATGTATGCAGAAGTCAGGACTGCTGTCTTTTGCAGGCTGATACTGCGACAGTCGGTCTCAATGGCTACACTAGGTCTTTAAGGGCATTGCCGAGGTTGTTTTTCATCCATGCCCGCTATTATCATCATCATCATCATCGTCATCATCATCACCACCACCACCACCACCAAATATGAGCGGCAGACCTTTATAGCATTTAAAATGCCGAGCCGCAGACGAGTCGTTTTAAAGCCCATAAAGGTCGGACGCGAATATTTTATCTTACTTGTGAAATGAAACAATAGATTGTGTTTGTCATGTTAATCAGTAGAGATCTGTATCAAAGTTAATGCATACTAATTAGCTGAACAGGACTATTTTGTGAAAGTTAATGCAGCAGTTGATTTGTATTGAAATTTAGAGAGGTGTACAATGTACATGTTACTCAAATACAACCCGTAGATTGGTCAGAACTCTTATGAATTATGAATGAATTTTACAAATATAAATACAAATATAAATATGATCAAATGTTCATCACACAACTAATCTTGAATACGGTTTACTGATGTCATCTTGTGTTTCTTTTTTAGGAAGTCTGGGACAAAGATATACTAACGCAAGAAAGAATGGGGCAAATAGGATTTACAACAGAGAAACTCAAAGACTTAGGAAGGGTGAGGAAAAAAAAGAAAAAAGTTCGTGCATCTTTTTCGTTATGCCTATGTCTGAATTTATATGAATGAATTACGTGATATAAATCCTCCCACAAATCTGAATGCTGGGGGCAGTCTCAACCCCAAGTTTTATAAAATCTGTGCAGTATAGAGTGGCGTTCTTTCGCTTTCCATATATTCAAGGGGTTTTTTAAACTACGTAGAGGTACACCAGATACGTTTTTTGCTCTACAAGGACGTATTGGTTTCAGGTAAATGCAGATTGATAACTAGAAGTAAAATGCTATTTGTTTCACCTCTTTTTTGTTTAGGCCCCTTATGAGAAGCACTGGTATCGACTCCGGGGAGTAAAAAGTGGAGAACTGCAAATAGCTTTCAAGTACACTTCACCACAGGTAAGCCGAACGCTACGTAAAAGTTGTACACATTTACGAACGGATACAAGGGGTTGCTACGTTCGCCTTCTTCATTCTTTCACTGGTTAAAAAGAACTTGCTTTTGCAATTCGTAACCGAAGAAAAACAACTTAATTTGTCTGAAGTCAAATTTCTCAGAAAAAGTTCAATTCAGCAGTCGAACATTCTTCCACTAGACTATGAGTGACTTATGGTAACCTACGTCGCTTAAATTGGTTCTTATTGGTCAACATATCTTTTCGTGACCGAAGATTAAGCGTGAATTGTAAATCTCACGAATGGTATTGATTAAACATACTTTCCCTATTAAATAGAGCCGTTTTCAATTGAGTGTCGAAAAGGAGTTGTGTTTGGTTTGAGTTCGCATTATGATACAATTGTACAGCTATCCCAGCCTCTTACTCAAACGCGTCTTACCGCGCTTGGCGCCGTGCACCTACATCTCCTTGTTTCATGTTTGAAAGATTCAGTGTGTTGACGGCATTTCCCAAAGTGATTATCTACGACACCGTGGTATTGGAAATCTTTCCGAGTCAAATGTACTGTATCGCAACACAAATATCACTTCACGTACCTTCATCAGAGTTTCCTTTGAGCCACTAATTTGTATTGTCATCGGAAAGGGCCGAGAGAAGCCGTGCACCACAACTGCATAAGGACTCCTGAAAATAGTAATAGTATAAATGTACAGACATTTTCGTGTGATGGTTTGAGGGTGGACGGGGGAAGAGGGGAGGGGAGGGGAGGGGAGGGGAGCGGGGAGGGGCTAGGTACATGTATTTGACAATCGAATGTGCTTAAGCGTTGTCTGTACTCTATCGACAACTATATTCGTCATCACAGTGGTAAATGTTAAAAACTACGCTAGCCACAGACAACAAAAGCTGGTTTCCAGGTGGGGCGTAGATAAAGTTTTACATCGAGTTAAAAACTCATCTCAAGACACAACTCAGTTTCGTCACTGGCAGTAATTGATTTCAGTCAATAGAAACCGCAAACATTCTCAAAGACGTTCTGAAGGTGGGTAGCCAGGGGTGACTATTGGAGAAGTATTTTTGAAATTAAAAATAGCAAAACAATAATTACAAATATCATCCGCATATTTTTACGTTCTAACAGGTTAATCTTAGTTATAATTATAGTTATAATTTCACAGGCAGATGAGGACAAGTCCAATAACAACATAGGAAATGTCCTTCCTCGATTGGATAGAGGTTTGTATTGTCTCTATTTTTCTAATATAATGTCCCCACTATCTTTCTAATATAACATTTTCCTAATGATCAGTTCCTGGTGAATTGTGGGTAGATCCAGTCCTTTGTGTGGGTAAACGGCCATTTTAGGACGTAATTTGAAATTGTAATTTTGACCGTTTGCCCCCACAAAGGACTGGATCAACCCACAATTCACCAGGAACTGATCATTAGCAAAATTGTGCATTCTAACCCTACCCTTCGTTTCGCAACACTGACACTGTATAAACTGTATATAGCTCCCCACCCCCCCCCCCCCCCCCCTCTAATAGGCCCTCCGTTTAGAAGTCGGTTTTTGTAATAAGCCCCTCCCCCCTCTAATACCTCCTCCACTGGCACATGAGATATTGTAATTAGTCAAGTAGTACAAAGATACACTCAACAAATAACACATATACACTCAAATACATAATGCTGGCTGCTCTTAATTCATGCAAATTGAATGTTGTTTCAATTGCAAACTTGACATTCGTATTAAATAATCCGTTCCATTTAAAGGTTCACTGCAGTTGTTTGATTTTTGTATAAAAACTATTTTAAAGTGCTACGACGATCTGAAAATCGCTCGTCTTTTTTCTTCAAATTTCGAAAGTGTGTTTGCTTAACAACCGACTCGCGAAATTTCAAGCTTTAATTTGAAGAAATCAGTTTTTTTGACTGAAATGTTTCTATTTAGTGATTCGCCATTACTAACTTCAAAATCTTGAGAGAACTGGATCGAGGACAAAATGACGTAAAAAGCTCATAAGAGTAAGAATTCAGTGTGTGTAAACAAGGCTGATTTAGTATGCAGCAAAACTCGTGTTTTGCATACTCACGTTCAGTTATGAACGTGAGTAATGGCGGACCGTTAAATTAAAAAGTTGTACTCAAAGTAAACAGTCTTCTGCTTGAAATTTCGCGAGTCAGGTGATAAGCAAGCACGCTTTCGAAATTTGAAGAAAAAAGACAAGTGATTTCTGATCGTAGTAGCACTTTAAGACGAGATGGTGTTTTAAGATTTCATTTAAGCCCCCCTCTCTATTTAGCCCCCGTCTTCAATAATATAATCCCCCCGTTAATGAAGCCTGAGCCTGAGACAATACTTGAACAAATCGGATGTCATATAGCCCACATAAAAAAAATATCGTTTAGGTTTTTCAACTTCGTTATCCATTGTAGAATAAGTATATTCCCGTTCAGGTAGAGTGCCACTGATTCAATTCAATATTACTGCTACTGAGTAAATACCTTTGCGTGCGTACCAAAAGATGAATTCACTGGTTATGGAGCCACCCTCGAAAAACACAGAAACTTGACCAGCCAGTTTACACAGGCGTTTATAACACCGAAATTCGCTGTGCGAAAAATTTTTAAAATGCACGCTTTTCGTAAGCTTTTTCGTCTCTTCCCGTTTCCTTTGCAACGAAAAACGCCTCTTTTCGTAGCAAACCAAGCCTCAAACCCAAATCCACGCCCTCGGAGAATAAAAGGGTTATAGACGCACAAGCTGTTGACAGCCCAACAAAGCTGTTCAAACGGTGTAAATTTGATCTCGTTAACATTAACACGTAGTAATTATTTTTTTCGCAGAAAACACATCGCTGGCATCTACCGACTCAGTAAGTTCCAACGGCACATTACCAACCGTTTTTCTGACTGCCTCGCCATTCGGCACTCCTAAAAAGAAACAGCAAGATGAAAGAAGCGTTGTCTCATGGAGTGGGACTACTCAAAGCACAAGAAAGAGCGATGAGGTAGAACAGCAGGGCACAGGAGACGTGTTTGCCTCAGGAACCCATTCCAATTCATTTCCGCGCGTGGAAACTGAAGAAAAATACAAGCTCAAAGATTGGTCGCGTAAAGGCGGACGTCTTAAATCTGTAGTTGATACAGTCCGCGCTTTTCGTCGAGAGAAAACGCCGGCCGCTGAAAACAACTCAGATGCTAGCAAAGGTAAAGAGGCGAAGAACGAAACGGGAGCAAAAACCATGCCCCGAAGCGCGGGCATAATCCGAAAGAAGTTCACATTTCTGAAAGATCGCCGACAACGCAGTGTGAGTGAAGGCCAGTTAAACACGATGCACCGGTCACGTGATGACATGGATCCGCCGTTAAGGCGGGAAAACGAAGAAGCGGCAGAGACGCGCAACAGAAGTGGCGTAGGAAAACTTGTTCGACGAAGCAGTGAGAATATAACAGGATCTACAACGTTTAGTCACCAGAAAAGTGAAGAGAAGTACTCTTTCTCTCTGCCCAACACTCCTGCAACAACCATGTCAAGAAGAAGCAACTCTGCCCGCTTCAATGGCACAAGGAACTCACACAGCACGGCTTCCTGTAGTTCAAATTCTCACGGATCAAGTTCAACTCATTCACAAGACAAGTGTCCCGCTTGCAATTCTGATGTTTTGATTCTGACTGAATGTCCTGATTGTAAAGCTTCACAGCAGGAATTGAACAGCAATCACTCATTCCACGAAAGACTAATAAACTAAAAAGGATGATGCGATAAAGATCTGGAGGCCAATTGCGTGACAAATACGCCACCCAAAAAGATTGCGTGACACGTTCCCGGCGTTGACATGGAAGGTTTGGTAAATTTAGCGTATTTAGCAGTGCTGCCTTCTGTCCATGAAGATAGTGGAGCCTTAGTTGAGACTGAAATATGTGGCTTGCCATTTTGGCTTAAATTTAAGAGTTCTATGCTTGTTGCTGCTCTAAACTGAAACACTAACTCACTTGATACTGAAATATGTGATGTGATTTTCAGAGCTTAAACTTTCTTTCAACTTGTGATTTATCCAACACTTAAACTAGATTAATTGAGTGTGTATTAAAGGTCATTCCTATCTATTGCCTTCCATTGCCTAGCTGGAAGAAACCTCTCAGTCCCTATTAGAAGATGAAAGCATTACTTGAAAACCCAAATGATAGCTGCTGAAGATAGAGTGCTAAAGTGTGATGGCACAAATATTAGAATTTTTGAAATTATGGGCTTTGTCGAGATTTTCACAAAGAGCAAGGTGAAGAATGTTAACTTGCCAAAAATCAGCATTTAAAGGCAAATTGCCTCTTAAATATTAGCATCGTTATACTCTGCTGACTCCATACAAATTTTGAACTAGGGTAAGTAAAATTTAGAAGCAATGGTATGGAGTCAGCAGAGCATAACAGTGCTAATATCTTGCTCTCAAACTGTAAATAATAAATAAATAATAAATAAATAAATGTAAAAAAAATTGATTGTTGGCAAGTAGGTCTCTTATACCGTGTTCTTTCTGAATATCCGAAAAGATCCCATAATTTCACACATTTAGTTTTTGTGACAACAACAACATCACTTTAGTACTCTACAGTAAATTGATGCCCAAAACAGCAATTTTAAAAAAGACAAAAGAAACATGCCCTGTGCTCTTTCCTTTAAAGTTTCCTAATTTACCACCCAATAATTTGCTTTTTTAGCCCTGGAACATTCCATCGTCCTCATAACATGTTTTAACTGACTTCGGAAGTGTTAAGCTCTAAAACCAAAGTTTCCAGCCCTTTTAATTGTTTATCTATACGTTTTACCACTCATCCTGCCTGTCCAACCAACCCATTATAATAAGCCCAAGACTTTTGGTGGGCCAGGTGGAACTCCGTACTGATAAGATACTTGAATATGTGAATAGCTATGGCCCCACCAATTAACCCTTTGAACCTTTATATAATGATCAATATAAAATTTCTCCCTGTAATTTCTCTACTTGATTAAGCAAGCAGGTTATGAGCATAACAAACAATCATCTAAGATATAATATGACCTGATGCTTACACAAATTCTCCTTGGTAACTCAATAAAAAATAGGCAGAGCAACGTAAGAAGAATACATACACTGGTCATTTGGCTGGGTCAAAAGAAGACTCCTGGATGCAGAACTGCATCATAGAAGATTAGTCGGCAAGAGAAAAGAGTGGGAGACAATTCACCTACAACATCCCCCACCCCTCCCGGGCGCAACACTCACTCTTCCACCTTTGATCTCCTTGCTGGAGCCTGTCACGGCAATGGTGCCCTAGCGTGACAGCGTTTATGACATTATGGCAGTTACTTAAAACACATGTCACCACATTGAACTTATTTACCACTTAATGCATGATTATTCTGTTCAGAAGTAATTTATATTAGTTTTAAGCGACGGTCAGTTGACGAAAATAAAGAATTTTACCGTTTAATGGTCGATAAAATCATAAGCACAAGAATATGATGTGAGCATTTGATGGGGTTTACCTCGGTGTAAGAACCTGTGAAGTTTTTATTTGTTTATCGCTATTATTTTCCTGGTCAGTATTGTTTGGGCTTCTTTGTTTTCTTTGTTTTACGTCACTCGTGAGAGTCACAGGTTCTTACACCGAGGACACGTGTTTTACGATTTGTGAAATTAAAAGCCGGTAATTGCCTGTTAAACCTTAAGAAATTGTTATATTAAATACATTAAGGTGCATATTACCTTATGTTATTAACTTCTAGTCGTTCTTTGGCTCTCGTACCCTGAAAAGACTGAGATAACATGCACACTGCCGCATTTCAAGAGACAGTGATCCGCCATGTTGTCACGTAGCCTTTCAGTGCGTATTATACAAAGCAGAAATTGTTTTGACAAACACCGCAAGCCAACTTTATTGAAGTTCTATCATTTATCAGCCAATAACTGATAAATTCTCATAATTTCCGAGATAGGTGTTTCCTTCTAAACTATAGTAGCTTTTAATCTCTGAATTTTGAAAGTGGATACCGCTAAAACTTATAGCAAATCAATAAAAATCAACTGTTCAACTGTAGATCAACATTATTTTAAAGTCGGTTTGCGCTGATTGCAAAATCTAGCTTATTTCTTTAACTATTTTTAATACGGCGGCCATGTTGGTGTCCCCCTGGTGGACCCATACTAAGTCTTTTAATTTTCAAAAAATTGCCTTCATTATAATGTTTGTTCTGAACAGTACTACACAACCACAAATCGGTCCAAAGTTGCCGTCTCTTTCTCCTTGTTCCACCAAACGTCTCTTCCTTTGTTTACCAGTCTTATTCATGCATATAAACATATTTTTATCACATTGATGAAAGCCAAAAAACTCAAAACATTAAAAGGTTTTTCAAAGCCTCCTAAAACACTGGGCCAACCTTGGCAAGAACTATTTCCAATATACAACACATGTTGGGCAACAAGCTCTCTTATGTGTTTCTCTTGAAAGCGCTCGGTTTCATATAATTTACAATGAATAACCCTTTGATCTAGGCTCCTTAAAGGAAAGTAAATTTTTTTTATTGTTTGACCAAAGGTAAATTACATCACATTCGAAACAATTAGTGACCGGGTTGGTCAGAGGTATAATTGGTCTGAACTCAACATTTGTTGTCTAAATTCTTGGAATTGCCTTTTTAGTAAAGCTGTTCCCTTGGCCGCACTTCAAATAAAGTGAATGCGCTTTCGTTTCATAGAAAATTCTAAAAAAAAAAATAGACAATGCATCTTTTATCACTTAAATGTACTCCAGCTGTACTATTTCGTTCTCTTCGTGGTATGGTATCGTCGTTCCAAAGAAGAGGGCATAGTACTCTTCAGTGACGATACTTGGTGCTGTTATTAAATGCGTTTCCAAAGCCAGCTGCAAAATTGGGGCTAACAACATAAAAACTAGAAACAAATAATATGTTTGCTGAAGCGTCTATGTTGTATCATTTACTAAGCAGTCTAAAAAGATTTTGACAGTTTTGAGTGCTTCCAGTGGCCGGCAGCCGAGTATCACCGGTTCATCTAGCCTCATTAATACTGAAAGCGAATTAAGAAGAAAGGAAATTGCAGCCACGATAGTATTCTTGGTTTCAAGCTAAAGTGAAATGCATTAAGTTTGACATAAAAAGTGATACAGTAGCTCACAGATGATTGGTTGTAAATCACAAGTCGTCTTCTTCAGTTAATTCTTGGAATTGCCTTATGAGTAAAGCCGTTCTCTTGCAGACACATCAGAGTAAATACCCTTTCGTTACGTAACATTTCTTAGGAATGGACGATACATCAGTTACCACTAACTCCAGCAATAGTACTTCGTTATCTTAGCCGTATCCTTATTCTGCAGTGTTATTGCGCTAGAAGCTCTTTTGATTGCTGTTGCACTAAGCTTGAAACGATTAGTGTTCGGGTGGGTCAAACATCATTGCATGATTCTGAATCAGAATTCTAATGATAACTTGGAATTGCCTTAAAGAAAGTAGTCTGCTCCCCCACACATCAAAGTAAAAACGCTTTCGTTTTACTAACCGCGTGTCCTCAAAATGGATAATGTCATATCGGCTACCAACACCTCTAACAATACTGATTCGCCATCTTCCTGGCGTCTTCAATTCAAAGAAGGAGGGATAGCATTCTGCAGTGTTTTTGCGCTGGAAGCTCTTTTGATTGTCACAGGAAACTTGCTTACGATTGTCCTCGTTGCGCGGAAGAAGACCCTTTGTAAGAAGAGTTTATTTTTGGCACTCGACCAATCTATTGGTCCCTCCCTCGGCTAGTGCATTTTGTCGAAGGGACGCGGTCGCTAAGTTTGGATATTCAAATCGCGTATTAAAACCGTCGATAATGCAGTGCCTGACGAAGGGAAAAGGTCAGGTAAATGCTGAAAAATGAGCGATGCTCGTGCACTTGCGATGGGTTTTGAAAGCCAGGGAGCAGTATACAGGAAGCCACATTAACCGCCGTTCAGCTGATCGCAATTTGGAGCGAATCCGACGATTATTAGAGAATTTATGGAGCTTCGCGTGGAGATGGTCGGTTTTGGTCTAGCCTGCCTTCAATTCTTCTTTAGTGGAAGATCAGTCTGGTAACAAAAAGCGAAAAATCGCTATTCAAACCGGCCAGGACACTCAAGGAAGCTTTCAGCTAAAGGTAAGTGAGCTTTTCTTTAGAGTATTTCGAATTTTTAGACACTTTTTGAACCGTGAATATAGGTGTAAGAATAATGGCTCCCAAGCGGTTATGATAGCAGGCGAACAGGCCAGAAGCACCGCAAAATAGACCAGTTATTGAGCAACACAACAAACACATAGTGATATTAAATTGAAACAATATTTATTTTTGAACTTTTACATCAATATTTTGACTATATGCAGAACATTAAGATTATAATTACACATACAGTATGTCTTGGCTGCCTGTGGGTAAATTAGCATTACAAGCAAACCTTTCAGACGATGGCCAATCCTGGTCGAGGAAGACCGCGTTTATCGGGTTCTGTCCGACAAATTCGACTTCGATCGTCTGTCTTTCAACTGTGGAATGCTAAAAAGGCATCACTTGGCTTCGAAGGAAGTACAAACAGCGCCAGTAGTTTAATGAGCAAATCTAACACACGAGTCGAGTTACAATACAAGATGGCGACTCACGAGAGAAAAAGACACGGGCCCCAACGAATACGTGAGCATGACAAAACTAAGTACCGCTGACCGGTACTGGCGTAATCTCTCTCTTCTCATGTAAAAAGGAACAAGGGATATGCGAAGCAAAAAAGGGTTAACGGGAAAGCAGAGAAACAAAACGT
>JAEMWC010000035.1:945000-1005000 GCA_016490735.1 Pachyseris speciosa
GGAGTTGTGTTTTTGCCTTTTCAAATTTACATGAATTGTGGGTACGCGTATTCACTCTGGAAACCAAGTGTGGACTGGAGTTTTTACCTAACCGTTTTCTACCACGCAGCGATTACCGTTATCTTACAAGGCTCATTACTGTCTGCAGCCATGATATCGGTTGAGAGATTTTACGCCATTTATTGGCCCCTAAAGCACCGAACATTGTCAGTGCGTCTGTACCGAGTTCTCATTTTTATACTGTGGACATTAAGTATCACATTTTCCATCATCTATGGGGGTGTTAAAGTGCTAACCGCAAGAAGAAATGCAACTTACACGTTTTCGTCATACTTTTTGATTTTGCTAATCATCGTGTGCTGCTGTAACATCGGTATTTGGAGAAAATTTCAGCACAGAGGGATCGCTTCCCAACAGCAAAACAGAACCTTGCAAAACCATCGCTTGACAAAAACCTTGTTGTTTGTATCGATTGTTGCTTTGGTATCATGGCTGCCCTTGATTGTTTTCAGTTTTTTACCCGTTACGCTGTCTTTCAAAATATTATCTCTTACTGATGTTTTTCTTTGTTCCAACTCTTTTCTCAATCCAATCGTGTATGCGTTACGAATTCCGGAGTTTAGACAAGCGCTGCGTTTCTGCTGTCTTAAGAGGCAGCTGGCGATGCACGTAAAAGAAAATGCGGAAAGAAGAAATAAAAAGCTTGCCCCTTTGGTGCCGGAGACACAGCTACAAACATTTGTCAACCGATCCAGTCCGCGCTCTGAACAGGACATTATCAATAACTGTCCAAATAGGCATTTCCCAAGAAACTAGCAGTTGAGGTTTGAACAATTGGATTTAATGGAAATGTACTTGCTGTTTGTAATGGAAGTACAGCTTAGACGCTTACCATTTTCACGATCCATTCGGGTGGAAATTTTAGGTGTAAATATTTAGTGCTGCAGCTTGTCCAAACACAAAAACTTACAAAAAAAGAAAAAGTACATTGATTAAGCCGATGGCTTATAATTTCTGAAACGTTCCGAATGGAATGGTATGTACAATACAATGGACAATATGGCGGACAGACGTGTCCACATGGCGCTCTTCTATTTTGTGCTTTTATCTCTGTCGTATTGCGGACTTGAATGGAATTCTCTCTTAGAATACTCAAGCAAAAACACCATCGTCGGTGTGTGCGCTCTTTCTAGACTGGATTTTGCCAGATCGAGTTGCTTTTTAGCAAGATTCCCAACAGCAGTTTATGCAAGGTCGAGAGCAAAGAGGTACTCAGGACAGAGAGTTGCTTACTATCGTAATGCTTCGGCTACAACACAGTTTGAGTTGCTCAAACTGTCAGGCGATGTTCCTAATAATCCTGGACCGGTTAAAGGATCCAGTTATACAAGATCTCTATGTGCTGGATGCGAAAAAGCTCTGAAGAAAAATCAAAATGGCGTCCGTTGCAGTGGTTGTATCAACACCTATCACAGGAAATGCACTGGCATGAATTTCAAGGAGTTGCGATCCTATTCTACGGCACAGTCTCCAACATGGTACTGCATTAGATGCTCTCTACCTCCACTTAGTGACAGTTTCTTTGAAAACTCTACTCTCGAAGAAGAAAATCAAGATGAAGTAGAGTCGGAGTCAGTGGACGAGACGTGGTCGGACTTTGATCAAATTGCCAGGAATAATGTTTCAAACTTTAAGCTGGGACACATTAACGCTAACAGCATTGGCGGATTCAAATTTCATGAGATCAGATCTTGGCTTCTTTCTGGCAGATTCGACTTGCTGATTATATCAGAGAGCAAGATTGACGCGACTTTTCCGGACAGTATGTTTCATGTTGATGGTTTTCGATTGTGTCGTTGTGACAGAAAGGCAGGCGGCGGCGGTTTATTGGTGTATGTTAGGAGTGACATCTGCTTTATCCGAGTCAAGCAGATAAAAGGGCTCCCTTCCGAAAAGTGGTCAAGTTTTAAGACTGAATCTATCGTTCTCAAGATTAAGCTTGGTAAAGCTTGGATCACTGTTTGTGGAATTTACCGGCCTCCGTCGATTCCGAAATCACAATGGTGTCATGAGCTATCATCGCTATTCGAGGCAGCATCAACACTGACGAGTAGAATATTGTTTGCGGGAGATTTTAATGCTGACGTTTCAGAACCGGATAAACCACCAAAAAACGGTAGAACTCTACTAGATATGTTAGATATTTTTAACCTGCATTGCTTGATTACTGAGCCGACTCGAAAGTGCAGGACATCTCAAACTACTCTCGATTTAATTCTCACAAATAACAAGAGAAATATTGTTGCATCTGGCGTAGTGGATACGCACATCAGCGATCATTCGTTGGTTTATACAATCCTACGATCATCGGCACCAAGGGCTCGATCACGCAAGATTTGTTTTCGTAGTCTCAAAAATTTTAACCAGGAGAACTTTGTGCGTGATATGCAAATTGTGCCTTTCCACATCATTGACGTGTTTGATGAACTTGATGATAAGGTTTACGCATTTGAACAATTGTTTCTAGATGTTATAAATAGGCACGCCCCCATTAAGCAAACAATGATACGAGGCAATCAGGTGCCATACATGACGGAACAATGGAGGAAAGCGATTAGACACCGCAATAAACTGTGGAAAATATTCACGCGCAATCGTACGGATGCAAATTACGAGGCGTACAAAACTCAACGTAACACCTGCACCTCTCTCAGGCGAAAAGCGATAAAACAGCACTTTGTAAAGAAATCAACAGAGCCTGATAACCCACGCGAGTTCTGGTCTACCTTCCGCCCTTTTTTGCATTCTAAAAGTAGACAAGCCAATGGTATCAGGATTATTACTGACAAAAAGGAAACTGCCGAATTGTTCAATGAACACTTTGTTCACATCGCTGATAATGTACCTCTGAGAGAAGAAGAGGATTATGGCGAGGATTTTGCTAATCATCCGAGTATCAAAGCAATCTTTGAAAACAGGGGCGCAGACGAACTCGCTTGCTTCAGTTTTCATCTCACAAGTAAACCTCAGGTTGAAACCTTACTGAAAGAGATAAATGTGCACAAGTCGCCTGGTCACGATATGATCCCACCACGGCTGGTGAAAGACGCGGCAGCTGTTATTTCCAAGCCTCTTACAAGCATTTTTAACTATTCCATTGAAAATTCCTGTTATCCTGCAAATTGGAAGATGGGCACGGTGACTCCCTTGTTCAAAAAGGACGACGAGCTTTGTAAGGTCAACTATAGGCCCGTAACTGTGCTCCCCGCTCTGAACAACATTTTCGAAAGGCTTCTGGCAGGGCAGATGTATGAATTTTATCTTGAAATACTTTCAGACTTCATTAGCGCTTACAGGGAGTTTCATAGTAGTGTGGCCTCACTGTTGAGGTTGACGGAAGACTGGAGGATGATGCGTGACAGAGGGGAGCTCGTTGCGGTGGTCTCTATGGATCTCTCCAAAGCGTTTGACGTTATTCAGTATCCACTCCTCCTTTCCAAGCTCAAGGCCTACGGTATGGATGACAAAAGTTGCGCTCTACTCAGGCACTATCTCTCTGGCAGATCTCAGAGAGTCAAGATTGGGGACACCTGCTCCGCCTGGAAAAGTGTCGGACGTGGGGTCCCGCAGGGGAGTGTGTTAGGTGCAATGCTATTTAACTTTTTTATCAACGATCTCTTCTTCCACGTCAAGACGGCCCTTATGCTGATGATCATCCGGTATATTTATTTATTCCCACGTCGATCCAGCGACTCTAGACGCATGCGTATCTCATAATGTCAAGGTGGCCAATCACTGGTACCATGAAAATGGAATGTTAGTTAACGAGAGCAAGCACCAGGGTCTAGTCCTTGGTGATACGGACTATAGTTTTTCCTTCCCAGTAAAGGACACATTAGAGATTTTTGGAATGGAAATAGATAATAAGCTGGACTTTTCTAGTCACATATCCAATTTATGCAAAAAGATCAATAATCAACTTAATGTTATGCTGCGCTTTCGAAAACTTATACCCAGGCACACCCTACTTAAGCTTTACAAAGCGTACATTTTACCGTATTTCGACTATTGTTCTTCAGTTTGGCATTTCTGTGGGACGCGAAATACGGATAAGCTAGAGGCGCTAAATAAGAGAATAGAGAGATTAAGATACAGGTTTGGTCATCTTACCGCAAACGGCAAACCGCGGTTTGCGGTTAGCGGTTTTACGTTAACCGTCTGCCCATATTCGGGGCTTAAGATTCGTGGTTGGTTCTAGCCGGCCGCCATGTTTGTTTTCATTCATTCGTTCACTTCTATCTGAGCTGAGAAATCGTCTTCAAAATTACGTTTCTATGAAAAAGAATTCGATAATCAATAAGCGAAAGAGTTCTAAAAGGTAGCATTTCCTCTCAAACGTGCGATTGTGATGTTTTAGGGTGCAAAAAACCTTGCGGTAAATCACTTACCTCTAGAGTGTGGTCTAGCCGTACAAACGTGAACCTCAAACCGCAAACCTGACGGCTAGGCACTGGTCACGAGACTTCTTGACGTTTGCGGTTCGCGGGAAAAGCCGAAAAACCTCGAACTTAATCTCTCTAATACTTAGACTTATACTTGGGGATTACTTGTCTCCATATGATAGCCTTCTCACTAGGGTCAACACTAATTCCTTATGCAATAAGCGCGTTCAGAAACTCCTTATATTATTATATAAGAGCCTGTTTTTCACTCATTGTCCGGCTTATGTGAAAGATATGTTTTCACTTCGGTCCTCTTCTTATAATCTTCGCGGTGATAACATACTGTCACTTAGAAAACCTAGAACAACTAGTTATGGCCTTAATTCGTTTTCTTTCTTCTCACCTAAGCTATGGAATACACTGCCTAACTCTATCCGTATAGGTGCATTTACTGATTTTAAGAGGGAAATCCAGGGCCGTATCTTTGTGTAATCGCTTTCGCTTATTTTCACTTTTGCTGTTTAAATTTCTAATGATATGTAATATATACTTGTAAATACTGTGTATTTTAGTTGTTTTGTATAGATATATATATATAATACTTTCTTTTTATGTTTTCTCGAAGATATTAGCTCTTGCAAGCTACACTGAAATTCGAGAGAAAATAAAGTTTATGTATGTATGTATGTATGTATGTATGTATGTATGTATGTATGTATGTATGTATGTATGTATGTATGTATGTATGTATGTATGTATGTATGTATGTATGTACCATTTCATTTTCCAACCAGAATTTCCGGGTTTTCCGTGTAAATGGTAAGAACTCCTTGTTCACAGGCCATAAAAAAACAGTTTACTTAGTTTACACTCAGCGGTTTCCCTAGAAATTCATTCTCAATAATTCCTGGTGCGCGTGCTGTTATTAGATGCATGCGTTTGCCAGCTACAAACTGATTGGAGCCAATAAAAGCGAGATTATAGTTATCTTTTAAAGAAAGCTCTGTCCTCCTCCACACATCAAAGCGAAAACGCTTTCGTAATAGAAAACATGTCGGCTATCAGCACTTCCAAGTAACAAAATTATTTCGTCACCTTCGAGGTATCTTACTTTCAAAGTAAAAGGAATCGCAAATGTTTCTTGATGCTGTTATTAAATCTGTTTCAAATGCCACCTGTAAATTTGGAGGCGATAATTTTGAGAATTATTATATCTGTTTACGCTCTCTGTGTCCCATTATTTTCAACGCAGACTAGGAGCCGAGCATTTTGACAAATGTTGCCCCCAACGAATAGTCTTACCCTTTCATCTAGCCTCTTTAGAGGAAAGCAATTTAAGAACAACAAATTGGGGCCAACGGTTTACCTCGAAATTGACTGAAAACGATTCGGCATCCTGTTAAAAAATGAGTTTCAAAAGCCAGCTGCTACGATGAGGTCAATAACAGTAAAAACAGTAACAATACAAATAGTATTTTTTTGGAGGCATAACCTAAAATAATATGTTTGCTCAAGCACTTTGTTTCTTTCCATTTAAAAGGCAGAACAATAAAATTTTGACAGATTCTCAACCCCCAAAGAACGAGTCCCACCTTTTTGTCAGTCAAGTTTTTTTTATTAAAAGAAAACAATTTAAGAAGAAAGGAAATTGAAACCACAATGTTTTTTCAAGCTAAAGTAAGGTGTATCAAGCTTGAAACATTTAACGAGCGGGTGCATGGGTCATCAATGACTTTGACTGAGAATTAGAATTCTTAACTAATTGGAATTGCCTATTAAAGAAAGCCGTCAGCTCCCCCATACACCAAGGCGAAAACGCTTTCGTTTCGTTAACCGTTCAAAAATGAATAAAATATCGGCTACCAACACATCTAACAATACTGTTTCGTCATCTTCGTGGTATCTTCCTTCCGGCAAAGCAGAAGGAATAGTGTTCTGTATGCCAAGCCAAATGTAGCAATATTCAATATTGATATATTTATTCAATTTAATCCTTATTCATTCAATTTAATTTTCATATTCATTCAATTTAATCTTAGATCATTCAATTCAATTCCTATAGTCATTCTATTCAATCCTCATTCATTTAATTCAATTTTCAGATCCATTCAATTTAATTTTTGTATTCTTTTGATTCAGTTTCAATATTGCTTCAATTTAATTTCTGTATTCATTCAATTCAATTTCTATATTCATTCAATTCAATTGTTATATTCATTCAATTCAATCTCTAATTCAATCGATCCAATTTTCATATATATTCAATTCAATCCGCCTTTATTCATTCAATCTTCGCACTCATTTATTCAATTTGGGGGACTGGGTCAAGGGGGAAAATTTGAGCGGGAGCTGGGACTTATGGTAAAGATGGCGGACGAAATGCACGAGGATGAAGATTCCGAGGTGAAGAATTTCTTTGAGCATGTTATAAGCAGGACCGAGGAAATTCTGAGTCAAAATTCATCTGCTAGGAGTGAACGCCACATATCTGAGGTTTTAACCCATATAGATCTCTTAGAGAGAACGGTAAGATTACCAAGTCAGTTGGCGAACATAGTTAGCGACGAAACTGATGCAAAACAGTTAAACGATCTAAGAGTTGTGTTTTCTGATTACTTGAGAGGTTCCTCCAACATTTTGGAAACAGTATATCAAGACCATCGCGAGTTACAACTGTCCCTTGTCAAACAGTAAAGAATGGACGCCCAGGTAGACCATCGGTAGATATTCCGCTCGAGGTACTAGAGGATGTACGTGGGGGGCTTCACGTGGGAAAAGATTGCTAGGATTCTTCCGGTATCTCGTTGGACAAAGCAGACCAATAGAGTTTGATAAATTTTATCCCCAACGAGCAGTCTCACCCCTTTCATCTAGCCTCGTTAAAAGAAAGATATTTAAGGACAAAATAAATTACATGCAGTCAGAATGTTTTGTTATTTCAAGCTAATGTAAAGTGCTTTAACCTTGAAACAATTATTGATCGACTGGGTCACCGATGATTGGCTGTGAATCGGATTTCTTATGATAGCTTAGAATTGCCTTTAAAAAACCTGTCTGTTCCGTCTCACATCAAAGTGAAAACGCTTTCGTTTCGTTAACCGTGCTTAAAATGGATAACATAACGGCTACCAACACCTCTAACAATACTGTTTCGTCATCTTCGTGGAATTGTCCTTCCAAAGCAGAAGGAATAGTGCTCTGCAGTGTTTTTACGCTGGAAGCTCTTTTGATTGTCGCAGGAAACTTGCTCACTATTGTCCTCTATGCGCTGAACAAGACCCTTCGAAAGAAAAGTTATTTTTGGTCATCAATATGGCCGTTGCTGATCTGATATTGGGAGCTTTGTTTTCGCCTTTTCAAATTTACATGAATGGTGGGTACGCGTATTCACTCTGGACACCAACTTGTGTGGACAGGAGTTTTCTTCCAAGCAACTATTACCATTTTCTTTCAAGGCTCATTACTGTCTCCAGTCATGATGTCGGTTGAGAGATTTTACGCCATTTATTGGCCCTAAAGCACCGAACAATGTCAATGCGGGCATACCGCAGTGTTATTTTTATAGTGTGGACATTAAGTATCACATTTTCTCTCATCTCTGGGGGTGTTAGAGTGTTAACCGCAAGAAGATATGCAACTTACGCCTTCTCGTCATACTGTTTGATTTTGCTAATCATCGTGTGCTGCTGTAACATTGGTATTTGGAGAAAATTTCAGCACAGAGTAATCGCTTCCCAACAGCAAAACAGAACCTTGCAAAACCAACGCTCAACAAAAACCTTGCTGTTTGTATCTATTGTTGCTTTGGTATCATGGCTGCCCTCGATTGTTTTGAATGTTTTACCTGTTACACTGTCTTTGAAAATATTATCTTTCACTGATGTTTTACTTTGTTCCAACTCTTTGCTCAATCCCATCGTGTATGCGTTACGAATTCCGGAGTTTAGACAAGCGCTTCGTTTCTGGTGTCTTAAGAGGCAGCTGGCGATGCACGTGAAAGAAAATGCGGAAAGAAGAAATAACAAGCTTGCCCCTTTGCTGCCGGAGACACAGCTACAAACATTGTCAACCGATCCAGTCAGCACTGAACAGGACATTATCAATGACTGTCCAAATAGGCATTTCTCAGGAAACTTGTAGTTGAGTTTTGAACAATCGGATTTAATGGAACCGCCGACCGGTTAGCTCAGTGGTAGAGCACCGGACTAGCGTGCGGGAGGTCGGTGGTTCAAACCCCGGTCGGACCAACACTCAGGGTCTTTAAATAATTGAGGAGAAAGTGCTGCCTTTGTAATAACATCTGCAAATGGTTAGACTTTCTAGTCTTCTCGGATAAGGACGATAAACCGTAGGCCCCGTCTCACAACTCTTCATAATTGATTCTGTGGGACGTAACTGTTCGAAAAGAGTAGGGGACGTAGTTCCCGGTGTGATGGTCTATCTCTCATCTGATGATTAAATGCTCGGAGATATTAGCTGCAGAAGCTACTCTAAAATCCGAGGGTAAATAATGTGATGTATGTATGGAAATGTACTTGTTGTTTGTAATGGAAGTACTATAACAACTCGGGCGCTTACCATTTACATGATCCATTCGGGTGGAAATTTTAGGTGTAAATATTCACAAAAACTCCAAAAGAAAAGAAAAAGTGCACTGATTAAGCCGATGACCTATAATTTCGAAAACGTTCCAAATGGAATAGTATGTACCATTTCATTTTCCAACCAGAATTTCCGTGTTTTCCGTGTAAATGGTAACAACTCCTTGTTCACAGGCCATAAACAAACTTAGTTTACACTCAGCGGCTTAACTTGAAATTCATTCCCAATAACACGGTCCTGGTGCGCATGCTATTATTAGATGCATGCGTTTGCCAGCTACAAACTGATTGGAGCCAATAATAGCGTGATTATACCGCCATATAATATGTTTTCTCTAGTGATTTGTCTCGTATCATTCACAACGCAAACCAATAGAATTTCGAGACATTCGACCCTCCCCCTTCCCCTCCTCCTCCTCCCTCCCCCCCCCCCCCCCCCAACGAGCTAAAGTGTCACCCCTCCATCTAGCATCTTTTAAGGAAAGCAATTTAAGAAAAAAATAAATTTCAGTCAAAACATTTATAACAAGCTTGAAACAATTAAGGGGGAAGTAATTAAAGAAAAAGAAATTGCGACCAACGGTTTGCCTCGAAATTGACTGAAAATGATTCGGCATCCTGTTATTAGATGTATTTAAAAACCCAGCTGCAACGATGAGGTCAATAACCGTAAAAACAGTAATTTTTGGAAACATACCCTAAAATAATATATTTGCTCAAGCGCTTTGTTTCTTTCCATTTACAAAGCAGAACAATAAAATTTGACAGATTCTACCCGGAATGAATCTCACCTTTCGGTCAGTCAAGTCTTTTATTAAAAGAAAGGAAATTTAAGAACAAAAGGTAATTCAAGCCAGAATGTTTTGTTATTTCAAGCTAAAGCAAACTGCATCAACCTTGAAAAATTTAATGGTCGGGTGCGTCACTGATAATTGACTGTGATTCAGAACTTTTATAATAGATTTGTCTTTAAAAAACCGAAAAAAAGCTATCTGCTGCGCACATATATCAAGGCTGAACAAGGCTCTTCGAAAGAAAAGTTTATTTTTGGTCATCAATATGGCGGATGCTGATCTGATATTGGGAGCTGTGTTTCTGCCCATTCATATGTACATAGATTTGGGCGTCGCATATTCACTTTTGGAAACCAAATCGAGTCTGGAGTTTTTACCTCAGGTTTTTCTGGAACAGAACGGTTACCGTTTTCTTCCAAACATCATTGCTTTCTGCAGCCATGATGTCGGTTGAGAGATCTTACGCCATTTATTGGCCACTGAAGCACCCGGAACTTTCTCAAAAGGCATCAGATACCGCGTTCCCATTGTTGTAATGTTCGCATTAAGCATCACATTTCCACCATCTTTTTGGGTGTTAACTATTTTAACTACAATAGCAATAAAAATTTCGTTTTTGGCATCATTCTTTTTTATACCGCTCTTCATCGTATGCTGCTGTAACATTGCCATCTGGAGAAAACTTCACACAGAATGATCGCTTCCCAACAGCAAACCAGAACCTTGCAAAACCAACACTTGACAAAAAGATTGTTGTTTGTGTCTGTGGTTGCTTTGGTGTCATGTCTGTCCTCGATTATTTACAGGTCTTTACCCATTACCACATCTTCCAAGAAAGTATTTATTACTGAGTTTTTACTTTATTCACACTTTTTTGTCAATACAATTATAGTGCATGACGAATTTCGGAGTTTAGACAAGCGCTGCGTTTGTGCTGTCTTAAGAAGCAGCTAGGGATGGACATGAAATAAAATGAAAGAAGAAACAACAGGGTTGCCGCTTTGATGCCAGAGATACAACTAGAAACTTTGTCAACTGATCCATTTAGCAACAGCTCAAGTGCAAACAGGACGCCAGTTATCAACAAAGAAACCAGTAGTTGAGGTCGGAACAATTGGATTAAATGGAAATGCGTTGTTTGAAGAATAAGTACAGCTTGAGTTTACAGGCCATAAACAAACTCAGTATAAACACAGCGGTTTCCCTAGAAATTCGTTACAAATAATTCTTGGTGCTTGTATCAGATGTGTTTTAAATGAAAGCTACAAAACTGGACCAATTAATAGCGAGAACTATTACACATAAATACTATGCCATTTTGTAATGTTTTCTGAAGCGCTCTGTCTCGTGTCATTCACAACGGAGGCAATAGAAATTTTGGCCCCGACGAGCGATGCCACCCCATGATCTACTGGGCCTCTTTGAAGGAAAGCAATTTAAGAAGCAATTAAATTGCAGCCAGAATTTTTGGTTATTTCAAGCTAAAGTAAAGTGTATCAAGCTTGAAACTATTAATTATTAGGTGAGTCACCCATGACTGGCTGAGAATCATAACTTAATTTATGCTAACTTAAAATCGCGGCAATAGAATTTCGAGAAATTTTGCCCCCGACATATGAAGTCACCCCATGATCTAACCCGTTTGAAGGAAAGCAGTTTCAGAATAAATTGTAATTTGAATTACAGCCAGAATTTTTGCTTATTTCAAGCTTAAGTAAAGTATATCAATCTTGAAACTATTCATTATTGGGTAAGTCACTCATGATTGGCTGAGAATTATTTATGATAACTTAAAATTGCGGGTGATTAAAAAAGTTGTTTCCTCTCCCACACATCACAGTAAAAACGATTTCGTTTCGATAACCGTGCTTAAAATGGATAGCATACCGACGACCAATACCTCTAACAATACTGTTTCGACATCTTCGTATGACCCTCTTTCCAAAGCAGAAGGAATAGTACTCTGCAGTGTTTTTGCGCTGGAAGCTCTTTTGATTGTCGCAGGAAATTTACTCACGATAGTTCTCTTTGCATTGAACAAGGCCCTCCGAAAGAAGAGTTTCTTTTTGGTCATCAATATGGCGGTTGCTGATCTGTTATTGGGAGCTGTGTTTTTGCCCTTTCAAATGTACATTGCCTGTGGGGACGCGTATTCACTCTGGACATCAAGTTTGAATTGCAGCTTTTACCTCTTGTTTTTCTACCACGTAACGATTATCGTTTTCTTACAAGGCTCATTACTCTCGGCAGCCATGATGTCGGTTGAGAGATTTTACGCCATTCATTGGCCACTAAAGCACCGAACATTGTCAGTGCGGGCATACCACATTGTCATTTTTATAGTGTGGGCATTAAGCATCACATTTTCCATCATCTATGGAGGTGTTAGGATGTTAACCACAACACGAAATGCAACGTACGCGTTCTCGTCAAACTTTTTGACTTTGTTAATCATCGTATGCTGCTGTAACATCGGTATTTGGAGGAAATTTCAGCACAGAGTTATCGCTTTCCAACAGCAAAACAGAGCCTTGTCAGCCTTGCAAAGCAAACGCCTGACACAAACCTTGTTGTTTGTATCTATTGTTGCTTTGCTATCATGACTGCCCTTGATTATTCACCGATCTTTACCCGTTACCACCTCTTCCAAAATATTATTTATTACTAATATTTTGCTTTATTCCAACTCTTTTGTCAATCCAATCGTGTACGCATTACGAATCCCGGAGTTTAGACAAGCGCTGCGTTCGTGCTGTCTTAAGAGACACCTGGCGATGGACATGAAAGAAAATGAAAGAAGAAATAACAGGGCTGCCGCTTTGATGCCCGAGATACAACTACAAATATTGTCCAGTAAATAGTAGCTTGAGTGCAAACAGGACGTTATCAACGCCTGTCCAAATTGGATAATATGTAAATCATGATGCGTGTATTGTAGTGGAAGTGCAGCTTGTTCACAGGCCATGAACGAAATAAGTTTAGCCTCCGGTGGTTTCCTTAGAAATTGATTACAAAGGATTCTTCACGCTGTTGCTTGTGAAAGTATGCCGCCGTGTAATAAATTTGCTGAAGCCCTTCGTCTCGTGTCATTCACATCGCAGACCAGTAGAATTTCGATTCATTTCATTTAAGAAGAAAATAAATTTCAGCTAGAATATTTTGTTATCTGAAGCTAAAGTTAAGTATATCAAGTTTGAAATAATTAATAACCGGGTGGGTCACCGATGATAGACTGTGAATCAGAATTCTTATGATAACTTGAAATTGTCTATTACAGAAAGCTCTTTGCTCCCCCATTCTTCAAAGCGAGCACACTTTCGTTTCGTTGACCATGCTTAAAATCGATAACATATCGCCTACCAGTACTTTTAACAAAACTATTTCGTCTTCTTCGAGATATCTTCCTTCCAAAGCAGAAGGAATGGCAAATGTTTCTTGATGCTGTTATTAAATCTGTTTCAAACGTCACCTGCAAATTTGGGGCAATAATTTTCTGAACTCTCGCCAATAAAAGCCAAACTTGGGGGAAATGGCAGCCTATGGTATATCTCCTCCAGCTCTCTGTATCGCATTTTCAATATACAATGAACTCTCTCTAAGCGAACACCACTGTGAAGTGGACACCTCTTTAAGGTAATTCCCCTGAAAAGGATGTACTATTACGAATTTTTTCAGACTTGGCGGCACAATTGATAGTCATGCATAGGACATTAGATAAATGCAATAAAAAGATGGGGTCACCGTGCTTGTTTTAGCCCTGCATACGCGTTGTTCTAAGTGTTTTTACGGAGTTGCGCGAGAAATGTTCGAAGCAGGAATAACTGAAGAAAGCTGTTATTATGTAGCAAAAACTATGAATAGTAGTGAAAACTAGAGCCTAATTGTTTTTCTGGGCTATATTCTTTTAGTGTTGTGATTTCAAATTGCCCGATCTTGCAAATATTGTGAGGAAATTGGACCACTTCGTCATCATCTCAAACTCCTTCCTGGCTCCAAACGCAGAGTTTCACCCCATTTATATATAAATAATCCAACTTGTACTATTAAACTTTTTTTCTCCTTAAAATATGTTTTTCGTGTGCCTATTACAAGTACATTACACCAATAACAAAGGGGGGTCACCGTGCTCGTTTCTTTACAACACGACGACAAAGGAAAAATTTCAGCTGAAAAAGCTCAATGTCAAGGCAAATTCCCAATGTTTCTAGTGTACGCGCGCACGAGCGCGCGCTAAATGACGCCATAAATTATGCGCAGTAAGGATGCGCCATGCAATTGAGAGGAATCACCTTAACCCATTGACTACCAGCCGTTTTTACGTTTTCGGAGTGATTTTCCAGCTATAAACGATCCATAGCATTTCGCGACTCTTTATTTGAAACTACCATGGAAATTGGTGCTGTCCTAAGACAATGGAGGCTCAAGGTTTCTCAAAACGTCATTCTGACGTAGCTATTTTTCATCCGTGGAGCTAAAACAACGGCCCAAGTTCGGTCTGCTTCCGATTTTTGCTAAGTTTACAGCCATTTTTCATCTTTAGTGGCTGCCTGATATGATGAGCATCATTAAGCGTGACGGTAGCTAAGAGTCCACTTTCTCAAAGAATCGAGCAAGGTGATGTACTTTGTTGTCGAATTTGGCTTGTTACTCGACGAACTGGGAATTTGGGCAGTCGGATACTTAGTACCTTTGGTACTCGTCTTTTGACGAATTTCTCGACCTACCGCCGGATATTTTGGAATTTGTGAGCACTGAAAATGACCACAAGCAGGAATTTTTGGCGCTAGGTCGGAGTGGCTGTAGACTTAGTTTATATATGAAAGAATTGGGGGAAGGAACGGCCGCTGTCAAAAATTCTCGTTATTTCCCAGCATGCAATGCGGTCGAGATGTTGCAGATGGCGGAAAGGTCCGAATGCACTGGAACAAAAGGCTGTATCTACGCTCGGGAGAAGAATACGAACAAAAAAGTCATTTCTAAGCTAGAATAAGGACTGAATTTTGTTATGATGGTTGAAGTTAGGTTTTTCGACGATGATTTCTTTAAAAAACATAAAGGCAAAAGGGGGCATTTTCGTCGTTTGTCTTTGACGTTAAAAACGGTCAGTTTCGTTCTTGTCCAAACTCAAAAGGCCATATTTGGTAAAAATCGCTACGCTTCTTGCGTTTATTGGATATCCAAATTGAAAGGACATTCAATTTCGTGCTCACAACTGACAGTTAAGGCAATATTCGTGCGATTGAGAAAGTTGCAATGTTTTGAAGCATTGAAGTCTTGTGCGGCCGGTTTTGGCCGACACGGGTGCCAATGGGTTAAAGCGGCTGGCTGGTCCCGTTTTTCATCGAGTGGGTAGTTTCATGAATACCTCTGCAGCCACGACGGTATTCTTGGTTTCAAATTTAAGTTAAACCCCCTTGATCAAGGCTATTTCATAGGAGAAAGTAAATTGCCGCCAGCATGTTTTGTTATTTCAGGTTATTTCAAGCTAAAGTAAAGAGCGTAAGCTTGAAACAATTAATACTCGAGTGGGTCATCGATGATTGGCTGAAAATCAGAACTTTAATGATAACTTAGAACTGCATTGAAGAAAGCTGTCTGCTCCCCCTCACATCAAAGTAAAAACGCTTTCGTTTCGTTAGTCGTGCTTAAAATGGATAACATATCCACTATCAATACCTCTAACAGCACTGTTTCGTCATCTTCGTGGTATCTTCTTTCCATAGCAGTAGGAATAGTTCTCCCCCTGCGGTGTTTTTCATTGCGCTCGACGCACTTTTAATTGTCGCTGGAAACTTTGCGCTGAACAAGACTCTTTGAATGAAGAAAGGTTTATTTTTGGTCAATCATATGGCGGTTGGTAATTTGCTATTGGGAGCTGTGTTTTTGTCTTTATAAATTTGCATTGGTTTCATTGGGCGTCGTGTAATCACTCGGGGTACCAAGGTTGCACTTAATTTCATTACGTATGTATTTATTTAAAGGGAGTATGCAAGAACCGTGACTACAGATACCGAGTTATCATGCAAGGAATACCCATGAGAAGATTGTTTTTACATTCTAAATTTATTCAATACATTGTGAGTTCGTCGTATTTCTAACTCACGTGTGCTTGAAATCTCGAGGTACGAACTTCTTATATATTTCAAAAATAGGTAGCCTAAGGGCTACATGTGTGGGATACCACAGTACAATATGCATAAAAAACAACTGATAGAGTAGCTAGATGATTGGTATGAATAAATAAGGCAGAAAAGTCCATTCAAACGTATACAATGTACATGCAATTACTCCACGTAACTGCTGCAGGGCAGCCAGTGATAGGAAATCAAAATCAACGTTTGTTGAGGTCATTATTTGAACCACTGAGTGGGAAAATCAGTAGAATCACTTAACCGCGAGCAAACCTAAACTTTCAAGAAAACTCGAAGATCATTTCCTCATTTCAGTTCTGAAACCCAAATTTGCAGGTGGCATTTGAAACAGATTTAATCACAGCATCAAGAAACATTTGCCATTTCTTCTGCTTTGGAAGTAAGATACCTCGAAGGTAACGAAATAGTTTTATTAGAAGTGCTGATAGCCGATTTGTTCTCCATTTTTGTACGGTTGACGAAACGAAAGGGTTTTCGCTATGATGACTGAAGGAGGACAGAGCTTTCTTTAATACAGAATTCTAAGTTATCACAAGAATTCTAATTCTCAGCCAATCATCGGTGGCCCACCTGATCATTAATCGTTTCAAGCTTCATACACTTTACTTTAGCTTGAAATAACGTTAACTTTAAGTTCTTCTTAAATTGATTATCTTCAAAAAGCGTAGATGAAGGGGTGACACAGCTCTTTGTGAGTGAAATTTCTCGAAATTCTTTTGGTCTGCGTAGTTAATGATACGAGACAAAGTGCTTAAGGAAACGTGTTATAAGGCAGCATGTTTTCAAAAAGTTCTTATTTATTTGTAATAGTTCTCGTTATGTGTAGCTTGTATTTGAGAGACATCTAATTCTAACACCAATAATAATAATAATAATAATAATAATAATAATAATAATAGAGCGGTTTTCAATTGAGTGTCGAAAGTAATTCTGGTTTTGCTTTGCTTTTGCATTGCTTCGCTCTGTGATTGGCCAGGAAAACTCGCGCCACTTTCTCAACCAATGAGAAGCAAAATCAAAACCATTCACGACTTGTACGCGCGTATTTTCCCGCGCTTTACGCCGGCTACATGTAATTACTTCGCATTCTGATTGGCTCGTCGCACTGCTTACTTGTGTTGTGATTGGTCAGAGTAATTGCTTTGGTTTTGGTTTTACGACACTCAATTGAAAAGTGCTCTAGTAATAATAATAATAATAATAATAATAATAATAATAATAATATAATACTTATATAGCGCTATTTACATAAAAATGATCAGTAGCGCTTTACAATAATTCACTTTCTTAAAAATCTTATCCAAATAATATGAATATACGATGTAAAATACAAGAATCATTTGTAATCAATTTCAAGGAAAGCGGCAGTGTTTAAACTAACTCTGTTTATGGCTTGTGGACAAGCTGGACTTCCACTGCAAACAACGCATTCACATTTAATCTAATTGTTCGGACCTCGGTTACTGATTTCTTGGTAAATGCCTATTTGGACAGTCGTTGCTATTGTCCTGTTTGCACTTAAACTGTAGCTGACTGGGAAGCGATCATGCTGTGATAAAATTTTCTCCAAATGCTGATGTTACGGCAGCATACGATGAACAGCAGAATAAAAAAGGTTGATACCAGGAAGAAAATTTCAATTCCAATTGTAGTTAAAACAGATAACTCCCGAGAGATGATGGAAACTATGCCGCGTAATGCCCACACTACAAAAATAACAACGCGGTATAGTCGCCGAGACAGAGTTCGGTGCTATAGCGGCCAATAAACAGTGAATAAATAGCTTAAAATCTCTCAACCAACATCATGGCTGCAGAACAACAATAACAATACTTCAGTTATTTATACACGCAACACCAAGTAGCTCCTAAGTACTCGTCAAAACGTGTACGTGTGTAAAAAAAGCAATGAACCTTGTAAGAAGTTGGTAACGGTTCTGTTGCAGAAAAGCCTGAGGTAAAAACTCCATACTCATTTGGTTTCCAAAGTGAATACGCAACGCCCAAGTCTATGTATCAGATGAATCGACAGAAACACAGCTCCCAATATCAGATCAGCAACCACAATGTTGATGACCAAGAATAATCGTTTCTTTCGAAGAGCCTGGTCCAGTGCAAAGAGGATAATCGTAAGGAAGACAATTAAAAGAGCTTTCAGGGCGAAAACACTGCTGAGCACTATTCCTTCTGCTTTGGAAGGAAGACACCACGAAGATGACGAAACCATATTGTTATAGGTGTTGGTAGCCGATATGTTACCCATCATAAGCACTGTTATGGAAACGAAATTTGTTTCACCTTGATATTATGTGGGGAGCGGATAGCTTTTTTCAGTTTTTAATAACAAATCTATATCATAAAAATTCAATTATCAGTGACCCACCCAAGAATAATTCTTTTAATTTTAGCTTGAAATAACAAAACATTCTGGCTTGAATTTCCTTACTTATTAAATTGCTTTCTTTTAATAAAAGACTTTGACTGACCAAAAGGTGACTGCTCCTTCGTGGGTGTAGAATCTGCCAAAATTTATTGTTCTACCTTGTAAATGGAAAGAAACAAAGCGCTTGAGCAAACATTATTTTAGGGTATACTTCCAAAAAAATTACTGTTTTTACGGTTATTGACCTCATCGTTGCAGGTAGCTTTTGAAACCCATCTAATAACAGGATGCCTTAAGCCCTGGTCAAACGGCGCATGATAGTCGATGATAGTTGATGATAGTCGATGATAGTTGAAGCGCGCGCTTCCGTTTGACCACCAACTATCATGCACTATCATCGACTATCATCAACTATCATTCATTTTGAGCTTGTTCAAATTCTTCATGATAGTCGATGATAGTCTTTCTCGTTTGACCACGCGTATGATAGTTCATGATAGTTTTTGGTCAGCTGTTTTCCCCGAAAATCGGCGGGCTCGTTTAAAATGGCCGCCAAAAGTTCCTCGCGAGGCTCAGCTGCAGCTTCAGAAATACGTGTTTATATCCAAGATGATAATCATGACAACGAAAATATTGAAGACCGAGATAACATAGAGAAGATATCTTCTGAAGAAAGTGTCAACTCGCAAGAATTAGAAGAGACACCGCATCCCTCCAACAAATCGATTACTATTAAGCAAGCTGCCGCCCTCTTTCGTCGCGATAAATTCATACTTCTACAAGTTTGTCTCTCGCGAAGCCATTTTAGTGCTCACATTTTACGCGGAAAGAGCCTGGAACTAGCTGCTCGTGTGACCTTTGCTCGCGCGACTTCCGGTGAACTATCATCAACTATCATCGACTATCATGCGCCGTTTGACCATGTGAATGATAGTTGGTGATAGTTGATGATAGTTTGGAGAGAATCAACTATCATCGACTATCATGCGCCGTTTGACCAGGGCTTTACGCTTGAAGCAATTAGTGTTCGGGTAGGTCAAACATCATTGGCTCTGATACAGAATTTTTCTGCTATCTCAGAATTGCCTTAAAGAAAGCCGTTTGCTCCCCACACATCAAAGTAGAAACGCTTTCGTTTCGATAACCCTCCTCAAAATGGATAACATATCGGCTACCAACTCCTCCAATAATACTGTTTCGTCATCTTCGTGGCGTCTTCGCTCCAAGCAGAAGGAATCGCACTCTGCAGTGTTTTAGCGCTGCAAGCTCTTTTGATTGTCGCAGGAAACTTGCTCACGAGTTTTCTCCTTGCGCTGAACAAGAACCTTCGAAAATAAAGTTTATTTTTGCCCATCAATATGGCGGTTGCAGATCTTACATTAAGAGCTGTGTTTCAGCCCTTTCAAATTTACATGTATG
This sequence comes from Pachyseris speciosa, assembly GCA_016490735.1. Taxonomy (NCBI): domain Eukaryota; kingdom Metazoa; phylum Cnidaria; class Anthozoa; order Scleractinia; family Pachyseridae; genus Pachyseris; species Pachyseris speciosa. The sequence continues at coordinate 964,791 of JAEMWC010000035.1, forward strand.
TGGGGACTGGTATTCACTCTGGACACCAAGTGTGCACTGACTGGAGTTCGTACGTCTACCATTTCTTCAACGGAGCGTTTAAGGGTTTCTTACAAGTCTCATTGCTGTCTGCAGCCATGATTTCGGTTGAAAGATTGTATAATATTCATTGGCCGCTAAAGCACCGAACATTGTCAGGGCGACTATACCGAGTTATCATTGCAATAGCGTGGACTTTAGATATCGCATTTTCCACCATATTTTCGGTGTTAAGTGTTATGAATGCAAAAGGAATTGAAAATTACTCCTTGTTGTCAAACTATTTGATTCTACTCATCATCGTGTGCTTCTGTAACATCGGTATTTGGAGGAAATTTCAGCACAGAGTGATCGCCTCACAACAGCAAAACAGAACTTTGTCAGCCCTGCAAAACCATCGTTTGATAAAGACCTTGTTACTCTGCTATCATGGCTGCCCTCGATTATTGTAGGGTATTTATACCTTACCACCTCCATCCCTGCCGAAGTATCATTAACTACTGTTTTTCTACTTTATTCCAAATCTTTTGTCAATCCAATCTTGTATGTGTTACGAATTCCGGAGTTTAGACAAGCGTTGCGCTTGTGCTGTCTTCAGAGGCAGGTGGCGAAGGACATGACAGAAAATGGGAGAAGAAATATCAGGCCTACCGCTTTAATGCCGGATGTAGAGCTACCGCTAACCAATTCAGCTAGCAAACGCTTAAGTGCAAACAGGACGTTATCAACGCTTGTCCAAATAGGCATTTACCAAGAAACCAGTAGGTGAAGTCAGAGAATTGGATGAAACGTCAATGCGTTGTTTGCAGTGGAATTGCAAATTGTTGAAAGGAGGGCAACGAACTCAGTTTAACCACAACGATTCCCCTAGAAACTAATTACAAATCATTCTTGGGGCTGTTCTTAGATGTGATTCAAATGCAAGCTACAAAATTAAAGCTCATAACAAATGATTCAAAACATGCCGCCTTATAATATCTTTCCTCAAACTTAGGGTTTCGTATTTTCGTATTATCCACAGCGTAGACTACTGGAGAATTTCAAGAAATGTTAACCCCCCCTTCCCCCTTCCCCCACGAGAAGTCTCACCCCCTTGATCTAGCTTCTATGAAGGAAAGTAAATTGAAGCAGGGGTGTTTTTCCATTATTATTTTAACACATAGATGATCGGGTGGGTCACCAATGATTGGCTGAGTATCAGAAGTTTAAAGATTATTTGGAATTGCCAATTAAAGAAAGCTGCCTGCTCCCCCACACATCAAAGAGAAAACACCTTCACAAAATGCATCCAGGCAGAGAACTCAGTTTCATATAATACATAGAAGACTTTTGACCACAAAGGAAAATCGTTAATTTCAGGCGATTCAATGATTTGGGAAAATGAACACCGAATATTAATTGAATTACCTGACAGACTATTTGGTGTCATATTTGAGTGATTTCCCTTACAAAGTGACCGTGGTTAATACAGGTCAAGACAACAGAAACAGTTTGTTGGGACCGCTTAATAGACGTGAACTCTTAATGTAAGTTAAAATAACAGTAATTAAGGGAAGTGATTTTCGGGACTTCTGACAGTTGACTGCTTTATTATAAAGGGTGCCGGCTTAATGCGGTGCCGCTTAATATAAGTTCAACTGTGTTAAAGTGCACCTAAAGGCACAAAATGTTTCGTTGTTAAGCTAATTATTTCTTCCTATAGCAAACATAATTTACCATTTTTACCACGACATTTTGCTTTTCATGTATCGCACAAGCATGTAAAGTTAGTAAAACTGGCAGTCATATGGACCCACGACCGTCCTGTGAGAGGCATGGGCCTTTCTTTAATCTTTAATCATTAAGACAGTTTGTTCTCCGAGTTTGCGGAGAACAGACCCATGTTTCTGGCAGCTAGCTCGGTCGTGGATCCAAATGATTCCATTTAAACGTTTTGCTAACTTTGCTTAGCTTGCGTGGCTCATAAAAAGCAAATTTTGAGGTACAAATGGCACAATCTGTTCGTTTTTGGTGGAGAGATTTATCTTAAAAACAAAACCTATTTGAGTTGAATTTTGGTGCACTTTAAGAAAGCCCGTTTCGTCCCCCATATATCAACTGAAAACGATTTTTATCTTCGTTTCGTTAACCGTACAAAAAATGAATAAGATATCGGCCCGGCAAACTTCTAACAATTTCCCATGGGAACGAGAAAAAATAAATTTCAAAGTTAGAGAACTTGTGCAAACACAGGCAAAATTTCATCATTAGTTTCATTTCACCAGAACTTACAAGTGTTTCATAGTTTACATTACTTCAACATTCGTTTTCGACGTTTGGTGTTGCTAGAAATGATTTTTGCAATACGATGTTTGCAATACGATGAAAATAATCTTGGTACAAGGTTTTTGTCCACTTGTTACTCGAACTTCTGGTGGATTCCGTCTTAATTCTCTGTGCTGTTATTAGATGTGCTTCAAATGCCAGCTGCAAACTCTGGGCCAGCATATAGTAAGAACTATTGTTAGTTTTTACTTTCACATACATGTTTCGGCAGAAACGTCTGCCTTCTGCGGTGCTAATTACAAGGAACTGATTCGATGATTGTATGTAGAATTAAAAACTGTCGTGTTAATTTTTAAAGATTACTCAGTGTCAGCTTCCTACCGTCTATTACCAAAGATAACAAATTATTGGAAGCATGCCGCCTTATAATATATTTACTCAAGCTCCCGTTGTCGCATTGGTTTGAACGCAAACCAATACGTTTCGATATTTTTGCCCCCAACGAAAAGTCATTGATGTAGCCACCTTAAAGGAAAGCAATTAAAGAAAAATTGCAGCCAACGCTTTGCCTAGAAATTGACTGCGAATGATTCGTGATGCATAATAAACCGCAAATGATTTTTGATACTGTCATTACCTTTGTTTGAAATAGCAGCTGCTAAAACGTTGTCAATAACAGTAAAAATAATAATTGTCTGGAAACATACCATCTTCTAATATGTTTGTTCAAGCGCTCTGTTTCATTTCATTTCTAACAGTCTCAATAGAATTTTGACAATTTTGCCTCCAATGGGCAGTATCACCGGTAGATCTAGCCTCATCAAAAAAAAGCAAATTATACAGAAGGAAGGAAATTGCAATCACGACAGTATTCTTGGTTTCAAGTTAAAGCCTGAATCGCATTTTAAAAGTCTACCCCCGTTGATCAAGGTTCTTTGAAGAAAAGCAATTTAGAAGTAAATTGCAGCCAGAATTTTTGTTATTTCACTGCTAAAGCAAAGTGCATCACAACTTCAAACAATGAATAATCGAGTGGGTCACCGATGATTGGCTGAGAATCAGGACTTGAATGATATCTTAAATTCGCATTTATTTAAAGAAATGCTCTCTGCTCCCCCACACATCAAAGTGAAAAGGCTTTCATTAGGTTAAACGTGCTTAAAATGGATAACATATCGACTACTCACACCTCTAACAATACTGTTTCGTCATCTTCGTGGTATTATCCTTCCAAAGCAGAAGGAATAGTGTTCTGCAGTGTTTTTGCGCTGGAAACTCTTATGATTATCGCTGGAAACGTGCTCACGATTGTTCTCTTTGCGCTGAACAAGACCCTTCGAAAGAAGAGTTTATTTTTGGTCATCAATATGGCGGTTTCTGATCTGTTATTGGGAGCTGTGTTTTTGCCTTTTCAAATTTACATGAATTGTGGGGACGCGTATTCACTCTGGACACCAAGTGTGGACTGGAGTTTTTACCTAACCGTTTTCTACCACGCAGCGATTACCGTTATCTTACAAGGCTCATTACTGTCTGCAGCGATGATGTCGGTTGAGAGATTTTACGCCATTTATTGGCCATTAAAGCACCGAACATTGTCAGTGCGTCTGTACCGGGTTCTCATTTTTATACTGTGGACATTAAGTGTCACATTTTCTATCATCTATGGGGGTGTTAAAGTGCTAACCGCAAGTAGAAATGCAACTTACATGTTTTCGTCATATTTTTTGATTTTGCTAATCATCGTGTGCTGCTGTAACATCGGTATTTGGAGAAAATTTCAGCACAGAGGGATCGCTTCCCAACAGCAAAACAGAACTTTGCAAAACCATCGCTTGACAAAAACCTTGTTGTTTGTATCTATTGTTGCTTTGGTATCATGGCTGCCATTAATTGTTCTCAGTTTTTAACCCGTTACGCTGTCTTTCAAAACATTATCTTTTACTGATGTTTTACTTTGTTCTAACTCTTTTCTCAATCCAATCGTGTATGCATTACGAATTCCGGAGTTTAGACAAGCGCTGCGTTTCTGCTGTCTTAAGAGGCAGCTGGCGATGCACGTAAATGAAAATGCGGAAAGAAGAAATAACAAGCTTGCCCTTTGATGCCGGAGACACAGCTACAAACATTGTCAACCGGTTCAGTCAGCACTCCGAACAGGACATTATCAATGACTATCCAAATAGGCATTTCCCAAGAAACTAGTAGTTGAGGTTTGAACAATTGGATTTAATGGATATGTACTTGTTGTTTGTTACAGCTTGGGCGCTTACCATTTTCACGATCCATTCGGGTGGAAATTTTAGGTGTAAATATTCAGTGCTGCAGCTTGTCCAAACACAAAAACTTACAAAAAAAGAAAAAGTACATTGATTAAGCCGATGGTTTAAATTTCTGAAACGTTCCGAAAGGATTTGTATGTACAATTTCATTTTCCAACCAGAATTTCCGGGTTTTCCGTGTAAATGGTAAGAACTCCTTGTTCACAGGCCATAAACAAACAGTTTACTTAGTTTACACTCAGCGGTTTCCCTAGAAATTCATTCTCAATAATTCCTGGTGCGCGTGCTGTTATTAGATGCATGCGTTTACCAGCTACAAACTGATTGGAACCAATAAAAGCGAGACTATAGTTATCTATGAATGAAAGCTCTGTCCTCCTCCACACATCAAAGCGAAAACGCTTTCGTTATAGAAAAACACTCCCGAGATAGAAAAGCACTTCCATGTAACAAAATTATTTCGTCACCTTCGAGGTATCTTACTTTCAAAGTAAAAGGAATCGCAAATGTTTCTTGATGCTGTTATTAAATCTGTTTCAAATGCCACCTGTAAATTTGAGGGCGACAATTTTGAGAATTATTATATCTGTTTACGCTCTCTGTGTCCCATTATTTTCAACGCAGACTAGGAGCCGAGCATTTTGACAAATGTTGCCCCCAACGAATAGTCTTACCCTTTCATCTAGCCTCTTTAGAGGAAAGCAATTTAAGAACAACAAATTGGGGCCAACGGTTTACCTCGAAATTGACTGAAAACGATTCGGCATCCTGTTAAATAAATGGGTTTCAAAAGCCAGCTGCTACGATGAGGTCAATAACAGTAAAAATACAAATAGTAATTTTTTGGAAGCATACCCTAAAATAATATGTTTGCTCAAGCACTTTGTTTCTTTCCATTTACAACGCAGAACAATAAAATTTTGACAGATTCCCCCGAAGAACGAGTTCCACCTTTTTGGCAATCAAGTTTTTTTTATTAAAAGAAAACAATTTAAACCAGAATGTTAATTCAAGCTAAAGTAAGGTGTATCAAGCTTGAAACAATTAACGAGCGGGTGCATGGGTCATCAATGACTTTGACTGAGAATTAGAATTCTTAAGATTGGAATTGCCTATTAAAGAAAGCCGTCAGCTCCCCCACACACCAAGGCGAAAACGCTTTCGTTTCGTTAAGCGTTCAAAAATGAATAACATATCGGCTACCAACACCTCTAACAATACTGTTTCGTCATCTTCGTGGTATCTTCCTTCCGGCAAAGCAGAAGGAATAGTGCTCTGCAGTGTTTCTCCGCTGGAAGCTCTTTTCATTGTCCGGCACTGGAAACGTGCTCACGATTGTTCTCTTTGCGCTGAACAAGACCCTTCGACGAAAGAAAAGTTTTGTTTTTGGTCATCAATATGGCGGTTGCTGATCTGATATTGGGAGATGTGTTTTTGCTGATTCATATGTACATAGATTTGGGCGTCGCATATTCACTTTTGAAAACCCAGTGAGTCTGGAGTTTTCACCTCAGGTTTTTCTGCAACAGAACGGTTACCGTTGTCTTACAGAGTCCATTGCTCTCTGCAGCCATGATGTCAGTTGAGAGATTTTACGCAATTTATTGACCGCTGAAGCACCGAATTTTCTCATGGTACATATACCGCGTTGTTATTTTTGTAGTGTAGGCATTAAGCATCACATTTTCCATCATCTCCCACGTGTAAACAGTTTTAACTACAATAGCAATACAAAGTTCGTTTTTCGGATCATTCTTTTTTGTTCTGCTGTTCATCGTATGCTGCTGTAACATTGGTATCTGGAGAAAGCTTTCGCACAGAGTGATCGCTTTCCAAAGGCAAACCAGAGCCCTGCAAAAACCAACGCTTAACCAAACCCTTGTTGTTTGTATCTATTGTTGCTCTAGTATCATGGCTGCCATCGATTATTCAGTCACAGGTCTTTACCCATTAAAAAGTACTTATTACTGGATTTTTTACTTTATTCCAACTTTTTGTTAATCCAGTCATATATGCATTACGAATTCAATTGTGTTTGTGCTGTATTAAGAGAGAGCTGGCGATCGACATGAAAGAAAACGGAAGAAGAAATAACAGGGCTGCCGCTTTGATTCCGGAGATACAACTAGAAACTTTGTCAACCGATCCAGTCACCAATAGCTTAAGTGCACAGAACGAAGAAAGCAGTAGTCGAGGTCGGAAAAATTGGATTAAATGGAAATGCGTTGTTTGAAGGAAGTGCAGCTTGTTCACAGGCCATAAACCAACAAACGGTTTCCCTAGAAATTCGTTACGAATAATTCTTGGTACTGTAGTTACCAGAAGATAAAAATACATATCTTTTGTTACGAGTGAGTATAAGAAATTTAACGTCTAGTAAAAGTGTAAAAATATGAAAAAGTAAGAATTTTAAAAACATCTAGTATATCAGCTACAAAACTGGACCAATTAATAGCGAGAACTATTACAAATAAATAACAAGTTTTTGAAAGCATGCAATCTTGTAATGTTTTTTGATGCACTCTGTCTCGTGTCATTCACAACGGAGCTAATATAATTTCGAGAAATTTTCCCCAACGAGCAGTCTCACCACCTTCATCTAGCCTCCTTGAAGGAAACCAATTTAAGAAGAAATTAAATTCCAGCCAAAATTTTGGGTTATGTCAAGTTAAAGTAAAATGTGTCAAGCTTGAAACTATTGATTACTTACTGGGTGAGTCACCCATGAATGGCTGTGAATCAGAACTTTTATGACCACTTAAAATTGCGCGTGATTAAAAAAAGCTGTTCGCTCTCCCAGACGTCAAAGTAAAAACGCTTTCGTTTCGATAACTGTGCTTAAAATGGATTACATATCCACGACCAATACCTCTAACAATACTGTTACGTCATCTTCGCGGTATCTTCCCTCCAAAGCAGAGGGAATAGTGCTCTGCAGTGTTTTTGCGCTGGAAGCTCTTTTGATTGTCGCAGGAAACTTGCTCACGATAGTTCTCTTTGCATTGAACAAGACCCTTCGAAAGAAAAGTTTATTTTTGGTCATCAATATGGCAGTTGCTGATCTGATATTGGGAGCTGTGTTTTTGCCTTTTGAAATTTACATAAGATGTGGGGACGAGTATTTACTCTGGACACCAAGTGTGCACTGGAGCTTTTACGTCCTCCTTTTCTACATCATAACGATATCGGTTTCTTACAAGGCTCATTGCTGTCTGCAGCCATGATGTCGGTTGAGAGGTTTTACGCCATTTATTGGCCACTAAAGCACCAAACATTTTCAGGGCGAGCGTACCGCGTTGTCATTTTTATAGTGTGGACTTTTAGTATCACATTGTCCATCATCTATGGGGTTGTTAGAGTGTTAACCCCACGAACAAATATATCTTACGTGTTCTCGTCATACTTTTTGATTTTGCTACTCATCGTATGCTGCTGTAACATCGGTATTTGGAGGAAATTTCAGCACAGAGTGATCGCTTCCCAACAGCAAAACAGAGCCTTGTCAGCCTTGCAAAACCAACGCCTGACAAAAACCTTGTTGTTTGTATCTATTGTTGCTTTGCTATCATGGCTGCCCTTGATTATTCACCGGTCTTTACCCGTTACCACCTCTTGCAAAATATTATTTATTACTAATTTTTTACTTTATTCTAACTCTTTTGTCAATCCAATCGTGTATGCATTACGAATTCCGGAGTTTAGGCAAGCGCTGCGCTTGTGCTGCCTCAAGAAGCAGCTGGCGATGGACATGAAAGAAAATGAAAGAAGAAATAACAGGGCTGCCGCTTTGATGCCTGAGATACAACTACAAACATTTTCAACCGATCCAATCAGCAATAGCTTAAGTGCAAACATGGCATTATCAATGCTTGTCCAAATAGGCATTTACCAAGAAACCAGTAGTTGAAAGCCAACAATTGGCTAAAATGTAAATGCGTTTCTTGTAGTGGAAGTGCAGCTTGTTCACAGGCCAGAAACAGACTCAGTTTAACCACGGCGGTTTCCCAAGAAATTCGTTACAAATAATTCTTGGTACTGTTATTAGATGTGTTTGAAATGCCAGCTGCAAAACTGGAGCCAACAATTCCGAGAACTATTAGAAATAAATAACCCGCCATCTATATAATATGTTCCAGGGGCACCCAACGAGCCAAATCAATCAAAAGCTGTAGAAAGGCACTACCGATTGTTGCTGGGTGCCCCTGATGTTTCCTCAAGCTCTCTGTCTCGTATGATTCACAAGTCAAATCAATAGAATTTCGACAAATTTTACCTTCAACGAGCAGTGTTCCCCCATTGATCTAGCCTATTTGAATTAAAGCAATTTAAGAAGCAGATAAATTGCAGCCAAATGTTTTGTTATTTCAAGCTAGTGTAAAGAGCATTCACCTTGAGAGAATTAGTGACCGGGTGGGTCACCGATGATTGGCTGTGAATCAGAATTCTTATGATTCCTTAGAACTGCCTGTTAAGGAAAGTAGTATGCTCCCCCACATATCAAAGCGAAAACGCTTTCGTTTCGCTAACGGTTCATAAATGGATAACTTAATGGCTATCGACACTTCTTATCTCGCTCTTTTGTCTCCTTCGAGGTTCCTTCTAAAGCAGAAGGAATAGCAAATGAATTTTGATGCTGTTATGTATCAGTGAATTCTAAAACCGCCCAAACCCCCCCCCCCCCGGCATACCCCGGCTATTTGAACCGGCATATGTCCCGCACGGTGGGGCATTTGACTATCGGCTAAACATTGGTCGGCGGTCGCAAGCTAAAGGGTTTTGCGCGTCATTCGCACGCAGTTCACCAAGGGAGCAGCTTCGTTCCCTTCAATTCAAGATTCCGCGTAGATTTTCCCTTGTTTACTAAATATACGGTCGATATCCCTTTATTCAAAGTTAGGAGTGCCGACAAAAGAAAGCGAAAAGAGTTTAAGCGCACAATTTTTCGATGAGCGGGGAGCGTGCCAAAATGCTTGATACAACGAGTGATCTGCTATAGATGTATACTTGATTTGCCCCTTTTGAGGCCCGGACGGTGGGGCATTTGACCGTCTAAACTGGAAACACGGCGGGGCATTTGATCAAATATTTCAAAAAAGTAAAATGCCTGGGGTTTGCCTCCGGGGGGAGGGATGGGCACTTTTGGAATTGACTGATACGTTATTACATGTGCTTCAAAACCCAGCTGCAAAAAGATGGTCAATAACAGTAAAACTAGCAATTTGTTTTGGAAAACTTACCCGCTTTTAACGTTTGTGCAATCGCTCTGTGTCATTTCATTTACAAAGCAGACCAATAGAGTTTGATAAATCCCCAACGAGCAGTCTTACCCCTTTCATCTAGCCTCGTTAAAAGAAAGCAATTTAAGGACAAAATAAATTACATGCAGTCAGAATGTTTTGTTATTTCAAGCTAATGTAAAGTGCTTTAACCTTGAAACAATTATTGATCGACTGGGTCACCGATGATTGGCTGTGAATCGGATTTCTTATGATAGCTTAGAATTGCCTTTAAAAAACCTGTCCGCTCCCCCACACAACCGATCCAGTCAGCATTGAACAGGACATTATCAATGACTGTCCAAATAGGCATTTCTCAGGTAACTTGTAGTTGAGTTTGAACAACTGGACTAATTTAGTAATGGAAGTACTATAACAGCTCGGGCGCTTACCATTTACATGATCCATTCGGGTGGAAATTTTAGGTGTAAATATTCAGTCCTGCACTACATGTCCAAACACAAAAACTCCAAAAGAAAAGAAAAAGTGCACTGATTAAGCCGATGACCTATAATTTCGAAAACGTTCCAAATGGAATGGTATGTACCATTTCATTTTCCAACCAGAATTTCCGTGTTTTCCGTGTAAATGGTAACAACTCCTTGCTCAAAGGCCATAAACAAACTTAGTTTACACTCAGCGGCTTAACTTGAAATTCATTCCCAATAAGTCCTGGCGCGCATGCGCATGCTATTATTAGATGCATGCGTTTGCCAGCTACAAACTGATTGGAGCCAATAATAGCGTGACTATTCCGTCTTATAATATGTTTTCTCTAGTGATTTGTCTCGTATCATTCACAACGCAGACCAATAGAATTTCGAGACATTCTACCCTCCCCCTCCCCCTTCCCTCCCCTCTACCCCCCCCCCAAACGAGCTGAAGTGTCACCCCTCCATCTAGCATCTTTTAAGGAAAACAATTTAAGAAGAAAATAAACTTCAGTCAAAATATTTATAACAAGCTTTAAACAATTAATGTTCGGATGGGCCACCGATGATAGGCTGAGAGTCAGAATTCTTATGATACCTTCGAGTTGTCTATCAGTTAAAGAAAGCTCTGTCCTCCTTCACACATCAAAGCGAAAACACGTTTGTTTCGTTAGCCGTTCAAAAACGGAGAACATATCGGCTATTAGCACTTCTAATAAAACTATTTCGTTACCGTCGAGGTATCTTACTTCCAAAGCAGAAGAAATCGCAAATGTTTCTTGATGCTGTTATTAACTTTGTTTCAAATGCCACCTGCAAATATATCTGCTCACGCTATTTGTACCCCATTATTTTCAACGCAGACTGATAGAATTTTGACAAATGTTGTCCCAACGAATAGTCTTACCCTTTCATCTATATAGCCTCTTTAGGGGAAAGTAATTAAAGAAAAAGAAATTGCGACCAACGGTTTGCCTCGAAATTGACTGAAAATGATTCGGCATCCTGTTATTAGATGGATTTAAAAACCCAGCTGCAAAGATGAGGTCAATAACCGTAAAAACAGTAATTTTTTGGAAGCATACCCTAAAATAATATATTTGCTCAAGCGCTTTGTTTCTTTCCATTTACAAAGCAGAACAATAAAATTTGACAGATTCTTCCTCCAAGAATGAATCTCACCTTTCGGTCAGTCAAGTCTTTTATTAAAAAAAGGAAATTTAAGAACAAAAGGTAATTCAAGCCAGAATGTTTTGTTATTTCAAGCTAAAGCAAACTGCATCAACCTTGAAAAATTAATGGTCGGGTGGGTCACTGATAATTGACTGTGATTCAGAACTTTGATAATAGATTTGTCTTTAAAAAACCGAAAAAAACCTCTCTGCTCCGCATATATATCAAGGCTGAACAAGGCTCTTCGAAAGAAAAGTTTATTTTTTGTCATCAATATGGCGGGTGCTGATCTGATATTGGGAGCTGTGTTTCTGCCCATTCATATGTACACAGATTTGGGAGTCGCATATTCACTTTTGGAAATCATATCGAGTCTGGAGTTTTTACCTCAGGTTTTTCTGGAACAGAACGGTTACCGTTTTCTTCCAAACATCATTGCTTTCTGCAGCCATGATGTCGGTTGAGAGATTTTACGCCATTTATTGGCCACTGAAGCACCCGGAACTTTCTCAAAAGGCATCAGATACCGCGTTCCCATTGTTGTAATGTTGGCATTAAGCATCACATTTCCACCATCTTTTTGGGTGTTAACTATTTTAACTACAATTATAGCAATAAAAATTTCGTTTTTGGCATCATTCTTTTTTATTCTGCTCTTCATCGTATGCTGCTGTAACATTGCTATCTGGAGAAAACTTCAACACAGAATGATCGCTTCCCAACAGCAAACCTGAACCTTGCAAAACCAACGCTTGACAAAAAGATTGTTGTTTGTGTCTATGGTTGCTTTGGTGTCATGTCTGCTCTCGATTATTTACAGGTCTTTACCCATTACCACATCTTCCAAAAAAGTATTTATTACTGAGTTTTTACTTTATTCACACTTTTTTGTCAATACAATTATAGTGCATTACGAATTCCGGAGTTTAGAGAAGCGCTGCATTTGTGCTGTCTTAAGAAGCAGCTAGGGATGGACATGAAATAAAATGAAAGAAGAAACAACAGGGTTGCCGCTTTGATGCCAGAGATACAACTAGAAACTTTGTCAACTGATCCATTTAGCAACAGCTTAAGTGCAAACAGGACGCCAGTTATCAACAAAGAAACCAGTAGTTGAGGTCGGAACAATTGGATTAAATGGAAATGCGTTGTTTGAAGAATAAGCACAGCTTGAGTTTACAGGCCATAAACAAACTCAGTATAAACACAGCGGTTTCCCTAGAAATTTGTTACAAATAATTCTTGGTGCTTGTATTAGATGTGTTTCAAATGAAAGCTACAAAACTGGACCAATTAATAGCGAGAACTATTACACATAAATACTATGCATTTTGTAATGTTTTCTGAAGCGCTCTGTCTCGTGTCATTCACAACGGAGGCAATAGAATTTTGCCCCCGATGAGCGATGCCACCCTATGATCTACTGGGCCTCTTTGAAGGAAAGCAATTTAAGAAGCAATTAAATTGCAGCCAGAATTTTTGGTTATTTCAAGCTAAAGTAAAGTGTATCAAGCTTGAAACTATTAATTATTAGGTGAGTCACCCATGACTGGCTGAGAATCATAACTTAATTTATGTTAACTTAAAATCGCGGCAATAGAATTTCGAGAAATTTTGCCCCCGACATATGAAGTCACCCATGATCTAGCCCGTTTGAAGGAAAGCAATTTCAGAATAAATTGTAATTTGAATTACAGGCAGAATTTTTCCTTATTTCAAGCTTAAGTAAAGTATATCAATCTTGAAACTATTCATTATTGGGTAAGTCACTCATGATTGGCTGAGAATTATTTATGATAACTTAAAATTGCGGGTGATTAAAAAAGATGTTTCCTCTCCCACACATCAGAGTAAAACGATTTCGTTTCGATAACCGTGCTTAAAATGGATAGCATATCGACGACCAATACCTCTAACAATACTGTTTCGACATCTTCGTATGACCTTCCTTCCAAAGCAGAAGGAATAGTACTCTGCAGTGTTTTTGCGCTGGAAGCTCTTTTGATTGTCGCAGGAAATTTGCTCACGATAGTTCTCTTTGCATTGAACAAGGCCCTCCGAAAGAAGAGTTTGTTTTTGGTCATCAATATGGCGGTTGCTGATCTGTTATTGGGAGCTGTGTTTTTGCCCTTTCAAATGTACATTACCTGTGGGGACGCGTATTCACTCTGGACATCAAGTTTGAATTGCAGCTTTTACCTCATGTTTTTCTACAACGTAACGATTATCATTTTCTTACAAGGCTCATTACTCTCTGCAGCCATGATGTCGGTTGAGAGATTTTATGCGATTTATTGGCCACTAAAGCACCGAACATTGTCAGTGCGGGCATACCGCATTGTCATTTTATATAGTGTGGGCATTAAGTATCACATTTTCCATCATCTATGGAGGTGTTAGGATGTTAACCACAAGACGAAATGCAACTTACGCGTTCTCGTCAAACTTTTTGACTTTGTTATTCATCGTATGCTGCTGTAACATCGGTATTTGGAGGAAATTTCAGCACAGAGTGATCGCTTTCCAACAGCAAAGCAGAGCCTTGTTAGCCTTGCAAAACAAACGCCTGACAAAAACCTTGTTGTTGTATCTATTGCTGCTTTGCTATCATGGCTGCCCTTGATTATTCACCGGTCTTTACCCGTTACCACCTCTTCCACAATATTATTTATTACCAATATTTTGCTTTATTCCAACTCTTTTGTCAATCCAATCGTGTACGCATTACGAATCCCGGAGTTTAGACAAGCGCTGCGTTTGTGCTGTCTTAAGAGACACCTGGCGATGGACATGAAAGAAAGTGAAAGAAGAAATAACAGGGCTGCCGCTTTGATGCCGGAGATACAACTACAAACATTGTCCAGTAAATAGTAGCTTGAGTGCAAACAGGACGTTATCAACGCCTGTCCAAATAGCTATTTACCAAGAAATCAATAGTTGAAGTCAAACAATTGGCTAATATGTAAATCATGATGCGTGTATTGTAGTGGAAGTGCAGCTTGTTCACAGGCCATGAACGAAATAAGTTTAGCCTCCGGTGGTTTCCTTAGAAATTGATTACAAAGGATTCTTCACGCTGTTGTTTGTGAAAGTATGCCGCCGTGTAAAAATTTGTTCAAGCCCTTCGTCGCGTATCATTCACATCGCAGACCAATAGAATTTCGATTCATTTCACCCCCAACGAGCAGTGTCGCCACTCCATCAAGCCTTTCTAAAGAAAGCAATTTAAGAAGAAAATAAATTTCAGCTAGAATATTTTGTTATCTGAAGCTAAAGTTAAGTATATGAAGTTTGAAATAATTAATAACCGGGTGGGTCACCGATGATAGACTGTGAATCAGAATTCTTATGATAACTTGGAATTACCTATTACAGAAAGCTTTTTGCTCCTCCTTCTTCAAAGCGAACACACTTTGTTTCGTTGGCCGTGCTTAAAATCGATAAGATATCGCCTACCAGTACTTTAAAAAAAAACTATATCGTCTTCTTCGAGATATCTTCCTTCCAAAGTAGAAGGAATGGCAAATGTTTCTTGATGCTGTTATTAAATCTGTTTCAAACGCCACCTGCAAATTTGGGGGCAATAATTTTGTGAACTCTCGCCAATAAAAACCAAAATTGGGGGAAATGGCGGCCTATGGTATATCTCCTCCAGCTCTCTGTATCGCATTTTCAATATACAATGAACTCTCTCTAAGCGAACACCACTGTGAAGTGGACACCTCTTTAACCCATTGACTACCAGCCGCTTTTACGTTTTCGGAGTGATTTTCCAGCTATAAACGATCCATAGCATTTCGCAACTCTTTATTTGAAACTACCATGGAAAAGTGGTGCTGTCCTAAGGCACTGGAGGCTCAAGGTTTCTCAAAACGTCATTCTGACGTAGCTATTTTTCATCCGTGGAGCTACAACAACGGCCCAAGTCCGGTTTGCTTGCGATTTTTGCTAAGTTTACAGCCATTTTTCATCTTTAGTGGCTGCCTGATGAGCATCATTAAGCGTGACGGTAGCTAAGAGTCCACTTTCTCAAAGAATCGAGCAAGGTGATTTACTTTGTTGTCGAATTTGGCTTGTTACTCGACGAACTGGGAATTTGGCCGGTCGTACACTTAGTACCTTAGGTACTCGTCTTTTGACGAATTTCTTGACCTAAAAAAATCGCCACGTTTCTTGCGTTTATTGGATATCCAAATTTAAAGGACATTCCATTTCGTGCTCACAACTGACAGTTAAGGCAATATTCGTGCGATTGAGAAAGTTGCAATGTTTTAAAGCATGGCAGTCTTGTGCGGCTGGTTTTGGCCGACACGGGTGCCAATGGGTTGAAAGCGGCTGGCTGGTCCCGTTTCTCATCCAGTGGGTAGTCTCATGATTACCTCTGCAGCCACGACGGTATTCTTGGTTTCAAACTTTAAAAGTTCAACCCCCTTCATCAAGGCTATTTCATAGGAGAAAGTAAATTGCAGCCAGAATGTTTTGTTATTTCAGGTTATTTCAAGCTAAAGTAAAGAGCGTAAGCTTGAAACAATTAATAATCGAAAAGGTCATCGATGATTGGCTGAGAATCAGAACTTTGATGATAACTTAGAACTGCATTGAAGAAAGCTGTCTGCTCTCCCTCACATCAAAGTAAAATCGCTCTCGTTTCGTTAGTCGTGCTTAAAATGGATAACATATCCACTATCAATACCTCTAACAGTACTGTTTCGTCATCTTCGTGGTATCTTCTTTCAAAAGCAGTAGGAAGCCTTGTGGTTTCTTATGGCCCTCCTTGCCGCTTCTATTAATTTATGAATGTATTTATTATTTCGTGATGTGTAATTAATTGTGGCTAAATAATAAACTGAAACTGAAACTGAATAGTTCTCCCCCTGCAGTGTTTTTCATTGCGCTCGATGCTCTTTTAATTGTCGCTGGAAACTTTGCGCTGAACAAGACTCTTCGAATGAAGAAAGGCTTATTTTTGGTCATTCATATGGCGGTTGGTAATCTGATATTGGGAGTTGAGTTTTTGCCTTTATAAATTTACATTGGTGTGGGCGACGGGTAATCACTCAGGGTACCAAGGTTGCACTTAATTTCATTACGTATCTATTTATTTGAAGACAGAATGCACGAACCGTGACTACAGATACCGAGTTATCATGGAAGGAATATCCATGAGAAGATTGTTTTTACATTATTAATTTATTCAATACATTGTGAGTTCGTCGTATTTCTAACTCACGTGTGATTGAAATCTCGAGGTACGAACTTCTTATATATTTCAAAAATAGGTAGCCTAAGGGCTACATGTGTGGGACACCACAGTACAATATGCATAAAAAACAACTGATAGAGTAGCTAGATGATTGGTATGAATAAATAAGGCAGAAAAGTCCATTCAAACGTATACAATGTACATGCAATTACTCCACGTAACTGCTGCAGGGCAGCCAGTGATAGGAAATCAAAATCAACGTTTGTTGAGGTCATTATTTGAACCACTGAGTGGAAAAATCAGTAGAATCACTTAACTGCGAGCAAACCTAAACTTTCAAAGAAAACTCTAGGATCATTTCCTCATTTCAGTTCTGAAACCCAAATTTGCGGGTGGCATTTGAAACAGATTTAATCACAGCATCAAGAAACATTTGCGATTTCTTCTGCTGTGGAAGTAAGATACCTCGAAGGTAACGAAATAGTTTTATTAGAAGTGCTGAAAGCCGATTTGTTCTCCATTTTTGTACGGTTAACGAAACGAAAGCGTTTTCGCTTAGATGTCTGAACGAGGACAGAGCTTTCTTTAATACAGAATTCTAAGTTATCACAAGAATTCTAATTCTCAACCAATCATCGGTGACCCACCTGATCATTAAGCTTGAAATAACAATTAACTTTTAGTTCTTCTTAAATTGATTTTCTTCAAAAAGCGTAGATGGAGGGGTGACACAGCTCGTTGTGAGTGAAATTTCTCGAAATTCTTTTGGTCTGCGTTGTTAATGATACGAGACAAAGTGCTTAAGGAAACGTATTATAAGGCAGCATGTTTTCAAAAAGTTCTTATTTATTTGTAATAGTTCTCGTTATTACTGGCTGGCTTCAAATTTGTAGCTTGTATTTGAAAGACATCTAATTATAACACGAATAATAATAATAATAATAATAATAATAATAATAATAATAGAGCGGTTTTCAATTGAGTGTCGAAAGTAATTATGGTTTTGCTTTGGTTTTGCATTGCTTCGCTCTGTGATTGGCCAGGAAAACTCGCGCCACTTTCTCAACCAATGAGAAGCAAAACCAAAACCTATCACGACTTGCACGCGCGTATTTTCCCGCGCTTTACGCCGGCTACATGCAATTACTTCGCGTTCTGATTGGCTCGTCGCACTGCTTAGTTCTGTTGTGATTGGTCAGAGTAATTGCTTTGGTTTTGGTTTTACGACACTCAATTGAAAAGCGCTCTAATAATAATAATAATAATAATAATAATAATAATAATAATAAAATACTTATATAGCGCTATTTACATAAAAATGATCAGTAGCGCTTTTCTTAAACATCTTATCCAAATAGTATGAATATACAATGTAAAATACAAGAATCATTTGTAATCAATTTCAAGGAAAGCCGCAGTGTTTAAACTGACTCTGTTTATGGCTTGTGGACAAGCTGGACTTCCACTGCAAACAAGGCATTCACATTTAATCTAATTGTTCGGACCTCAGCTACTGATTTCTTGGTAAATGCCTATTTGGACAGTCGTTGATATTGTCCTGTTTGCACTTAAACTGTAGCTGACTGGGAAGCGATCATTCTGTGAAAAAATTTTCTCCAAATACCGATGTTACAGCAGCATACGATGAGCAGCAGAATAAAAAAGGTTGATACCATTAAGAAAATTTCTATTCCAATTGTAGTTGAAACAGATAAAGCCCGAGACATGATGGAAACTATGACGCTTAATGCCCACACTACAAAAATAACAACGCGGTATAGTCGCCGAGACAGAGTTCGGTGCTTTAGCGGCCAATAAACAGTGAATAAATGGCTTAAAATCTCTCAACCAACATCATGGCTGCAGAACAACAATAACAATACTTTATTTATACATGTAACACCAAGTAGCTCCTAAGTACTCGTTAAAACGTGTACGTGTGTAAAAAAAAGCAATGAGCCTTGTAAGAAGATGGTAACGGTTCTGTTGCAGAAAAGCCTGAGGTAAAAACTCCAGACTCAATTGGTTTCCAAAGTGAGTACGCGACGCCCAAATCTATGTATCAGATGAATCGACAGAAACACAGCTCCCAATATCAGATCAGCAACCGCCATATTGATGACCAACAATAATCGTTTCTTTCGAAGAGCCTTGTCCAGCGCAAAGAGGATAATCGTAAGGAAGACAATCAAAAGAGCTTCCAGTGCGAAAACACTGCAGAGCACTATTCCGTCTGCTTTGGAAGGAAGACACCACGAAGATGACGAAACCATATTGTTATAGGTGTTGGTAGCCGATATGTTACCCATCATAAGCACTGTTATTGCAACGAAATTTGTTTCACCTTTATATTATGTGGGGAGCAGAAAGCTTTTTTCAGTTTTTTAATAACAAATCTATTATCATAAAAATTCAAATATCAGTGTCCCACCCGAGCATCATGAATTGTTTAATTTTAGTGTGAATGATATATGAAATGAATCATATATGAACTACGGAAATGAAATCAAATGAAGAATGATCCTCGCAGTTGTGAACGCAATTTATGCAATTGCGAAAAGAAGCCTGAAAAAAATTCAGGACTTCAACGGGGTTTGAACTCGTGACCTCGCGATTACCGGTGCGATGCTCTAACCAACTGAGCTATGAAGCCACTGACGTTGGGAGCAGGTCAATTATGGGTTCATATGTTCCCGTGAAAGAAATGAGTGTGAATGATATATGAAATGAATCATATATGAACTACGGAAATGAAATCAAATGAAGAATGATCCTCGCAGTTGTGAACGCAATTTATGCAATTGCGAAAAGAAGCCTGAAAAAAATTCAGGACTTCAACGGGGTTTGAACTCGTGACCTCGCGATTACCGGTGCGATGCTCTAACCAACTGAGCTATGAAGCCACTGACGTTGGGAGCAGGTCAATTATGGGTTCATATGTTCCCGTGAAAGAAATGAGTGTGAATGATATATGAAATGAATCATATATGAACTGCGGAAATGAAATCAAATGAAGAATGATCCTCGCAGTTGTGAACGCAATTTATGCAATTGCGAAAAGAAGCCTGAAAAAAATTCAGGACTTCAACGGGGTTTGAACTCGTGACCTCGCGATTACCGGTGCGATGCTCTAACCAACTGAGCTATGAAGCCACTGACGTTGGGAGCAGGTCAATTATGGGTTCATATGTTCCCGTGAAAGAAATGAGTGTGAATGACATATGAAATGAATCATATATGAACTGCGGAAATGAAATCAAATGAAGAATGATCCTCGCAGTTGTGAACGCAATTTATGCAATTGCGAAAAGAAGCCGGAAAAAAATTCAGGACTTCAACGGGGTTTGAACCCGTGACCTCGCGATTACCGGTGCGATGCTCTAACCAACTGAGCTATGAAGCCACTGACGTTGGGAGCAGGTCAATTATGGGTTCATATGTTCCCGTGAAAGAAATGAGTGTGAATGATATATGAAATGAATCATATATGAACTACGGAAATGAAATCAAATGAAGAATGATCCTCGCAGTTGTGAACGCAATTTATGCAATTGCGAAAAGAAGCCTGAAAAAAATTCAGGACTTCAACGGGGTTTGAACTCGTGACCTCGCGATTACCGGTGCGATGCTCTAACCAACTGAGCTATGAAGCCACTGACGTTGGGAGCAGGTCAATTATGGGTTCATATCTTCCCGTGAAAGAAATGAGTGTGAATGACATATGAAATGAATCATATATGAACTGCGGAAATGAAATCAAATGAAGAATGATCCTCGCAGTTGTGAACGCAATTTATGCAATTGCGAAAAGAAGCCGGAAAAAAATTCAGGACTTCAACGGGGTTTGAACTCGTGACCTCGCGATTACCGGTGCGATGCTCTAACCAACTGAGCTATGAAGCCACTGACGTTGGGAGCAGGTCAATTATGGGTTCATATCTTCCCGTGAAAGAAATGAGTGTGAATGACATATGAAATGAATCATATATGAACTGCGGAAATGAAATCAAATGAAGAATGATCCTCGCAGTTGTGAACGCAATTTATGCAATTGCGAAAAGAAGCCGGAAAAAAATTCAGGACTTCAACGGGGTTTGAACCCGTGACCTCGCGATTACCGGTGCGATGCTCTAACCAACTGAGCTATGAAGCCACTGACGTTGGGAGCAGGTCAATTATGGGTTCATATGTTCCCGTGAAAGAAATGAGTGTTAATGATATATGAAATGAATCATATATGAACTGCGGAAATGAAATCAAATGAAGAATGATCCTCGCAGTTGTGAACGCAATTTATGCAATTGCGAAAAGAAGCCGGAAAAAAATTCAGGACTTCAACGGGGTTTGAACCCGTGACCTCGCGATTACCGGTGCGATGCTCTAACCAACTGAGCTATGAAGCCACTGACGTTGGGAGCAGGTCAATTATGGGTTCATATGTTCCCGTGAAAGAAATGAGTGTTAATGATATATGAAATGAATCATATATGAACTGCGGAAATGAAATCAAATGAAGAATGATCCTCGCAGTTGTGAACGCAATTTATGCAATTGCGAAAAGAAGCCGGAAAAAAATTCAGGACTTCAACGGGGTTTGAACCCGTGACCTCGCGATTACCGGTGCGATGCTCTAACCAACTGAGCTATGAAGCCACTGACGTTGGGAGCAGGTCAATTATGGGTTCATATGTTCCCGTGAAAGAAATGAGTGTTAATGATATATGAAATGAATCATATATGAACTGCGGAAATGAAATCAAATGAAGAATGATCCTCGCAGTTGTGAACGCAATTTATACAATTACGAAAAGAAGCCTGAAAAAAATTCAGGACTTCAACGGGGTTTGAACCCGTGACCTCGCGATTACCGGTGCGATGCTCTAACCAACTGAGCTATGAAGCCACTGACGTTGGGAGCAGGTCAATTATTACAATAACTGACCTAAACGTGAGACTCCTTCGTGGGCGTAGAATCTGCAAAAATTTATTGTTCTACCTTGTAAATATAAAGAAACAAAGCGCTTGAGCAAACATATTATTTTAGGGTATGCTTCCAAAAAATTACTGTTTTTACGGTTACTGACCTCATCGTTGCAGCTAGCTTTTGAAACCCATCTGATAACAGGATGCATTAAGCTTGAAGCAATTACTGTTCGGGTGGGTCAAACATCATTGGCTCTGATACAGAATTTTTCTGCTATCTCAGAATTGCCTTAAAGAAAGCCGTTTGCTCCCCACACATCAAAGTAGAAACGCCTTCGTTTCGATAACCCTCCTCAAAATGGATAACATATCGGCTACCAACTCCTCCAATAATACTGTTTCGTCATCTTAATGGCGTCTTCGCTCCAAAGCAGAAGGAATCGCACTCTGCAGTGTTTTAGCGCTGCAAGCTCTTTTGATTGTCGCAGGAAACTTGCTCACGATTTTTCTCTTTGCGCTGAACAAGACCCTTCCAAAACAAAGTTTATTTTTTGCCATCAATATGACGGTTGCAGATCTTACATTAGGAGCTGTGTTTCAGCCCTTTCAAATTTACATGTATTGTGGGCACTGGTATTCACTCTGGACACCAAGTGCACTGGAGTTCGTACGTCTACAATTTCTTCAACGGAGCGTTTAAGGGTTTCTTACAAGTCTCATTGCTGTCTGCAGCCATGATTTCGGTTGAAAGATTGTATGCTATTTATTGGCCTCTAAAGCACCGAACATTGTCAGGGCGACTATACCGAGTTATGATTGCAATAGCGTGGACTTTAGGTACCGCATTTTCCACCATGTTTTCGGTGTTAATTGTTATGAATGCAAAATGAATTGAAAATTACTCCTTGTTGTCAAACTATTTGATTCTACTCATCATCGTGTGCTGTTGTAACATCGGTATTTGGAGGAAATTTCAGCACAGAGTGATCGCCCCACAACAGCAAAACAGACCTTTGTCCGCCTTGCAAAACCGCATCGTTTGACAAAGACAGGCTTGTTGTTTGTATCTATTGTTGCTCTGCTATCATGGCTGCCCTCGATTATTGTAGGGTATTTATACCTTACCACCTCCATCCCTGCCGAAGTATCATTAACTGCGCATGCTGTTTTTTCTCCTTTATTCCAACTCTTTTGTCAATCCAATCGTGTATGCATTACGAATTCCGGAGTTTAGACAAGCGCTGCGTTCGTGCTGTCTTAAGAGACACCTGGCAAAGGACATGAAAGAAAATGGAAGAAGAAATAACAGGGCTACCGCTTTGATGCCGGATATAGAGCTACCGATAACCAATTCAGCTAGCAAACGCTTAAGTGAGAACAGGACGTTATCAAAGCTTGTCCAAATAGGCATTTACCAAGAAACCAGTAGGTGAAGTCAGAGAATTGAATGAAACGTCAATGCGTTGTTTGCAGTGGAATTGCAGATTGTTGAAAGGAGGGTAACAAACTCAGTTTAACCACAACGATTCCCATAGAAACTAATTACAAATCATTCTTGGGGCTGTTATTTGATGTCATTCAAATGCAAACTACAAAATTAAAGCCAATAATAGCGACAACTATTACAAATAAATAACAAATGTTTGAAAACATGCCGCCTTATAATATCTTTCCTCAAACTCAGGGTTTCGTATTATCCACAGCGCAGACTAATAGAATTTCAAGAAATCTTCCCCACCCTCCCCAACGAGAAGTCTCACCCTCTTGATCTAGCCTCTATGAAGGAAAGTAAATTGAAGCAGGGGTGTTTTTTCATTATTATTTTAAAACATAGATGATCGGGTGGGTCACCAATGATTGGCTGAGAATCAGAATTTTAAAGATTTTTTGGAATTGCCAATTAAAGAAAGCTGCCTGCTCCCCCACACATCAAAGAGAAAACACCTTCACAAAATGCATCCAGGCAGAGAACTCAGTTTCATATATTACATAGAAGACTTTTGACCAGAAAGGAAAATCGTTAATTTCAGGCGATTCAATGATTTGGGAAAATGAACACCGAATATTAATTGAATTACCTGACAGGCTATTTGGTGTCATATTTGAGTGATTTCACTTACAAAGTGACCGTGTTAATACAGGTCAAGACAACAGAAACAGTTTGAAGGGACCGCTTAATAGACGTAAACTCTTAATGTTAGTTAAAATGACAGTAATTAAGGGAAGTGATTTTCGGGACTTCTGACAGTTGACTGCTTAATAATAAAGGGTGCCGGCTTAATGCGGTGCTGCTTAATACAAGTTCAACTGTGTTAAAGTGCACCTAAAGGCACAAAATGTTTCCTTGTTAAGGTAATTATTTCTTCCTATAGCAAACATAATTTACCATTTTCACCTCGACATTTTGCTTTTCATGTATTGCACAAGCATGTAAAGTTAGTAAAACTGGCAGTCATATGGACCCACGACCGTCCTGTGAGAGGCATGGGCCTTTCTTTAATCTTTAATCATTGAGACAGTTTGTTCTCCGAGTTTGCGGAGAACAGACCCATGTTTCTGGCAGCTAGCTCGGTCGTGGATCCAAATGATTCCAGTTAAACGTTTTGCTAACTATGCTAGGCTTGCGTGGCTCATAAATTGCAAATTTTGAGGTACAAATGGCACAATCTGTTTGCTTTAGGTGGAGAGATTTATCTTAAAAACAAAACCTATTTGAGTTGAATTTTGGTGCACTTTAAGAAAACTGAAAACGATTTTTATCTTCGTTTCGTTAACCGTACAAAAACTGAATAAGATATCGGCCCAGCAAACTTCTAATAATACTGTTTGGTCACCTTTGAGGTATCTTACTTCCAAAGCAGAAGTAATGGCAAGTGATTAAGACGAAATGCGCTAGAAAATCGAGCAATCTAGTTCAGGTTTTAGTGGACAAAAATCTGGTACCAGAATAATTTTAGGTATTTTACAGCCATTTTTACATTTTCTTAAAGCTAAATACATACGTAATTGCCTGAAATAACACCGAAAACAATTTCCCATGGGAACGAGAAAAAATAAATTTCAAAGTTAGAGAACTTGTGCAAACACAGGCAAAATTTCATCATTAGTTTCATTTCACCAGTACTTACAAATGTTTCATAGTTTACATTACTTCAACATTCGTTTTCGACGTTTGGTGTTGCTAGAAATGATTTTTGCAATACGATGAAAATAATCTTGGTACAAGGTTTTTGTCCACTTGTTACTCGAACTTCTGGTGGATTCCGTCTTAATTCTCTGTGCTGTTGTTAGATGTGTTTCAAATGCCAGCTGCAAACTCTGGGCCAGCATATAGTAAGAACTATTGTTAGTTTTTACTTTCACATACATGTTTCGGCAGAAACGCCTGCCTTCTGCGGCGCTAATTACAAGGAACTGATTCGATAATTGTATGTAGAATTAAAAACTGTCGTGTTAATTCTTAAAGATTACTCAGTGTCAGCTTCCTACTGTCTATTACCAATGATAACAAATTATTGGAAGCATGCCGCCTTATAATATATTTACTCAAGCTCCCGTTGTCGCATTGGTTTGAACGCAAACCAATACGTTTCGATATTTTTGCCCCCAACAAAAAGTCATTTGATGTAGCCACCTTAAAGGAAAGCAATTAAAGAAAAATTGCAGCTAACGCTTTGCCTAGAAATTGACTGCGAATGATTCGTGATGCATAATAAATCGCAAATGATTTTTGATACTGTCATTACCTACGTTTCAAATCCAGCTGCTAAAACGTTGTCAATAACAGTAAAAATAATAATTGTCTGGAAACATACTTAATGCTAATGCTATACTAATATGTTTGTTCAAGTGCTATATTTCATTTCCTTTACAACGCTGCTTAACAGAATTTTGACAATTTTGCCTCCATTGGGCAGTATCACCGGTAGATCTAGCCTCATCAAAAAAAGCAAATTAAAAAGAAGAAAGGAAATTGCAGCGATGACAGTATTCTTGGTTTCAAGTTAAAGCCTGAATCGCATTTTGAAATTCTAACCCCGTTGATCAAGCTTCTTTGAAGAAAAGCAATTTAGAAGTAAATTGCAGCCAGAATTTTTGTTATTTCACTGCTAAAGTAAAGTGCATCACAACTTCAAACAATGAATGATCGAGTGGGTCACCGATGATTGGCTGAGAATCAGGACTTGAATGATATCTTAAATTTGCATTTATTTAAAGAAATGCTCTCTGCTCCCCCACACATCAAAGTGAAAACTTAAAATGGATAACATATCGACTACTCACACCTCTAACAATACTGTTTCGTCATCTTCGTGGTATTATCCTTCCAAAGCAGAAGGAATAGTGTTCTGCAGTGTTTTTGCGCTGGAAACTCTTATGATTGTCGCTGGAAACGTGCTCACGATTGTTCTCTTTGCGCTGAACAAGACCCTTCGAAAGAAGAGTTTATTTTTGGTCATCAATATGGCGGTTGCTGATCTGTTATTGGGAGCTGTGTTTTTGCCTTTTCAAATTTACATGAATTGTGGGGACGCGTATTCACTCTGGACACCAAGTGTGGACTGGAGTTTTTACCTCACCGTTTTCTACCACGCAGCGATTACCGTTATCTTACAAGGCTCATTACTGTCTGCAGCCATGATGTCGGTTGAGAGATTTTACGCCATTTATTGGCCACTAAAGCACCGAACATTGTCAGTGCGTCTGTACCGAGTTCTCATTTTTATACTGTGGACATTAAGTATCACATTTTCCATCATCTATGGGGTGTTACAGTGTTAACCACAAGAAGAAATGCAACTTACATGTTTTCGTCATACTTTTTAATTTTGCTAATCATCGTGTGCTGCTGTAACATCGGTATTTGGAGAAAATTTCAGCACAGAGGGATCGCTTCCCAACAGCAAAACAGAACCTTGCAAAACCATCGCTTGACAAAAACCTTGTTGTTTGTATCTATTGTTGCTTTGGTATCGTGGCTGCCCTCGATTGTTTTCATTTTCTTACCCGTTACGCTGTCTTTCAAAATATTATCTTTTACTGATGTTTTTCTTTGTTCCAACTCTTTTCTCAATCCAATCGTGTATGCATTACGAATTCCGGAGTTTAGACAAGCGCTGCGTTTCTGCTGTCTTAAGAGGCAGCTGGCGATGCACGTAAATGAAAATGCGGAAAGAAGAAATAACAAGCTTGCCCCTTTGATGCCGGAGACACAGCTACAAACATTGTCAACCGATCCAGTCAGCACTCTGAACAGGACATTATCAATGACTATCCAAATAGGCATTTCCCAAGAAACTAGTAGTTGAGGTTTGAACAATTGGATTTAATGGAAATGTACTTTTTGTTTGTAATGGAAGTACAGCTTGGCGCTTACCATTTTCACGATCCATTCGGGTGGAAATTTTAGGTGTAAATATTTAGTGCTGCAGCTTGTCCAAACACAAAAACTTACAAAAAAAGAAAAAGTACATTGATTAAGCCGATGGCTTAAAATTTCTGAAACGTTCGAAATGGAATGGTATGTACAATTTCATTTTCCAACCAGAATTTCCGGGTTTTCCGTGTAAATGGTAAGAACTCCTTGTTCACAGGCCATAAACAAACAGTTTACTTAGTTTCACTCAGCGGTTTCCCTAGAAATTCATTCTCAATAATTCCTGGTGCGCGTGCTGTTATTAGATGCATGCGTTTGCCAGCTACAAACTTTGCCAGCTACAAACTGATTGGAGCCAATAAAAGCGAGACTATAGTTATCTATTAAAGAAATCTCTGTCCTCCTCTACACATCAAAGCGAAAACGCTTTCGTAATAGAAAACATATCGGCTATCAGCACTTCCGAGTAACGAAATTATTTCGTCACTTTCGAGGTATCTTACTTTCAAAGTAAAAGGAATCGCAAATGTTTCTTGATGCTGTTATTAAATCTGTTTCAAATGCCACCTGTAAATTTGAGGGCGATAATTTTGAGAACTATTATATCTGTTCACGCTCTCTGTGTCCCATTATTTTGAACGTAGACTAGGAGCCGAGCATTTTGACAAATGTTGCCCCCAACGAATAGTCTTACCCTTTCATCTAGCCTCTTTAGAGGAAAGCAATTTAAGAACAACAAATTGGGGCCAACGGTTTACCTCGAAATTGACTGAAAACGATTCGACATCCTGTTAAATAAATGGGTTTCAAAAGCCAGCTGCTACGATGAGGTCAATAACAGTAAAAACAGTAACAATACAAAGAGTAATTTTTTGGAAGCATAACCTAAAATAGTATGTTTGCTCAAGCACTTTGTTTCTTTCCATTTACAAGGCAGAACAATAAAATTTTGACAGATTCTCAACCCCCAAAGAACGAATCCCACCTTTTTGTCAGTCAAGTTTCTTTTATTAAAAGAAAACAATTTAAGAAGAAAGGAAATTCAAACCAGAATTTTATTTCAAGCTAAAGTAAGGTGTATCAAGCTTGAAGCATTTAACGAGCGGGTGCATGGGTCATCAATGACATTGACTGAGAATTAGAATTCTTAAGATTGGAATTGCCTATTAAAGAAAGCCGTCAGCTCCCCCACACACCAAGGCGAAAACGCTTTCGTTTCGTTAACCGTTCAAAAATGAATAACATATCGGCTACCAACACCTCTAACAATACTGTTTCGTCATCTTCGTGGTATCTTCCTTCCGGCAAAGCAGAAGGAATAGTGTTCTGCAGTGTTTTTCCGCTGGAAGCTCTTTTCATTTTTCATCGCTGGAAACTTGCTCATGATTGTTCTCTTTGCGCTGAACAAGACCCTTCGAGGAAAGATTTCGGGCGTCGCATATTCACTTTTGAAAACCCAGTGAGTCTGGAGTTTTTACCTCAGGTTTTTCTGCAACAGAACGGTTACCGTTTTCTTACAAAGTTCATTGCTTTCTGCAGCCATGATGTCGGTTGAGAGATTTTACGCCATTTATTGACCGCTGAAGCACCGAACTTTCTCACGAAGCATATACCGCGTTGTTATTTTTGTAGTGTGGCCATTAAGCATCACATTTTCCATCATCTCCTGCGTGTAAACTATTTTAACTACAATAGCAATACAAAGTTCGTTTTTCGGATCATTCTTTTTTGTTCTGCTCTTCATCGTATGCTGCTGTAACATTGGTATCTGGAGAAAACTTTCGCACAGAGTGATCGCTTTCCAAAAGCAAACCAGAGCCCTGCAAAAACCAACGCTTAACCAAACCTTTGTTGTTTGTATCTTTTGCTCTGGTATCATGGCTGCCCTCGATTATTCAGTCACAGGTCTTTACCCATTAAAAAGTACTTATTACTGATTTTTTACTTTATTCCAACTTTTTGTTAATCCAGTCATATATGCATTACGAATTCAGTTGTGTTTGTGCTGTATTAAGAGAGAGCTGGCGATCGACATGAAAGAAAACGGAAGAAGAAATAACAGGGCTGCCGCTTTGATGCCGGAGATACAACTAGAAACTTTGTCAACCGATCCATTCACCAATAGCTTAAGTGCACAGAACGAAGAAAGCAGTAGTTGAGGTCGGAACAATTGGATTAAATGGAAATGCGTTGTTTGAAGAAGAAGTGCAGCTTGTTCACAGGCCATAAAACAAACAAACGGTTTCCCTAGAAATTCGTTACGAATAATTCTTGGTACTGTAGATACCAGAAGATAAAAGTACATATCTTTTGTTACGAGTGAGTATAAGAAATTTAACGTCTAGTAAAAGTGTAAAAATATGAAAAAGTAAGAATTTTAAAAACATCTAGTATATCAGCTACAAAACTGGACCAATTAATAGCGAGAACTATTACAAATAAATAACAAGTTTTTGAAAGCATGCCATCTTGTAATGTTTTCTGATGCACTCTGTCTCGTGTCATTCACAACGGAGCCAATATAATTTCGAGAAATTTTCCCCCAACGAGCAGTCTCACCACCTTCATCTAGCCTCCTTGAAGGAAACCAATTTAAAAAAAATTAAATTGCAGCCAGAATTTTGGGTTATTTCATATTAAAGTAAAATGTGTCAAGCTTGAAACTATAGATTATTGGGTGAGTCACCCATGAATGGCTGTGAATCAGAACTTTTATGACCACTTAAAATTGCGCGTGATTTTAATTAAAAAAAGCTGTTCGCTCTCCCAGACGTCAAAGTAAAAACGCTTTCGTTTCGACAACTGTGCTTAAAATGGATAACATATCCACGACCAATACCTCTAACAATACTGTTACGTCATCTTTGCGGTATCTTCCCTCCAAAGCAGAAGGAATAGTGCTCTGCAGAGTTTGTGCGCTGGAAGCTCTTTTGATTGTCGCAGGAAACTTGCTAACGATTGTTTTCTTTGCATTTAATAAGACCCTTCGAAAGAAAAGTTTATATTTGGTCATCAATATGGCATTGCTGATCTGATATTGGGAGCTGTGTTTTTGCCTTTTGAAATTTATATAAGTTGTGGGACGAGTATTCACTCTGGACACCAAGTGTGCACTGGGGCTTTTACGTCCTCCTTTTCTACATCATAACTCTTATCGGTTTCTTACAAGGCTCGTTACTGTCTGCAGTCATGATGTCGGTTGACAGGTTTTACGCCATTTATTGACCACTAAAGCACCGAACGTTGTCATTTTTATAGTGTGGACTTTTAGTATCACATTTTCCATCATCTATGGGGTTGTTAGAGTGTTGACCCCACGAAAAAATGCATCTTACGTGTTCTCGTCATACTTTTTGATTTTGCTACTCATCGTATGCTGCTGTAACATCGCTATTTGGAGGAAATTTCACAGAGTGATCGCTTCCCAACAGCAAAAAGAAACTTGTCAGCCTTGAAAAACCAACGCCTGACAAAAACCTTGTTGTTTGTATCTATTGTTGCTTTGCTATCATGGCTGCCCTTGATTATTCACCGGTCTTTACCCGTTACCACCTCTTGCAAAATATTATTTATTACTAATTTTTTACTTTATTCTAACTCTTTTGTCAATCCAATCGTGTATGCATTACGAATTCCGGAGTTTAGACAAGCGCTGCGTTTGTGCTGCCTCAAGAAGCAGCTGGCGATGGACATGAAAGAAAATGAAAGAAGAAATAACAGGGCTGCCGCTTTGATGCCTGAGATACAACTACAAACATTGTCAACGCATCCAATCAGCAATAGCTTAAGTGCAAACATGGCATTATCAATGCTGTCCAAATAGGCATTTATCAAGAAACCAGTAGTTGAAAGCCAACAATTGGCTAAAATGTAAATGCGTTTCTTGTAGTGGAAGTGCAGCTTGTTCACAGGCCAGAAACAGACTCAGTTTAACCACGGCGGTTTCCCTAGAAATTCGTTACAAATAATTCTTCGTACTGTTATTAGATGTGTTTGAAATGCCAGCTGCAAAACTGGAGCCAACAATACCGACAACTATTAGAAATAAATAACCTGCCATCTAATATGTTTCAGGGGCACCCAACGAGCCAAATCAATCAAAAGCTGTAGAAAGGCACTTTGAAGTATATTATGGTGTTTGAAGTCTGTTTAAAGTGATGTTTTCGCGAGCTAGAAGAATATGATCTGTT
Organism: Pachyseris speciosa; assembly: GCA_016490735.1. NCBI lineage: Eukaryota > Metazoa > Cnidaria > Anthozoa > Scleractinia > Pachyseridae > Pachyseris > Pachyseris speciosa. Next base: position 995,929 of record JAEMWC010000035.1, read on the forward strand.
CGGATTCCTTAGCTGAAATTTTAATTCCCCTTAAAATGTTAGGGAGAAAAAAATGCTAGCTGAAATCAGCTTTCCACGAACTTTTTAGGGGACCTCTAGCTGAGGTTTTTTATTGCCCAAAAACAGCAAATACGACCATTCTGAAAACCTCAGCAGCTATAATTTCTCATTGCGAATCTTTTAGGCCACCTTTCAGTTACGAAAATCTGAGTGCACTCTTTAATCGACGCCGAAAGTCTAAGGCGAACTATCCCTCCACCGAACAAATATCTACGATTGTCGCTGGGTGCCCCTGATGTTTCCTCAAGCGCTCTGTCTCGTATGATTCACAACGCAAATCAATAGAATTTCGACAAATTTTACCTTCAACGAGCAGTGTTCCCCCATTGATCTAGCCTCTTTGAATTAAAGCAATTTAAGAGGCAGATAAATTGCAGCCAAATGTTTCGTTATTTCAAGCTAGTGTAAAGAGCATTCACCTTGAGAGAATTAGTGACCGGGTGGGTCACCGATGATTGGCTGTGAATCAGAATTCTTATGATTCCTTAGAACTGCCTGTTAAGGAAAGTAGTTTGCTCCCCCACATATCAAAGCGAAAACGCTTTCGTTTCGCTAACGGTTCATAAATGGATAACTTAATGGCTATCGACACTTCTTATCTCGCTCTTTTGTCTCCTTCGAGGTTCCTTCTAAAGCAGAAGGAATAGCAAATGAGTTTTGATGCTGTTATGTATCAGTGAATTCTAAAGCCGCCCATAACCCCACCCCGGGCATACCCCGGCTATTTGAACCTACATATGTCCCGCACGGTGGGGCATTTGACTATCGGCTAAACATTGGTCGGCGGTCGCAAGCTAAAGGGTTTTGCGCGTCATTCGCACGCAGTTCACCAAGGGAGCAGCTTCGTTCCCTTCAATTCAAGATTCCGCGTAGGTTTTCCCTTGTTTACTAAATATACGGTCGATATCCCTTTATTCAAAGTTAGGAGTGCCGACAAAAGACAGCGAAAAAGAGTTTAAGCGCACAATTTTTCGATGAGCGGGGAGCGTGCCAAAATGCTTGATTTGTCCCTTTTGAGGCCCGGACGGTGGGGCATTTGACCGTCTAAACTGGAAACACGGCGGGGCATTTGATCAAATATTTCAAAAAAGTAAAATGCCTGGGGTTTGCCTCCGGGGGGAGGGATGGGCATTTTTGGAATTGACTGATACGTTATTACATGTGCTTCAAAACCCAGCTGCAAAAAGATGGCCAATAACAGTAAAACTAGCAATTTGTTTTGGAAAACTTACCCGCTTTTAACGTTTGTGCAATCGCTCTGAGTCATTTCATTTACAAAGCAGACCAATAGAGTTTGATAAATCCCCAACGAGCAGTCTTACCCCTTTCATCTAGCCTCGTTAAAAGAAAGCAATTTAAGGACAAAATAAATTACATGCAGTCAGAATGTTTTGTTATTTCAAGCTAATGTAAAGTGCTTTAACCTTGAAACAATTATTGATCGACTGGGTCACCGATGATTGGCTGTGAATCGGATTTCTTATGATAGCTTAGAATTGCCTTTAAAAAACCTGTCCGCTCCCCCACACAACCGATCCAGTCAGCATTGAACAGGACATTATCAATGACTGTCCAAATAGGCATTTCTCAGGTAAATTGTAGTTGAGTTTGAACAATTGGATTTAGTGGAAATTTACTTGTTGTTTGTAATGGAAGTACTATAACAGCTCGGGCACTTACCATTTACATGATCCATTCGGGTGGAAATTTTAGGTGTAAATATTCAGTCCTGCACTACATGTCCAAACACAAAAACTCCAAAAGAAAAGAAAAAGTGCACTGATTAAGCTGATGACCTATAATTTCGAAAACGTTCCAAATGGAATGGTATGTACCATTTCATTTTCCAACCAGAATTTCCGTGTTTTCCGTGTAAATGGTAACAACTCCTTGCTCAAAGGCCATAAACAAACTTAGTCTACACTCAGCGGCTTAACTTGAAATTCATTCCCAATAAGTCCTGGTTCGCATGCTATTATTAGATGCATGCGTTTGCCAGCTACAAACTGATTGGAGCCAATAATAGCGTGACTATTCCGCCATATAATATGTTTTCTCTAGTCCTTTGTCTCGTATCATTCACAACGCAGACCAATAGAATTTCGAGACATTCTACCCTCCCCCTCCCCCCTCCCCCTTCCCCCTCCCCCCCCCCCCAACGAGCTGAAGTGTCACCCCTCCATCTAGCATCTTTTAAGGAAAACAATTTAAGAAGAAAATAAACTTCAGTCAAAATATTTATAACAAGCTTTAAACAATTAATGTTCGGATGGGCCACCGATGATAGGCTGAGAGTCAGAATTCTTATGCGATACCTTCGAGTTGTCTATCAGTTAAAGAAAGCTCTGTCCTCCTTCACACATCAAAGCGAAAACACGTTTGTTTCGTTAGCCGTTCAAAAATGGAGAACATATCGGCTATTAGCACTTCTAATAAAACTATTTCGTTACCGTCGAGGTATCTTACTTCCAAAGCAGAAGAAATCGCAAATGTTTCTTGATGCTGTTATTAACATTGTTTCAAATGCCACCTGCAAATATATCTGCTCACGCTATTTGTACCCCATTATTTTCAACGCAGACTGATAGAATTTTCACAAATGTTGTCCCAACGAATAGTCTTACCCTTTCATCTATATAGCCTCTTTAGGGGAAAGTAATTAAAGAAAAAGAAATTGCGGCCTACGGTTTGCCTCGAAATTGACTGAAAATGATTCGGCATCCTGTTATTAGATGGATTTCAAAACCCAGCTGCAAAGATGAGGTCAATAACCGTAAAAACAGTAATTTTTTGGAAGCATACCCTAAAATAATATATTTGCTCAAGCGCTTTGTTTCTTTCCATTTACAAAGCAGAACAATAAAATTTGACAGATTCTTCCTCCAAGAATGAATCTCACCTTTCGGTCAGTCAAGTCTTTTATTAAAAGAAAGGAAATTTAAGAACAAAAGGAAATTCAAGCCAGAATGTTTTGTTATTTCAAGCTAAAGCAAACTGCATCAACCTTGAAACAATTAATGGTCGGGTGGGTCACTGATAATTGACTGTGATTCAGAACTTTGATAATAGATTTGTCTTTAAAAAACCGATAAAAACCTCTCTGCTCCGCACATATATCAAGGCTGAATAAGGCTCTTCGAAAGAAAAGTTTATTTTTGGTCATCAATATGGCGGGTGCTGATCTGATATTGGGAGCTGTGTTTCTGCCCATTCATATGTACACAGATTTGGGAGTCGCATATTCACTTTTGGAAATCAAATCGAGTCTGGAGTTTTTACCTCAGGTTTTTCTGGAACAGAACGGTTACCGTTTTCTTCCAAACATCATTGCTTTCTGCAGCCATGATGTCGGTTGAGAGATTTTACGCCATTTATTGGCCACTGAAGCACCCGGAACTTTCTCAAAAGGCATCAGATACCGCGTTCCCATTGTTGTAATGTTGGCATTAAGCATCACATTTCCACCATCTTTTTGGGTGTTAACTATTTTAACTACAATTATAGCAATAAAAATTTCGTTTTTGGCATCATTCTTTTTTATTCTGCTCTTCATCGTATGCTGCTGTAACATTGCTATCTGGAGAAAACGTCAACACAGAATGATCGCTTCCCAACAGCAAACCTGAACCTTGCAAAACCAACGCTTGACAAAAAAATTGTTGTTTGTGTCTATGGTTGCTTTGGTGTCATGTCTGCCCTCGATTATTTACAGGTCTTTACCCATTACCGAATCTTCCAAAAAAGTATTTATTACTGAGTTTTTACTTTATTCACACTTTTTTGTCAATACAGTTATAGTGCATTACGAATTCCGGAGTTTAGAGAAGCGCTGCATTTGTGCTGTCGGAAGAAGCAGCTAGGGATGGACATGAAATAAAATGAAAGAAGAAACAACAGGGTTGCCGCTTTGATGCCAGAGATACAACTACAAACATTGTCAACTGATCCATTTAGCAACAGCTTAAGTGCAAACAGGACGCCAGTTATCAACAAAGAAACCAGTAGTTGAGGTCGGAACAATTGGATTAAATGGAAATGCGTTGTTTGAAGAATAAGCACAGCTTGAGTTTACAAGCCATAAACGAAGTCAGTATAAACACAGTGGTTTCCCTAGAAATTCGTTACAACTAATTCTTGGTGCTTGTATCAGATGTGTTTCAAATGACAGCTACAAAACTGGACCAATTAATAGCGAGAACAATTACACTTAAATAACAAGTTTTTGAAACCATGCCATCTTGTAATGTGCGCCTCAGAAGCAAAGCAATTTAAGAAGCAATTAATTAAATTTATTTCAAGCTAAAGCGAAGTGTATCAAGTCTGAAACTATTAATTATTGGGTGAGTCACCCATGACTGGCTGAGAATCATAACTTAATTTATGATAACTTAAAATCGCGGCAATAGAATTTCGAGAAATTTTGCCCCCGACATATGAAGTCAACCCATGAGCTAGCCCGTTTGAAGGAAAGCAATTTAAGACTAAATTGCATTGCAGCCAGAACTTTTGCTTATTTCAAGCTAAAGTTAAGTGCGTATCAAGCTTGAAACTATTAATTATTGGGTAAGTCACTTATGATTGGCTAAAAAAATTGCGGGTGATTAAAACAGATGTTTCCTCTCCCACACATCAGAGTAACAACGATTTCGTTTCGATAACCCTGCTAAAATGGCTAGCATATCGACCACCAATACCTCTAACAATACTGTTTCGACATCTTCGTATGACTTTCCTTCCAAAGCAGAAGGAATAGTACTCTGCAGTGTTTTTGCGCTGGAAGCTCTTTTGATTGTCGCAGGAAATTTGCTCACGATAGTTCTCTTTGCATTGAACAAGGCCCTCCGAAAGAAGAGTTTGTTTTTGGTCATCAATATGGCGGTTGCTGATCTGTTATTGGGAGCTGTGTTTTTGCCCTTTCAAATGTACATTACCTGTGGGGACGCGTATTCACTCTGGACATCAAGTTTGAATTGCAGCTTTTACCTCATGTTTTTCTACCACGTAACCATTATCATTTTCTTACAAAGCTCATTACTCTCTGCAGCCATGATGTCGGTTGAGAGATTTTATGCGATTTATTGGCCATTAAAGCACCGAACATTGTCAGTGCGGGCATACCGCATTGTCATTTTTATAGTGTGGGCATTAAGTATCACATTTTCCATCGTCTATGGAGGTGTTATAATGTTAACCACAAGACGAAATGCAACTTACGCGTTCTCGTCAAACTTTTTGACTTTGTTATTCATCGTATGCTGCTGTAACATCGGTATTTGGAGGAAATTTCAGCACAGAGTTATCGCTTTCCGACAGCAAAGCAGAGCCTTGTTAGCCTTGCAAAACAAACGTCTGACAAAATCCTTGTTGTTCGTATCTATTGCTGCTTTGCTATCATGGCTGCCCTTGATTATTCACCGGTCTTTACCCGTTACCACCTCTTCCACAATATTATTTATTACCAATATTTTACTTTATTCCAACTCTTTTGTCAATCCAATCGTGTATGCATTACGAATCCCGGAGTTTAGACAAGCGCTGCGTTTGTGCTGTCTTAAGAGACACCTGGCGATGGACATGAAAGAAAGTGAAAGAAGAAATAACAGGGCTGCCGCTTTGATGCCGGAGATACAACTACAAACATTGTCCAGTATTTAAATAGTAGCTTGAGTGCAAACAGGACGTTATCAACGCCTGTCCAAATAGCTATTTACCAAGAAATCAATAGTTGAAGTCAAACAATTGGCTAATATGTAAATCATGATGCGTGTATTGTAGTGGAAGTGCAGCTTGTTCACAGGCCATGAACGAAATAAGTTTAGCCTCCGGTGGTTTCCTTAGAAATTGATTACAAAGGATTCTTCACGCTGTTGTTTGTGAAAGTATGCCGCCGTGTAATAAATTTGTTGAAGCCCTTCGTCGCGTATCATTCACATCGCAGACCAATAGAATTTCGATTCATTTCACCCCCAACGAGCAGTGTCGCCCCTCCACCAAGCCTTTCTAAAGAAAGCAATTTAAGAAGAAAATAAATTTCAGCTAGAATATTTTGTTATCTGAAGCTAAAGTTAAGTATATGAAATTTGAAATAATTAATAACCGGGTGGGTCACCGATGATAGACTGTGAATCAGAATTCTTATGATAACTTGGAATTACCTATTACAGAAAGCTTTTTGTTCCTCCTTCTTCAAAGCGAACACACTTTCGTTTCGTTGGCCGTGCTTAAAATCGATAAGATATCGCCTACCAGTACTTTAAAAAAAAACTATATCGTCTTCTTCGAGATATCTTCCTTCCAAAGTAGAAGGAATGGCAAATGTTTCTTGATGCTGTTATTAAATCTGTTTCAAACGCCACCTGCAAATTTGGGGGCAATAATTTTGTGAACTCTCGCCAATAAAAACCAAAATTGGGGAAAATGGCGGCCTATGGTATATCTTCTCCAGCTCTCTGTATCGCATTTTCAATATACAATGAACTCTCTCTAAGCGAACACCACTGTGAAGTGGACACCTCTTTAACCCATTGACTACCAGCCGCTTTTACGTTTTCGGAGTGATTTTCCAGCTATAAACGATCCATAGCATTTGGCAACTCTTTATTTGAAACTACCATGGAAAAGTGGTGCTGTCCTAAGGCACTGGAGGCTCAAGGTTTCTCAAAACGTCATTCTGACGTAGCTATTTTTCATCCGTGGAGCTACAACAACGGCCCAAGTCCGGTTTGCTTGCGATTTTTGCTAAGTTTACAGCCATTTTTCATCTTTAGTGGCTGCCTGATAAGCATCATTAAGCGTGACGGTAGCTAAGAGTCCACTTTCTCAAAGAATCGAGCAAGGTGATTTACTTTGTTGTCGAATTTGGCTTGTTACTCGACGAACTGGGAATTTGGCCGGTCGGACACTTAGTACCTTAGGTACTCGTCTTTTGACGAATTTCTCGACCTAAAAAATCGCCACGTTTCTTGCGTTTATTGGATATCCAAATTTAAAGGACATTCCATTTCGTGCTCACAACTGACAGTTAAGGCAATATTCGTGCGATTGAGAAAGTTGCAATGTTTTGAAGCATGGCAGTCTTGTGCGGTTGGTTTTGGCCGACACGGGTGCCAATGGGTTAAAGCGGCTGGCTGGTCCCGTTTCTCATCCAGTGGGTAGTCTCATGATTACCTCTGCAGCCACGACGGTATTCTTGGTTTCAAACTTTAAAAGTTTAACCCCCTTGATCAAGGCTATTTCATAGGAGAAAGTAAATTGCAGCCAGAATGTTTTGTTATTTCAGGTTATTTCAAGCTAAAGTAAAGAGCGTAGAAGGTCATCGATGATTGGCTGAGAATCAGAACTTTGATGATAACTTAGAACTGCATTGAAGAAAGCTGTCTGCTCTCCCTCACATCAAAGTAAAATCGCTCTCGTTTCGTTAGTCGTGCTTAAAATGGATAACATATCCACTATCAATACCTCTAACAATACTGTTTCGTCATCTTCGTGGTATCTTCTTTCCAAAGCAGTAGGAATAGTTCTCCCCCTGCAGTGTTTTTCATTGCGCTCGACGCTCTTTTAATTGTCGCTGGAAACTTTGCACTGAACAAGACTCTTCGAATGAAGAAAGGCTTATTTTTGGTCATTCATATGGCGGTTGGTAATCTGATATTGGGAGTTGAGTTTTTGCCTTTATAAATTTACATTGGTGTGGGCGACGGGTAATCACTCAGGGTACCAAGGTTGCACTTAATTTCATTACGTATCTATTTATTTGAAGACAGAATGCACGAACCGTGACTGCAGATACCGAGTTATCATGGAAGGAATATCCATGAGAAGATTGTTTTTACATTATTAATTTATTCAATACATTGTGAGTTCGTCGTATTTCTAACTCACGTGTGCTTGAAATCTCGAGGTACGAACTTCTTATATATTTCAAAAATAGGTAGCCTAAGGGCTACATGTGTGGGACACCACAGTACAATATGCATAAAAAACAACTGATAGAGTAGCTAGATGATTGGTATGAATAAATAAGGCAGAAAAGTCCATTCAAACGTATACAATGTACATGCAATTACTCCACGTAACTGCTGCAGGGCAGCCAGTGATAGGAAATCAAAATCAACGTTTGTTGAGGTCATTATTTGAACCACTGAGTAGAAAAATCAGTAGAATCACTTAACTGCGAGCAAACCTAAACTTTCAAAGAAAACTCGAGGATCATTTCCTCATTTCAGTTCTGAAACCCAAATTTGCGGGTGGCATTTGAAACAGATTTAATCACAGCATCAAGAAACATTTGCGATTTCTTCTACTGTGGAAGTAAGATACCTCGAAGGTAACGAAATAGTTTTATTAGAAGTGCTGATAGCCGATTTGTTCTCCATTTTTGTACGGTTAACGAAACGAAAGCGTTTTCGCTTAGATGTCTGAACGAGGACAGAGCTTTCTTTAATACAGAATTCTAAGTTATCACAAGAATTCTAATTCTCAACCAATCATCGGTGACCCACCTGATCATTAAGCTTGAAATAACAATTAACTTTTAGTTCTTCTTAAATTGATTTTCTTCAAAAAGCGTAGATGGAGGGGTGACACAGCTCGTTGTGAGTGAAATTTCTCGAAATTCTTTTGGTCTGCGTTGTTAATGATACGAGACAAAGTGCTTAAGGAAACGTATTATAAGGCAGTATGTTTTCAAAAAGTTCTTATTTATTTGTAATAGTTCTCGTTATTACTGGCTGGCTCCAAATTTGTAGCTTGTATTTGAAAGACATCTAATTATAACACGAACCAAAACCTATCACGACTTGCACGCGCGTATTTTCCCGCGCTTTACGCCGGCTACATGTAATTACTTCGCGTTCTGATTGGCTCGTCGCACTGCTTACTTCTGTTGTGATTGATCAGAGTAATTGCTTTGGTTTTGGTTTTACGACACTCAATTGAAAAGCGCTCTAGTAATAATAATAATAATAACAATAATAATAATAATAATAATAATAATAATAATAATAAAATACT
>JAEMWC010000035.1:1010000-1057500 GCA_016490735.1 Pachyseris speciosa
TTTAACCACAACGATTCCCATAGAAACTAATTACAAATCATTCTTGGGGCTGTTATTTGATGTCATTCAAATGCAAAATACAAAATTAAAGCCAATAATAGCGACAACTATTACAAATAAATAACAAATGTTTGAAAACATGCCGCCTTATAATATCTTTCCTCAAACTCAGGGTTTCGTATTATCCACAGCGCAGACTAATAGAATTTCAAGAAATCTTCCCCCCCCCCACCCTCCCCAACGAGAAGTCTCACCCTCTTGATCTAGCCTCTATGAAGGAAACTAAATTGAAGCAGGGGTGTTTTTTCATTATTATTTTAAAACATAGATGATCGGGTGGGTCACCAATGATTGGCTGAGAATCAGAATTTTAAAGATTTTTTGGAATTGCCAATTAAAGAAAGCTGCCTGCTCCCCCACACATCAAAGAGAAAACACCTTCACAAAATGCATCCAGGCAGAGAACTCAGTTTCATATATTACATAGAAGACTTTTGACCACAAAGGAAAATCGTTAATTTCAGGCGATTCAATGATTTGGGAAAATGAACACCGAATTGAATTACCTGACAGGCTATTTGGTGTCATATTTGAGTGATTTCCCTTACAAAGTGACCGTGGTTAATACAGGTCAAGACAACAGAAACAGTTTGTTACGACCGCTTAATAGACGTGAACTCTTAATGTAAGTTAAAATGACAGTAGCTAAGGGAAGTAGTTTTCGGGACTTCTGACAGTTGACTGCTTAATTATAAAGGGTGCCGGCTTAATGCGGTGCCGCTTAATATAAGTTCAACTGTGTTAAAGTGCACCTAAAGGCAAAAATGTTTCGTTGTTAAGCTAATTATTTCTTCCTATAGCAAACATAATTTACCATTTTCACCACGACATTTTGCTTTTCATGTATTGCACAAGCATGTAAAGTTAGTAAAACTGGCAGTCATATGGACCCACGACCGTCCTGTGAGAGGCATGGGCCTTTCTTTAATCTTTAATCATTGAGACAGTTTGTTCTCCGAGTTTGCGGAGAACAGACCCATGTTTCTGGCAGCTAGCTTGGTCGTGGATCCAAATGATTCCAGTTAAACGTTTTGCTAACTTGCTTAGCTTGCGTGGCTCATAAAAAGCAAATTTTGAGGTACAAATGGCACAATCTGTTTGTTTTTGGTGGAGAGATTTATCTTAAAAACAAAACCTATTTGAGTTGAATTTTGGTGCACTTTAAGAAAACTGAAAACGATTTTTATCTTCGTTTCGTTAACCGTACAAAAAATGAATAAGATATCGGCCCAGCAAACTTCTAATAATACTGTTTGGTCACCTTTGAGGTATCTTACTTCCAAAGCAGAAGTAATGGCAAGTGATTAAGACGAAATGCGCTAGAAAATCGAGCAATTTCAGGTTTTAGTGGACAAAAATCTGGTACCAGAATAATTTTAGGTATTTTACAGCCATTTTTACATTTTCTTAAAGCTAAATACATACGTAATTGCCTGAAATAACACCGAAAACAATTTCCCATGGGAACGAGAAAAAATAAATTTCAAAGTTAGAGAACTTGTGCAAACACAGGCAAAATTTCATCATTAGTTTCATTTCACCAGTACTTACAAATGTTTCATAGTTTACATTACTTCAACATTCGTTTTCGACGTTTGGTGTTGCTAGAAATGATTTTTGCAATACGATGTTTGCAATACGATGAAAATAATCTTGGTACAAGGTTTTTGTCCACTTGTTACTCGAACTTCTGGTGGATTCCGTCTTAATTCTCTGTGCTGTTATTAGATGTGTTTCAAATGCCAGCTGCAAACTCTGGGCCAGCATATAGTAAGAACTATTGTTAGTTTTTACTTTCACATACATGTTTCGGCAGTAACGTCTGCCTTCTGCGGTGCTACTTACAAGGAACTGATTCGATGATTGTATGTAGAATTAAAAACTGTCGTGTTAATTCTTAAAGATTACTCAGTGTCAGCCTCCTACTGTCTATTACCAATGATAACAAATTATAGGAAGCATGCCGCCTTATAATATATTTACTCAAGCTCCCGTTGTCGCATTGGTTTGAACGCAAAACAATACGTTTCGATATTTTTGCCCCAACGAAAAGTCATTTGATGTAGCCACCTTAAAGGAAAGCAATTAAAGAAAAATTGCAGCTAACGCTTTGCCTAGAAATTGATTGCGAATGATTCGTGATGCATAATAAATCGCAAATGATTTTTGATACCGTCATTACCTACGTTTCAAATGCCAGCTGCTAAAACGTTGTCAATAACAGTAAAAATAATAATTGTCTGGAAACATACCATCTTCTAATATGTTTGTTCAAGTGCTATATTTCATTTCCTTTACAACGCTGCCTAACAGAATTTTGACAATTTTGCCTCCATTGGGCAGTATCACCGGTAGATCTAGCCTCATCAAAAAATTAGCAAATTATAAAGAAGAAAGGAAATTGCAGCGATGACAGTATTCTTGGTTTCAAGTTAAAGCCTAAATTACATTTTAAAAGTCTAACCCCGTTGATCAAGGTTCTTTGAAGAAAAGCAATTTAGAAGTAAATTGCAGCCAGAATTTTTGTTATTTCACTGCTAAAGTAAAGTGCATCACAACTTCAAACAATGAATGATCGAGTGGGTCACCGATGATTGGCTGAGAATCAAGACTTGAATGATATCTTAAATTTGCATTTATTTAAAGAAATGCTCTCTGCTCCCCCACACATCAAAGTGAAAACTTAAAATGGATAACATATCGACTACTAACACCGCTAACAATACTGTTTCGTCATCTTCGTGGTATTATCCTTCCAAAGCAGAAGAAATAGTGTTCTGCAGTGTTTTTGCGTTGGAAACTGTTATGATTGTCGCTGGAAACGTGCTGACGATTGTTCTCTTTGCGTTGAACAAGACCCTTCGAAAGAAGAGTTTATTTTTGGTCATCAATATGGCGGTTGCTGATCTGTTATCGGGAGCTGTGTTTTTGCCTTTTCAAATTTACATGAATTGTGGGGACGTGTATTCACTCTGGACACCAAGTGTGGACTGGAGTTTTTACCTAACCGTTTTCTACCACGCAGTGATTACCGTTATCTTACAAGGCTCATTACTGTCTGCAGCCATGATGTCGGTTGAGAGATTTTACGCCATTTATTGGCCACTAAAGCACCGAACATTGTCAGTGCGTCTGTACCGAGTTCTCATTTTTATACTGTGGACATTAAGTATCACATTTGCCATCATCTATGGGGGTGTTATAGTGCTAACCGCAAGTAGAAATGCAACTTACATGTTTTCGTCATACTTTTTGATTTTGCTGATCATCGTGTGCTGCTGTAACATCGGTATTTGGAGAAAATTTCAGCACAGAGGGATCGCTTCCCAACAGCAAAACAGAACCTTGCAAAACCATCGCTTGACAAAAACCTTGTTGTTTGTATCTTTTGTTGCTTTGGTATCATGGCTGCCTACGATTGTTTTCAGTTTTTTACCCGTTACGCCGTCTTTCAAAACGGTATCTTTTACTGATGTTTTACTTTATTCCAACTCTTTTCTCAATCCAATCGTGTATGCGTTACGAATTCCGGAGTTTAGACAAGCGCTGCGTTTCTGCTGTCTTAAGAGGCAGCTGGCGATGCACGTAAAAGAAAATGCGGAAAGAAGAAATAACAAGCTTGCCCCTTTGATGCCGGAGACACAGCTACAAACATTGTCAACCGATCCAGTCAGCACTCTGAACAGGACATTATCAATGACTATCCAAATAGGCATTTCCCAAGAAACTAGTAGTTGAGGTTTGAACAATTGGATTTAATGGATATGTACTTGTTGTTTGTTATGGAAGTACAGCTTGGGCGCTTACCATTTTCACGATCCATTCGGGTGGAAATTTTAGGTGTAAATATTAAGTGCTGCAGCTTGTCCAAACACAAAAACTTACAAAAAAAGAAAAAGTACATTGATTTAAGCCGATGGCTTAAAATTTCTGAAACGTTCGAAATGGAATGGTATGTACCATTCATTTTCCAACCAGAATTTCCGGGTTTTCCGTGTAAATGGTAAGAACTCCTTGTTCACAGGCCATAAACAAACAGTTTACTTAGTTTTCACTCAGCGGTTTCCCTAGAAATTCATTCTCAATAATTCCTGGTGCGCGTGCTGTTATTAGATGCATGCGTTTGCCAGCTACAAACTGATTGGAGCCAATAAAAGCGAGACTATAGTTATCTATTAAAGAAATCTCTGTCCTCCTCTACACATCAAAGCGAAAACGCTTTCGTAATAGAAAACATATCGGCTATCAGCACTTCCGAGTAACGAAATTATTTCGTCACTTTCGAGGTATCTTACTTTCAAAGTAAAAGGAATCGCAAATGTTTCTTGATGCTGTTATTAAATCTGTTTCAAATGCCACCTGTAAATTTGAGGGCGATAATTTTGAGAACTATTATATCTGTTCACGCTCTCTGTGTCCCATTATTTTCAACGCAGACTAGGAGCCGAGCATTTTGACAAATGTTGCCCCCAACGAATAGTCTTACCCTTTCTAGCCTCTTTAGAGGAAAGCAATTTAAGAACAACAAATTGGGGCCAACGGTTTACCTCGAAATTGACTGAAAACGATTCGACATCCTGTTAAATAAATGGGTTTCAAAAGCCAGCTGCTACGATGAGGTCAATAACAGTAAAAACAGTAACAATACAAAGAGTAATTTTTTGGAAGCATAACCTAAAATAGTATGTTTGCTCAAGCACTTTGTTTCTTTCCATTTACAAGGCAGAACAATAAAATTTTGACAGATTCTCAACCCCCAAAGAACGAATCCCACCTTTTTGTCAGTCAAGTTTCTTTTATTAAAAGAAAACAATTTAAGAAGAAAGGAAATTCAAACCAGAATTTTATTTCAAGCTAAAGTAAGGTGTATCAAGCTTGAAGCATTTAACGAGCGGGTGCATGGGTCATCAATGACATTGACTGAGAATTAGAATTCTTAAGATTGGAATTGCCTATTAAAGAAAGCCGTCAGCTCCCCCACACACCAAGGCGAAAACGCTTTCGTTTCGTTAACCGTTCAAAAATGAATAACATATCGGCTACCAACACCTCTAACAATACTGTTTCGTCATCTTCGTGGTATCTTCTTTCCGGCAAAGCAGAAGGAATAGTGTTCTGCAGTGTTTTTCCGCTGGAAGCTCTTTTCATTTTTCGGCGCTGGAAACTTGCTCATGATTGTTCTCTTTGCGCTGAACAAGACCCTTCGACGAAAGAAAAGTCTACTTTTAGTCATCAATATGGCGGTTGCGGATATGAAATTAGGAGATGTGTTTCTGCTGATTCATATGTACATAGATTTCGGGCGTCGCATATTCACTTTTGAAAACCCAGTGAGTCTGGAGTTTTTACCTCAGGTTTTTCTGCAACAGAACGGTTACCGTTTTCTTACAAAGTTCATTGCTTTCTGCAGCCATGATGTCGGTTGAGAGATTTTACGCCATTTATTGACCGCTGAAGCACCGAACTTTCTCACGAAGCAAATACCGCGTTGTTATTTTTGTAGTGTGGCCATTAAGCATCACATTTTCCATCATCTCCTACGTGTAAACTGTTTTAACTACAATAGCAATACAAAGTTCGTTTTTCGGATCATTCTTTTTTTGTTCTGCTCTTCATCGTATGCTGCTGTAACATTGGTATCTGGAGAAAGCTTTCGCACAGAGTGATCGCTTTCCAAAAGCAAACCAGAGCCCTGCAAAAACCAACGCTTAACCAAACCTTTGTTGTTTGTATCTTTTGCTCTGGTATCATGGCTGCCCTCGATTATTCAGTCACAGGTCTTTACCCATTAAAAAGTACTTATTACTGATTTTTTACTTTATTCCAACTTTTTGTTAATCCAGTCATATATGCATTACGAATTCAGTTGTGTTTGTGCTGTATTAAGAGAGAGCTGGCGATCGACATGAAAGAAAACGGAAGAAGAAATAACAGGGCTGCCGCTTTGATGCCGGAGATACAACTAGAAACTTTGTCAACCGATCCATTCACCAATAGCTTAAGTGCACAGAACGAAGAAAGCAGTAGTTGAGGTCGGAACAATTGGATTAAATGGAAATGCGTTGTTTGAAGAAGAAGTGCAGCTTGTTCACAGGCCATAAACAAACAAACGGTTTCCCTAGAAATTCGTTACGAATAATTCTTGGTACTGTAGATACCAGAAGATAAAAGTACATATCTTTTGTTACGAGTGAGTATAAGAAATTTAACGTCTAGTAAAAGTGTAAAAATATGAAAAAGAAGAATTTTAAAAACATCTAGTATATCAGCTACAAAACTGGACCAATTAATAGCGAGAACTATTACAAATAAATAACAAGTTTTTGAAAGCATGCCATCTTGTAATGTTTTTTGATGCACTCTGTCTCGTGTCATTCACAACGGAGCCAATATAATTTCGAGAAATTTTCCCCCAACGAGCAGTCTCACCACCTTCATCTAGCCTCCTTGAAGGAAACCAATTTAAAAAGAAATTAAATTGCAGCCAGAATTTTGGGTTATTTCATATTAAAGTAAAATGTGTCAAGCTTGAAACTATAGTTTATTGGGTGAGTCACCCATGAATGGCTGTGAATCAGAACTTTTATGACCACTTAAAATTGCGCGTGATTTTAATTAAAAAAAGCTGTTCGCTCTCCCAGACGTCAAAGTAAAAACGCTTTCGTTTCGACAACTGTGCTTAAAATGGATAACATATCCACGACCAATACCTCTAACAATACTGTTACGTCATCTTTGCGGTATCTTCCCTCCAAAGCAGAAGGAATAGTGCTCTGCAGAGTTTGTGCGCTGGAAGCTCTTTTGATTGTCGCAGGAAACTTGCTAACGATTGTTTTCTTTGCATTTATAAGACCCTTCGAAAGAAAAGTTTATATTTGGTCATCAATATGGCGATTGCTGATCTGATATTGGGAGCTGTGTTTTTGCCTTTTGAAATTTATATAAGTTGTGGGACGAGTATTCACTCTGGACACCAAGTGTGCACTGGGGCTTTTACGTCCTCCTTTTCTACATCATAACTCTTATCGGTTTCTTACAAGGCTCGTTACTGTCTGCAGTCATGATGTCGGTTGACAGGTTTTACGCCATTTATTGACCACTAAAGCACCGAACGTTTTCAGGGCGAGCATACCACGTTGTCATTTTTATAGTGTGGACTTTTAGTATCACATTTTCCATCATCTATGGGGTTGTTAGAGTGTTGACCCCACGAAAAAATGCATCTTACGTGTTCTCGTCATACTTTTTGATTTTGCTACTCATCGTATGCTGCTGTAACATCGTATTTGGAGGAAATTTCACAGTGATCGCTTCCCAACAGCAAAACAGAAACTTGTCAGCCTTGAAAAACCAACGCCTGACAAAAACCTTGTTGTTTGTATCTATTGTTGCTTTGCTATCATGGCTGCCCTTGATTATTCACCGGTCTTTACCCGTTACCACCTCTTGCAAAATATTATTTATTACTAATTTTTTACTTTATTCTAACTCTTTTGTCAATCCAATCGTGTATGCATTACGAATTCCGGAGTTTAGACAAGCGCTGCGTTTGTGCTGCCTCAAGAAGCAGCTGGCGATGGACATGAAAGAAAATGAAAGAAGAAATAACAGGGCTGCCGCTTTGATGCCTGAGATACAACTACAAACATTGTCAACCGATCCAATCAGCAATAGCTTAAGTGCAAACATGGCATTATCAATGCTTGTCCAAATAGGCATTTACCAAGAAACCAGTAGTTGAAAGCCAACAATTGGCTAAAATGTAAATGCGTTTCTTGTAGTGGAAGTGCAGCTTGTTCACAGGCCAGAAACAGACTCAGTTTAACCACGGCGGTTTCCCTAGAAATTCGTTACAAATAATTCTTGCTACTGTTATTAGATGTTTGAAATGCCAGCTGCAAAACTGGAGCCAACAATACCGAGAACTATTATAAATAAATAACCTGCCATCTAATATGTTTCAGGGGCACCAACGAGCCAAATCAATCCAAAGCTGTAGAAAGGCACTTTGAAGTATATTATGGTGTTTGAAGTCTGTTTAAAGTGATGTTTTCGCGAGCTAGAAGAATATGATCTGTTCGGATTAAAATGTTAGGGAGCAAAAAATGCTAGCTGAAATCAGCTTTCCACGAACTTTTTAGGGGACCATTTTCTTTCCGAAAATGCTAGCTGAGGTTTTTTATTGCCCAAAAACAGCAAATACGACCATTTTGAAAATCTCAGCAGCTATAATTTCTCATTGCGAATCTTTTAGGCCACCTTTCAGTTACGAAAATCTGAGTGCACTCTTTAATCGACGCCGAAAATCTAAGGCGAACTATCCCTCCACCGAACAAATATCTATCTTGTCGCTGGGTGCCCCTGATGTTTCCTCAAGCGCTCTGTCTCGTATGATTCACAACGCAAATCAATAGAATTTCGACAGATTTTACCTTCAACGAGCAGTGTTCCCCCATTGATCTAGCCTATTTGAATTAAAGCAATTTAAGAGGCAGATAAATTGCAGCCAAATGTTTTGTTATTTCAAGCTAGTGTAAAGAGCATTCACCTTGAGAGAATTAGTGACCGGGTGGGTCACCGATGATTGGCTGTGAATCAGAATTCTTATGATTCCTTAGAACTGCCTGTTAAGGAAAGTAGTTTGCTCCCCCACATATCAAAGCGAAAACGCTTTCGTTTCGCTAACGGTTCATAAATGGATAACTTAATGGCTATCGACACTTCTTATCTCGCTCTTTTGTCTCCTTCGAGGTTCCTTCTAAAGCAGAAGGAATAGCAAATGAGTTTTGATGCTGTTATGTATCAGTGAATTCTAAAACCGCCCATAACCCCACACCCCGGGCATACCCTGGCTATTTGAACCTACATATGTCCCGCACGGTGGGGCATTTGACTATCGGCTAAACATTGGTCGGCGGTCGCAAGCTAAAGGGTTTTGCGCGTCATTCGCACGCAGTTCACCAAGGGAGCAGCTTCGTTCCCTTCAATTCAAGATTCCGCGTAGGTTTTCCCTTGTTTACTAAATATACGGTCGATATCCCTTTATTCAAAGTTAGGAGTGCCGACAAAAGACAGCGAAAAAGAGTTTAAGAGCACAATTTTTCGATGAGCGGGGAGCGTGCCAAAATGCTTGATACAACGAGTGATCTGTTATAGATGTATACTTGATTTGCCCCTTTTGAGGCCCGGACGGTGGGGCATTTGACCGTCTAAACTGGAAACACGGCGGGGCATTTGATCAAATATTTCAAAAAAGTAAAATGCCTGGGGTTTGCCTCCGGGGGGAGGGATGGGCATTTTTGGAATTGACTGATACGTTATTACATGTGCTTCAAAACCCAGCTGCAAAAAGATGGCCAATAACAGTAAAACTAGCAAATTGTTTTGGAAAACTTACCCGCTTTTAACGTTTGTGCAATCGCTCTGAGTCATTTCATTTACAAAGCAGACCAATAGAGTTTGATAAATTTGATCCCCAACGAGCAGTCTCACCCCTTTCATCTAGCCTCGTTAAAAGAAAGCAATTTAAGGACAAAATAAATTACATGCAGTCAGAATGTTTTGTTATTTCAAGCTAATGTAAAGTGCTTTAACCTTGAAACAATTATTGATCGACTGGGTCACCGATGATTGGCTGTGAATCGGATTTCTTATGATAGCTTAGAATTGCCTTTAAAAAACCTGTCCGCTCCCCCACACAACCGATCCAGTCAGCATTGAACAGGACATTATCAATGACTGTCCAAATAGGCATTTCTCAGGTAAATTGTAGTTGAGTTTGAACAATTGGATTTAGTGGAAATTTACTTGTTGTTTGTAATGGAAGTACTATAACAGCTCGGGCACTTACCATTTACATGATCCATTCGGGTGGAAATTTTAGGTGTAAATATTCAGTCCTGCACTACATGTCCAAACACAAAAACTCCAAAAGAAAAGAAAAAGTGCACTGATTAAGCTGATGACCTATAATTTCGAAAACGTTCCAAATGGAATGGTATGTACCATTTCATTTTCCAACCAGAATTTCCGTGTTTTCCGTGTAAATGGTAACAACTCCTTGCTCAAAGGCCATAAACAAACTTAGTCTACACTCAGCGGCTTAACTTGAAATTCATTCCCAATAAGTCCTGGTTCGCATGCTATTATTAGATGCATGCGTTTGCCAGCTACAAACTGATTGGAGCCAATAATAGCGTGACTATTCCGCCATATAATATGTTTTCTCTAGTCCTTTGTCTCGTATCATTCACAACGCAGACCAATAGAATTTCGAGACATTCTACCCTCCCCCTTCCCCCTCCCCCCTTCCCCCTCCCCCCCCCCCCCCAACGAGCTGAAGTGTCACCCCTCCATCTAGCATCTTTTAAGGAAAACAATTTAAGAAGAAAATAAACTTCAGTCAAAATATTTATAACAAGCTTTAAACAATTAATGTTCGGATGGGCCACCGATGATAGGCTGAGAGTCAGAATTCTTATGCGATACCTTCGAGTTGTCTATCAGTTAAAGAAAGCTCTGTCCTCCTTCACACATCAAAGCGAAAACACGTTTGTTTCGTTAGCCGTTCAAAAATGGAGAACATATCGGCTATTAGCACTTCTAATAAAACTATTTCGTTACCGTCGAGGTATCTTACTTCCAAAGCAGAAGAAATCGCAAATGTTTCTTGATGCTGTTATTAACATTGTTTCAAATGCCACCTGCAAATATATCTGCTCACGCTATTTGTACCCCATTATTTTCAACGCAGACTGATAGAATTTTCACAAATGTTGTCCCAACGAATAGTCTTACCCTTTCATCTATATAGCCTCTTTAGGGGAAAGTAATTAAAGAAAAAGAAATTGCGGCCTACGGTTTGCCTCGAAATTGACTGAAAATGATTCGGCATCCTGTTATTAGATGGATTTCAAAACCCAGCTGCAAAGATGAGGTCAATAACCGTAAAAACAGTAATTTTTTGGAAGCATACCCTAAAATAATATATTTGCTCAAGCGCTTTGTTTCTTTCCATTTACAAAGCAGAACAATAAAATTTGACAGATTCTTCCTCCAAGAATGAATCTCACCTTTCGGTCAGTCAAGTCTTTTATTAAAAGAAAGGAAATTTAAGAACAAAAGGAAATTCAAGCCAGAATGTTTTGTTATTTCAAGCTAAAGCAAACTGCATCAACCTTGAAACAATTAATGGTCGGGTGGGTCACTGATAATTGACTGTGATTCAGAACTTTGATAATAGATTTGTCTTTAAAAAACCGATTAAAACCTCTCTGCTCCGCACATATATCAAGGCTGAATAAGGCTCTTCGAAAGAAAAGTTTATTTTTGGTCATCAATATGGCGGGTGCTGATCTGATATTGGGAGCTGTGTTTCTGCCCATTCATATGTACACAGATTTGGGAGTCGCATATTCACTTTTGGAAATCAAATCGAGTCTGGAGTTTTTACCTCAGGTTTTTCTGGAACAGAACGGTTACCGTTTTCTTCCAAACATCATTGCTTTCTGCAGCCATGATGTCGGTTGAGAGATTTTACGCCATTTATTGGCCACTGAAGCACCCGGAACTTTCTCAAAAGGCATCAGATACCGCGTTCCCATTGTTGTAATGTTGGCATTAAGCATCACATTTCCACCATCTTTTTGGGTGTTAACTATTTTAACTACAATTATAGCAATAAAAATTTCGTTTTTGGCATCATTCTTTTTTATTCTGCTCTTCATCGTATGCTGCTGTAACATTGCTATCTGGAGAAAACGTCAACACAGAATGATCGCTTCCCAACAGCAAACCTGAACCTTGCAAAACCAACGCTTGACAAAAAAATTGTTGTTTGTGTCTATGGTTGCTTTGGTGTCATGTCTGCCCTCGATTATTTACAGGTCTTTACCCATTACCGAATCTTCCAAAAAAGTATTTATTACTGAGTTTTTACTTTATTCACACTTTTTTGTCAATACAGTTATAGTGCATTACGAATTCCGGAGTTTAGAGAAGCGCTGCATTTGTGCTGTCGGAAGAAGCAGCTAGGGATGGACATGAAATAAAATGAAAGAAGAAACAACAGGGTTGCCGCTTTGATGCCAGAGATACAACTACAAACATTGTCAACTGATCCATTTAGCAACAGCTTAAGTGCAAACAGGACGCCAGTTATCAACAAAGAAACCAGTAGTTGAGGTCGGAACAATTGGATTAAATGGAAATGCGTTGTTTGAAGAATAAGCACAGCTTGAGTTTACAAGCCATAAACGAAGTCAGTATAAACACAGTGGTTTCCCTAGAAATTCGTTACAACTAATTCTTGGTGCTTGTATCAGATGTGTTTCAAATGACAGCTACAAAACTGGACCAATTAATAGCGAGAACAATTACACTTAAATAACAAGTTTTTGAAACCATGCCATCTTGTAATGTGCGCCTCAGAAGCAAAGCAATTTAAGAAGCAATTAATTAAATTTATTTCAAGCTAAAGCGAAGTGTATCAAGTCTGAAACTATTAATTATTGGGTGAGTCACCCATGACTGGCTGAGAATCATAACTTAATTTATGATAACTTAAAATCGCGGCAATAGAATTTCGAGAAATTTTGCCCCCGACATATGAAGTCAACCCATGAGCTAGCCCGTTTGAAGGAAAGCAATTTAAGACTAAATTGCATTGCAGCCAGAACTTTTGCTTATTTCAAGCTAAAGTTAAGTGCGTATCAAGCTTGAAACTATTAATTATTGGGTAAGTCACTTATGATTGGCTAAAAAAATTGCGGGTGATTAAAACAGATGTTTCCTCTCCCACACATCAGAGTAACAACGATTTCGTTTCGATAACCCTGCTAAAATGGCTAGCATATCGACCACCAATACCTCTAACAATACTGTTTCGACATCTTCGTATGACTTTCCTTCCAAAGCAGAAGGAATAGTACTCTGCAGTGTTTTTGCGCTGGAAGCTCTTTTGATTGTCGCAGGAAATTTGCTCACGATAGTTCTCTTTGCATTGAACAAGGCCCTCCGAAAGAAGAGTTTGTTTTTGGTCATCAATATGGCGGTTGCTGATCTGTTATTGGGAGCTGTGTTTTTGCCCTTTCAAATGTACATTACCTGTGGGGACGCGTATTCACTCTGGACATCAAGTTTGAATTGCAGCTTTTACCTCATGTTTTTCTACCACGTAACCATTATCATTTTCTTACAAAGCTCATTACTCTCTGCAGCCATGATGTCGGTTGAGAGATTTTATGCGATTTATTGGCCATTAAAGCACCGAACATTGTCAGTGCGGGCATACCGCATTGTCATTTTTATAGTGTGGGCATTAAGTATCACATTTTCCATCGTCTATGGAGGTGTTATAATGTTAACCACAAGACGAAATGCAACTTACGCGTTCTCGTCAAACTTTTTGACTTTGTTATTCATCGTATGCTGCTGTAACATCGGTATTTGGAGGAAATTTCAGCACAGAGTTATCGCTTTCCGACAGCAAAGCAGAGCCTTGTTAGCCTTGCAAAACAAACGTCTGACAAAATCCTTGTTGTTCGTATCTATTGCTGCTTTGCTATCATGGCTGCCCTTGATTATTCACCGGTCTTTACCCGTTACCACCTCTTCCACAATATTATTTATTACCAATATTTTACTTTATTCCA
The DNA here is from genome assembly GCA_016490735.1 of Pachyseris speciosa. Classification (NCBI taxonomy): domain Eukaryota; kingdom Metazoa; phylum Cnidaria; class Anthozoa; order Scleractinia; family Pachyseridae; genus Pachyseris; species Pachyseris speciosa. The sequence continues at coordinate 1,023,713 of JAEMWC010000035.1, forward strand.
ACTCTTTTGTCAATCCAATCGTGTATGCATTACGAATCCCGGAGTTTAGACAAGCGCTGCGTTTGTGCTGTCTTAAGAGACACCTGGCGATGGACATGAAAGAAAGTGAAAGAAGAAATAACAGGGCTGCCGCTTTGATGCCGGAGATACAACTACAAACATTGTCCAGTATTTAAATAGTAGCTTGAGTGCAAACAGGACGTTATCAACGCCTGTCCAAATAGCTATTTACCAAGAAATCAATAGTTGAAGTCAAACAATTGGCTAATATGTAAATCATGATGCGTGTATTGTAGTGGAAGTGCAGCTTGTTCACAGGCCATGAACGAAATAAGTTTAGCCTCCGGTGGTTTCCTTAGAAATTGATTACAAAGGATTCTTCACGCTGTTGTTTGTGAAAGTATGCCGCCGTGTAATAAATTTGTTGAAGCCCTTCGTCGCGTATCATTAACATCGCAGACCAATAGAATTTCGATTCATTTCACCCCCAACGAGCAGTGTCGCCCCTCCACCAAGCCTTTCTAAAGAAAGCAATTTAAGAAGAAAATAAATTTCAGCTAGAATATTTTGTTATCTGAAGCTAAAGTTAAGTATATGAAATTTGAAATAATTAATAACCGGGTGGGTCACCGATGATAGACTGTGAATCAGAATTCTTATGATAACTTGGAATTACCTATTACAGAAAGCTTTTTGTTCCTCCTTCTTCAAAGCGAACACACTTTCGTTTCGTTGGCCGTGCTTAAAATCGATAAGATATCGCCTACCAGTACTTTAAAAAAAAACTATATCGTCTTCTTCGAGATATCTTCCTTCCAAAGTAGAAGGAATGGCAAATGTTTCTTGATGCTGTTATTAAATCTGTTTCAAACGCCACCTGCAAATTTGGGGGCAATAATTTTGTGAACTCTCGCCAATAAAAACCAAAATTGGGGAAAATGGCGGCCTATGGTATATCTTCTCCAGCTCTCTGTATCGCATTTTCAATATACAATGAACTCTCTCTAAGCGAACACCACTGTGAAGTGGACACCTCTTTAACCCATTGACTACCAGCCGCTTTTACGTTTTCGGAGTGATTTTCCAGCTATAAACGATCCATAGCATTTGGCAACTCTTTATTTGAAACTACCATGGAAAAGTGGTGCTGTCCTAAGGCACTGGAGGCTCAAGGTTTCTCAAAACGTCATTCTGACGTAGCTATTTTTCATCCGTGGAGCTACAACAACGGCCCAAGTCCGGTTTGCTTGCGATTTTTGCTAAGTTTACAGCCATTTTTCATCTTTAGTGGCTGCCTGATAAGCATCATTAAGCGTGACGGTAGCTAAGAGTCCACTTTCTCAAAGAATCGAGCAAGGTGATTTACTTTGTTGTCGAATTTGGCTTGTTACTCGACGAACTGGGAATTTGGCCGGTCGGACACTTAGTACCTTAGGTACTCGTCTTTTGACGAATTTCTCGACCTAAAAAATCGCCACGTTTCTTGCGTTTATTGGATATCCAAATTTAAAGGACATTCCATTTCGTGCTCACAACTGACAGTTAAGGCAATATTCGTGCGATTGAGAAAGTTGCAATGTTTTGAAGCATGGCAGTCTTGTGCGGTTGGTTTTGGCCGACACGGGTGCCAATGGGTTAAAGCGGCTGGCTGGTCCCGTTTCTCATCCAGTGGGTAGTCTCATGATTACCTCTGCAGCCACGACGGTATTCTTGGTTTCAAACTTTAAAAGTTTAACCCCCTTGATCAAGGCTATTTCATAGGAGAAAGTAAATTGCAGCCAGAATGTTTTGTTATTTCAGGTTATTTCAAGCTAAAGTAAAGAGCGTAAGCTTGAAACAATTAATAATCGAGAAGGTCATCGATGATTGGCTGAGAATCAGAACTTTGATGATAACTTAGAACTGCATTGAAGAAAGCTGTCTACTCTCCCTCACATCAAAGTAAAATCGCTCTCGTTTCGTTAGTCGTGCTTAAAATGGATAACATATCCACTATCAATACCTCTAACAGTACTGTTTCGTCATCTTCGTGGTATCTTCTTTCCAAAGCAGTAGAAATAGTTCTCCCCCTGCAGTGTTTTTCATTGCGCTCGACGCTCTTTTAATTGTCGCTGGAAACTTTGCGCTGAACAAGACTCTTCGAATGAAGAAAGGCTTATTTTTGGTCATTCATATGGCGGTTGGTAATCTGATATTGGCAGTTGAGTTTTTGCCGTTATAAATTTACATTGGTGTGGGCGACGGGTAATCACTCAGGGTACCAAGGTTGCACTTAATTTCATTACGTATCTATTTATTTGAAGACAGAATTCACGAACCGTGACTACAGATACCGAGTTATCATGGAAGGAATATCCATGAGAAGATTGTTTTTACATTATTAATTTATTCAATACATTGTGAGTTCGTCGTATTTCTAACTCACGTGTGCTTGAAATCTCGAGGTACGAACTTCTTATATATTTCAAAAATAGGTAGCCTAAGGGATACATGTGTGGGACACCACAGTACAATATGCATAAAAAACAACTGATAGAGTAGCTAGATGATTGGTATGAATAAATAAGGCAGAAAAGTCCATTCAAACGTATACAATGTACATGCAATTACTCCACGTAACTGCTGCAGGGCAGCCAGTGATAGGAAATCAAAATCAACGTTTGTTGAGGTCATTATTTGAACCACTGAGTGGAAAAATCAGTAGAATCACTTAACTGCGAGCAAACCTAAACTTTCAAAGAAAACTCTAGGATCATTTCCTCATTTCAGTTCTGAAACCCAAATTTGCGGGTGGCATTTGAAACAGATTTAATCACAGCATCAAGAAACATTTGCGATTTCTTCTGCTGTGGAAGTAAGATACCTCGAAGGTAACGAAATAGTTTTATTAGAAGTGCTGATAGCCGATTTGTTCTCCATTTTTGTACGGTTAACGAAACGAAAGCGTTTTCGCTTAGATGTCTGAACGAGGACAGAGCTTTCTTTAATACAGAATTCTAAGTTATCACAAGAATTCTAATTCTCAACCAATCATCGGTGACCCACCTGATCATTAAGCTTGAAATAACAATTAACTTTTAGTTCTTCTTAAGTTGATTTTCTTCAAAAAGCGTAGATGGAGGAGTGACACAGCTCGTTGTGAGTGAAATTTCTCGAAATTCTTTTGGTCTGCGTTGTTAATGATACGAGACAAAGTGCTTAAGGAAACGTATTATAAGGCAGCATGTTTTCAAAAAGTTCTTATTTATTTGTAATAGTTCTCGTTATTACTGGCTGGCTCCAAATTTGTAGCTTGTATTTGAAAGACATCTAATTATAACACGAATAATAATAATAATAATAATAATAATAATAATAATAATAATAATAGAGCGGTTTTAAATTGAGTGTCGAAAGTAATTATGGTTTTGCTTTGGTTTTGCATTGCTTCGCTCTGTGATTGGCCAGGAAAACTCGCGCCACATTCTCAACCAATGAGAAGCAAAACCAAAACCTATCACGACTTGCACGCGCGTATTTTCCCGCGCTTTACGCCGGCTACATGTAATTTCTTCGCGTTCTGATTGGCTCGTCGCACTGCTTAGTTCTGTTGTGATTGATCAGAGTAATTGCTTTGGTTTTGGTTTTACGACACTCAATTGAAAAGCGCTCTAGTAATAATAATAATAATAATAATAATAATAATAATAATAATAATAATAAAATACTTATCTAGCGCTATTTACATAAAAATGATCAGTAGCGCTTTTCTTAAACATCTTATCCAAATAGTATGAATATACAATGTAAAATACAAGAATCATTTGTAATCAATTTCAAGGAAAGCTGCAGTGTTTAAACTGACTCTGTTTATGGCTTGTGGACAAGCTGGACTTCCACTGCAAACAACGCATTCACATTTAATCTAATTGTTCGGACCTCAGCTACTGATTTCTTGGTAAATGCCTATTTGGACAGTCGTTGATATTGTCCTGTTTGCACTTAAACTGTAGCTGACTGGGAAGCGATCATTCTGTGAAAAAATTTTCTCCAAATACCGATGTTACAGCAGTATACGATGAGCAGCAGAATAAAAAAGGTTGATACCATTAAGAAAATTTCAATTCCAATTGTAGTTGAAACAGATAAAGCCCGAGACATGATGGAAACTATGACGCTTAATGCCCACACTACAAAAATAACAACGCGGTATAGTCGCCGAGACAGAGTTCGGTGCTTTAGCGGCCAATAAACAGTGAATAAATGGCTTAAAATCTCTCAACCAACATCATGGCTGCAGAACAACAATAACAATACTTTATTTATACATGTAACACCAAGTAGCTCCTAAGTACTCGTTAAAACGTGTACGTGTGTAAAAAAAGCAATGAACCTTGTAAGAAGATGGTAACGGTTCTGTTGCAGAAAAGCCTGAGGTAAAAACTGCAGACTCAATTGGTTTCCAAAGTGAGTAGGCGACGCCCAAATCTATGTATCAGATGAATCGACAGAAACACAGCTCCCAATATCAGATCAGCAACCGCCATATTGATGACCAAGAATAATCGTTTCTTTCGAAGAGCCTTGTCCAGCGCAAAGAGGATAATCGTAAGGAAGACAATCAAAAGAGCTTCCAGTGCGAAAACACTGCAGAGCACTATTCCGTCTGCTTTGGAAGGAAGACACCACGAAGATGACGAAACCATATTGTTATAAGTGTTGGTAGCCGATATGTTACCCATCATAAGCACTGTTATTGCAACGAAATTTGTTTCACCTTTATATTATGTGGGGAGCAGATAGCTTTTTTCAGTTTTTTAATATCAAATCTATTATCATAAAAATTCAAATATCAGTGACCCACCCGAGCATCATGAATTGTTTAATTTTAGTGTGAATGATATATGAAATGAATCATATATGAACTGCGAAAATGAAATCAAATGAAGAATGATCCTCGCAGTTGTGAACGTAATTTATGCAATTACGAAAAGAAGCCTGAAAGAAATTCAGGACTTCAACGGGGTTTAAACCCGTGACCTCGCGATTACCGGTGCGATGCTCTAACCAACTGAGCTATGAAGCCACTGACGTTGGGAGCAGGTCAATTATGGGTTCATATGTTCCCGTGAAAGAAATGAGTGTGAATGATATATGAAATGAATCATATATGAACTGCGGAAATGAAATCAAATGAAGAATGATCCTCGCAGTTGTGAACACAATTTATGCAATTGCGAAAAGAAGCCTGAAAAAATTCAGGACTTCAACGGGGTTTGAACTCGTGACCTCGCGATTACCGGTGCGATGCTCTAACCAACTGAGCTATGAAGCCACTGACGTTGGGAGCAGGTCAATTATTACAATAACTGACCTAAAGGTGAGACTCCTTCGTGGGCGTAGAATCTGCAAAAATTTATTGTTCTACCTTGTAAATGGAAAGAAACAAAGCGCTCGAGCAAACATATTATTTTAGGGTATGCTTCCAAAAAATTACTGTTTTTACGGTTACTGACCTCATCGTTGAAGGTAGCTTTTGAAACCCATCTGATAACAGGATGCATTAAGCTTGAAGCAATTAGTGTTCGGGTGGGTCAAACATCATTGGCTCTGATACAGAATTTTTCTGTTATCTCAGAATTGCCTTAAAGAAAGCCGTTTGCTCCCCACACATCAAAGTAGAAACGCCTTCGTTTCGATAACCCTCCTCAAAATGGATAACATATCGGCTACTAACTCCTCCAATAATACTGTTTCGTCCTCTTAATGGCGTCTTCGCTCCAAAGCAGAAGGAATCGCACTCTGCAGTGTTTTAGCGCTGCAAGCTCTTTTGATTGTCGCAGGAAACTTGCTCACGATTTTTCTCTTTGCGCTGAACAAGACCCTTCGAAAACAAAGTTTATTTTTTGCCATCAATATGACGGTTGCATATCTTACATTAGGAGCTGTGTTTCAGCCCTTTCAAATTTACATGTATTGTGGGCACTGGTATTCACTCTGGACACCAAGTGCACTGGAGTTCGTACGTCTAAAATTTCTTCAACGGAGCGTTTAAGGGTTTCTTACGAGTCTCATTGCTGTCTGCAGCCATGATTTCGGTTGAAAGATTGTATGCTATTTATTGGCCGCTAAAGCACCGAACATTGTCAGGGCGACTATACCGAGTTATTATTGCAATAGCGTGGACTTTAGGTATCGCATTTTCCACCATGTTTTCGGTGTTAATTGTTATGAATGCAAAAGGAATTGAAAATTACTCCTTGTTGTCAAACTATTTGATTCTACTCATCATCGTGTGCTGCTGTAACATCGGTATTTGGAGGAAATTTCAGCACAGAGTGATCGCCCCACAACAGCAAAACAGACCTTTGTCCGCCTTGCAAAACCATCTTTTGACAAAGACAGGCTTGTTGTTTGTATCTAATGTTGCTCTGCTATCATGGCTGCCCTCGATTATTGTAGGGTATTTATACCTTACCACCTCCATCCCTGCCGAAGTATCATTAACTGCGCATGCTGTTTTTCTCCTTTATTCCAACTCTTTTGTAAATCCAATCGTGTATGCATTACGAACTCCGGAGTTTAGACAAGCGCTGCGTTCGTGCTGTCTTCAGAGGCAGGTGGCAAAGAACATGAAAGAAAATGCAAGAAGAAATAACAGGGCTACCGCTTTGATGCCGGATATAGAGCTACCGATAACCAATTCAGCTAGCAAACGCTTAAGTGAAAACAGGACGTTATCAAAGCTTGTCCAAATAGGCATTTACCAAGTAACCAGTCGGTGAAGTCAGAGAATTGAATGAAACGTCAATGCGTTGTTTGCAGTGGAATTGCAGATTGTTGAAAGGAGGGTAACGAACTCAGTTTAACCACTACGATTCCCCTAGAAACTAATTACAAATCATTCTTGGTGCTGTTATTTGATGTCATTCAAATGCAAGCTACAAAATAAAAACCATTAATAGCGACAACTATTACAAATAAATAACAAATGTTTGAAAACATGCCGCCTTATAATATCTTTCCTCAAACTCAGGGTTTCGTATTATCCACAGCGCACTCTAATAGAATTTCAAGAAATCTTCCCCCCCCCCCCCCCCCCCTCCCCAACGAGAAGTCTCACCCTCTTGATCTAGCCTCTGTGAAGGAAAGAAAATTGAAGCAGGGGTGTTTTTTCATCATTATTTTAAAACATAGATGATCGGGTGGGTCACCAATGATTGGCTGAGAATCAGAATCTTAAAGATTTTTTGGAATTGCCAATTAAAGAAAGCTGCCTGCTCCCCCACACATCAAAGAGAAAACACCTTCACAAAATGCATCCAGGCAGAGAACTCAGTTTCATATATTACATAGAAGACTTTTGACCACAAAGGAAAATCGTTAATTTCAGGCGATTCAATGATTTGGGAAAATGAACACCGAATATTAATTGAATTACCTGACAGGCTATTTGGTGTCATATTTGAGTGATTTCCCTTACAAAGTAACCGTGGTTAATACAGGTCAAGACAACAGAAACAGTTTGTTGGGACCGCTTAATAGACGTGAACTCTTAATGTAAGTTAAAATGACAGTAATTAAGGGAAGTGATTTTCGGGACTTCTGACAGTTGACTGCTTTATTATAAAGGGTGCCGGCTTAATGCGGTGCCGCTTAATATAAGTTCAACTGTGTTAAAGTGCACCTAAAGGCACAAAATGTTTCGTTGTTAAGGTAATTATTTCTTCCTATAGCAAACATAATTTACCATTTTCACCACGACATTTTGCTTTTCATGTGTCGCACAAGCATGTGAAGTTAGTAAAACTGGCAGTCATATGGACCCACGACCGTCCTGTGAGAGGCATGGGCCTTTCTTTAATCTTTAATCATTGAGACAGTTTGTTCTCCGAGTTTGCGGAGAACAGACCCATGTTTCTGGCAGCTAGCTTGGTCGTGGATCCAAATGATTCCAGTTAAACGTTTTGCTAACTATGCTAGGCTTGCGTGGCTCATAAAAAGCAAGTTTTGAGGTACAAATGGCACAATCTGTTTGCTTTAGGTGGAGAGATTTATCTTAAAAACAAAACCTATTTGAGTTGAATTTTGGTGCACTTTAAGAAAACTGAAAACGATTTTTATCTTCGTTTCGTTAACCGTACAAAAAATGAATAAGATATCGGCCCAGCAAACTTCTAATAATACTGTTTGGTCACCTTTGAGGTATCTTACTTCCAAAGCAGAAGTAATGGCAAGTGATTAAGACGAAATGCGCTAGAAAATCGAGCAATCTAGTTCAGGTCTTAGTGGACAAAAATCTGTTACCAGAATAATTTTAGGTATTTTACAGCCATTTTTACATTTTCTTAAAGCTAAATACATAGGTAATTGCCTGAAATAACACCGTAAACAATTTCCCATGGGAACGAGAAAAAAATAAATTTCAAAGTTAGAGAACTTGTGCAAACACAGGCAAAATTTCATCATTAGTTTCATTTCACCAGTACTTACAAATGTTTCATAGTTTACATTACTTCAACATTCGTTTTCGACGTTTGGTGTTGCTAGAAATGATTTTTGCAATACGATGTTTGCAATACGATGAAAATAATCTTGGTACAAGGTTTTTGTCCACTTGTTACTCGAACTTCTGGTGGATTCCGTCTTAATTCTCTGTGCTGTTATTAGATGTGTTTCAAATGCCAGCTGCAAACTCTGGGCCAGCATATAGTAAGAACTATTGTTAGTTTTTACTTTCACATACATGTTTCGGCAGTAACGTCTGCCTTCTGCGGTGCTACTTACAAGGAACTGATTCGATGATTGTATGTAGAATTAAAAACTGTCGTGTTAATTCTTAAAGATTACTCAGTGTCAGCCTCCTACTGTCTATTACCAATAATAACAAATTATAGGAAGCATGCCGCCTTATAATATATTTACTCAAGCTCCCGTTGTCGCATTGGTTTGAACGCAAAACAATACGTTTCGATATTTTTGCCCCCAACGAAAAGTCATTTGATGTAGCCACCTTAAAGGAAAGCAATTAAAGAAAAATTGCAGCTAACGCTTTGCCTAGAAATTGATTGCGAATGATTCGTGATGCATAATAAATCGCAAATGATTTTTGATACCGTCATTACCTACGTTTCAAATGCCAGCTGCTAAAACGTTGTCAATAACAGTAAAAATAATAATTGTCTGGAAACATACCATCTTCTAATATGTTTGTTCAAGTGCTATATTTCATTTCCTTTACAACGCTGCCTAACAGAATTTTGACAATTTTGCCTCCATTGGGCAGTATCACCGGTAGATCTAGCCTCATCAAAAAATTAGCAAATTATAAAGAAGAAAGGAAATTGCAGCGATGACAGTATTCTTGGTTTCAAGTTAAAGCCTAAATTACATTTTGAAAGTCTAACCCCGTTGATCAAGGTTCTTTGAAGAAAAGCAATTTAGAAGTAAATTGCAGCCAGAATTTTTGTTATTTCACTGCTAAAGTAAAGTGCATCACAACTTCAAACAATGAATGATCGAGTGGGTCACCGATGATTGGCTGAGAATCAAGACTTGAATGATATCTTAAATTTGCATTTATTTAAAGAAATGCTCTCTGCTCCCCCACACATCAAAGTGAAAACTTAAAATGGATAACATATCGACTACTAACACCGCTAACAATACTGTTTCGTCATCTTCGTGGTATTATCCTTCCAAAGCAGAAGAAATAGTGTTCTGCAGTGTTTTTGCGTTGGAAACTGTTATGATTGTCGCTGGAAACGTGCTGACGATTGTTCTCTTTGCGTTGAACAAGACCCTTCGAAAGAAGAGTTTATTTTTGGTCTTCAATATGGCGGTTGCTGATCTGTTATCGGGAGCTGTGTTTTTGCCTTTTCAAATTTACATGAATTGTGGGGACGTGTATTCACTCTGGACACCAAGTGTGGACTGGAGTTTTTACCTAACCGTTTTCTACCACGCAGTGATTACCGTTATCTTACAAGGCTCATTACTGTCTGCAGCCATGATGTCGGTTGAGAGATTTTACGCCATTTATTGGCCACTAAAGCACCGAACATTGTCAGTGCGTCTGTACCGAGTTCTCATTTTTATACTGTGGACATTAAGTATCACATTTGCCATCATCTATGGGGGTGTTATAGTGCTAACCGCAAGAAGAAATGCAACTTACATGTTTTCGTCACACTTTTTGATTTTGCTGATCATCGTGTGCTGCTGTAACATCGGTATTTGGAGAAAATTTCAGCACAGAGGGATCGCTTCCCAACAGCAAAACAGAACCTTGCAAAACCATCGCTTGACAAAAACCTTGTTGTTTGTATCTTTTGTTGCTTTGGTATCATGGCTGCCTACGATTGTTTTCAGTTTTTTACCCGTTACGCCGTCTTTCAAAACGGTATCTTTTACTGATGTTTTACTTTATTCCAACTCTTTTCTCAATCCAATCGTGTATGCGTTACGAATTCCGGAGTTTAGACAAGCGCTGCGTTTCTGCTGTCTTAAGAGGCAGCTGGCGATGCACGTAAAAGAAAATGCGGAAAGAAGAAATAACAAGCTTGCCCCTTTGATGCCGGAGACACAGCTACAAACATTGTCAACCGATCCAGTCAGCACTCTGAACAGGACATTATCAATGACTATCCAAATAGGCATTTCCCAAGAAACTAGTAGTTGAGGTTTGAACAATTGGATTTAATGGATATGTACTTGTTGTTTGTTATGGAAGTACAGCTTGGGCGCTTACCATTTTCACGATCCATTCGGGTGGAAATTTTAGGTGTAAATATTAAGTGCTGCAGCTTGTCCAAACACAAAAACTTACAAAAAAAGAAAAAGTACATTGATTTAAGCCGATGGCTTAAAATTTCTGAAACGTTCGAAATGGAATGGTGTGTACCATTCATTTTCCAACCAGAATTTCCGGGTTTTCCGTGTAAATGGTAAGAACTCCTTGTTCACAGGCCATAAACAAACAGTTTACTTAGTTTACACTCAGCGGTTTCCCTAGAAATTCATTCTCAATAATTCCTGGTGCGCGTGCTGTTATTAGATGCATGCGTTTGCCAGCTACAAACTGATTGGAGCCAATAAAAGCGAGACTATAGTTATCTATGAAGGAAAGCTCTGTCCTCCTCCACACATCAAAGCGAAAACGCTTTCGTAGTAGAAAACATATCGGCTATCAGCACTTCCGAGTAACAAAATTATTTCGTCACCTTCGAGGTATCTTACTTTCAAAGTAAAAGGAATCGCAAATGTTTCTTGATGCTGTTATTAAATCTGTTTCAAATGCCACCTGTAAATTTGGGGGCGATAATCTTGAGAACATTATATCTGTTCACGCTCTCTGTGTCCCGAGCATTTTGACAAATGTTGCCCCCAACGAATAGTCTTACCCTTTCATCTAGCCCCTTTAGAGGAAAGCAATTTAAGAACAACAAATTGAGGCCAACGGTTTACCTCGAAATTGACTGAAAACGATTCGGCATCCTGTTAAATAAATGGGTTTCAAAAGCCAGCTGCTACGATGAGGTCAATAACAGTAAAAACAGTAACAATACAAATAGTAATTTTTTGGAAGCATAACCTAAAATAATGTTTGCTCAAGCACTTTGTTTCTTTCCATTTACAACGCAGAACAATAAAATTTTGACAGATTCTCAACCCCCAAAGAACAAGTCCCACCTTTTTGTCAGTCAAGTTTTTTTTATTAAAAGAAAACAAGTTAAGAAGAAAGGAAATTCAAATCAGAATGTTATTTCACACTAAAGTAAGGTGTATCAAGCTTAAACAATTAACGAGCGGGTGCATGGGTCATCAATGACTTTGACTGAGAATTGGAATTCTTAAGATTGGAATTGCCTATTAAAGAAAGCCGTCAGCTCCCCCACACACCAAGGCGAAAACGCTTTCGTTTCGTTAACCGTTCAAAAATGATAACATATCGGCTACCAACACCTCTAACAATACTGTTTCCTTCCGGCAAAGCAGAAGGAATAGTGTTCTGCAGTGTTTTTCCGCTGGAAGCTCTTTTCATTTTTCGGCGCTGGAAACTTGCTCATGATTGTTTTCTTTGCGCTGAACAAGACCCTTCGACGAAAGAAAAGTCTATTTTTATTCATCAATATGGCGGTTGCGGATCTGATATTGGGAGATGTGTTTCTCCGATCAAATGTACATAGATTTGGGCGTCGCATCTTCACTTTTGGAAACCCAGTGAGTTTGGAGTTTTCACCTCAGGTTTTTCTGGAACAGAACGGTTACCGTTTTCTTAGAAAGTTCATTGCTTTCTGCAGCCATGATGTCGGTTGAGAGATTTTACGCCATTTATTGGCCGCTGAAGCACCGAACTTTCTCACGAAACATATACCGCGTTGTTATTTTTGTAGTGTGGCCATTAAGCATCACATTTTCCATCATCTCCTGCGTGTAAACTATTTTAACTACAATAGTAATACAAAGTTCGTTTTTCGGATCATTCTTTTTTGTTCTGCTCTTCATCGTATGCTGCTGTAACATTGGTATCTGGAGAAAACTTTCGCACAGAGTGATCGCTTTCCAAAAGCAAACCAGAGCCCTGCAAAAACCAACGCTTAACCAAACCCTTGTTGTTTGTATCTATTGTTGCTCTGGTATCATGGCTGCCCTCGATTATTCAGTCACAGCTCTTTACCCATTAAAAAGTACTTATTACTGATTTTTTACTTTATTCCAACTTTTTGTTAATCCAGTCATATATGCATTACGAATTCAGTTGTGTTTGTGCTGTATTAAGAGAGAGCTGGCGATCGACATGAAAGAAAACGGAAGAAGAAATAACAGGGCTGCCGCTTTGATGCCGAAGATACAACTGGAAACTTTGTCAACCGATCCATTCACCAATAGCTTAAGTGCACAGAACGAAGAAAGCAGTAATTGAGGTCGGAACAATTGGATTAAATGGAAATGCGTTGTTTGAAGAAGAAGTGCAGCTTGTTCACAAGCCGTAAAACAAACAAACGGTTTCCCTAGAAATTCGTTACGAATAATTCTTGGTACTGTAGTTACCAGAAGATGAAAATACATATCTTTTGTTACGAGTGAGTATAAGAAATTTAACGTCTAGTAAAAGTGTAAAAATATGAAAAAGCCGAGAATTTTAAAAACATCTAGTATATCAGCTACAAAACTGGACCAATTAATAGCGAGAACTATTACAAATAAATAACAAGTTTTTGAAAGCATGCCATCTTGTAATATGTTTTCTGATGCACTCTGTCTCGTGTCATTCACAACGGAGCCAATATAATTTCGAGAAATTTTGCCTCAACGAGCAGTCTCACCACCTTCATCTAGCCTCCTTGAAGGAAACCAATTTAAGAAGAAATTAAATTGCAGCCAGAATTTTGGGTTATTTCAAGTTAAAGTAAAATGTGTCAAGCTTAGAAACTATTGATTATTGGGTGAGTCACCCATGAATGACTGTGAATCAGAACTTTTATGACCGCTTAAAATTGCGGGTGATTAAAAAAAAGCTGTTCGCTCTCCCAGACGTCAAAGTAAAAACGCTTTCGTTTCGATAACTGTGCTTAACATGGATAACATATCCACGACCAATACCTCTAACAATACTGTTACGTCATCTTCGCGGTATCTTCCCTCCAAAGGAGAAGGAATAGTGCGCTGCAGTGTTTTGGGGCTGAAAACTCTTTGGATTGTCGCAGGAAACTTGCTCACGATTGTTCTGTTTGCATTGAACAAGACCCTTGAAAGAAAAGTTTATTTTTTGTCATCAATATGGCAGTTGCTGATCTGATATTGGGAGCTGTGTTTTTGCCTTTTGAAATTTACATAACTTGTGGGACGAGTATTCATCCTCCTTTTCTACATCATAACGATTATCGGTTTCTTACAAGGCTCATTGCTGTCTGCAGCCATGATGTCAGTTAAGAGTTTTTACGCCATTTATTGGCTACTAAAGCACCGAACATTTTCAGGGCGAGCGTACCGCGTTGTCATTTTTATAGTGTGGAGTTTTAGTATCACATTTTCCATCATCTATGGGGTTGTTAGAGTGTTAACCCCACGAACAAGTGCATTTTACGTGTTCTCGTCATACTTTCTTGATTTTGCTACTCATCGTATGCTGCTGTAACATCGCTATTTGGAGGAAATTTCAGCACAGAGTGATCGCTTTCCAACAGCAAAACAGAGCCTGTCAGCCTTGCAAAACCAACGCCTGACAGAAACCTTGTTGTTTGTATCTTTTGTTGCTTTGTTATTATATTATTATGATTATTCACCGGTCTTTACCCGTTACCACCTCTTCCAAAACATTATTTATTACTAATTTTTTACTTTATTCTAACTCTTTTGTCAATCCAATCGTGTATGCATGACGAATTCCGGAGTTTAGGCAAGCGCTGCGCTTGTGCTGCCTCAAGAAGCAGCTGGCGATGGACATGAAAGAAAATGAAAGAAGAAATAACAGGGCTGCCGCTTTGATGCCTGAGATACAACTACAAACATTGTCAACGCATCCAGTCAGCAATAGCTTAAGTGCAAACATGGCATTATCAATGCCTGTCCAAATAGGCATTTATCAAGAAACCAGTAGTTGAAAGCCAACAATTGGCTAAAATGTAAATGCGTTTCTTGTAGTGGAAGTGCAGCTTGTTCACAGGCCAGAAACAGACTCAGTTTAACCACGGCGGTTTCCCTAGAAATTCGTTACAAATAATTCTTGCTACTGTTATTAGATGTGTTTGAAATGCCAGCTGCAAAACTGGAGCCAACAATACCGACAACTATTAGAAATAAATAACCCGCCATCTAATATGTTTCAGGGCACCCAACGAGCCAAATCAATCAAAAGCTGTAGAAAGGCACTTTGAAGTATTATTACGGTGTTTGATGTCTGTTTAAAGTGATGTTTTCGCGAGCTAGAAGAATATGATCTGTTCGGATTCCTTAGCTGAAATTTTAATTAATTCCCCTTAAAATGTTAGGGAGCAAAAAATGCTGCTGAAATCAGCTTTCCACGAACTTTTTAGGGGACCATTTTCTTTCCGAAAATGGTAGCTGAGGTTTTTTATTGCCCACAAACAGCAAATACGACCATTCTGAAAACCTCAGCAGCTATAATTTCTCATTGCGAATCTTTTAGACCACGTTTCAGTTACGAAAATCCGAGTGCACTCTTTAATCGACGCCGAAAGTCTAAGGCGAACTATCCCTCCACCGAACAAATATCTACCGATTGTCGCTGGGTGCCCCTGATGTTTCCTCAAGCGCTCTGTCTCGTATGATTCACAACGCAAATCAATAGAATTTCGACAAATTTTACCTTCAACGAGCAGTGTTCCCCCATTGATCTAGCCTCTTTGAATTAAAGCAATTTAAGAAGCAGATAAATTGCAGCCAAATGTTTCGTTATTTCAAGCTAGTGTAAAGAGCATTCACCTTGAGAGAATTAGTGACCGGGTGGGTCACCGATGACTCGCTGCGAATCAGAATTCGTATGATTCCTTAGAACTGCCTGTTAAGGAAAGTAGTTTGCTCCCCCACATATCAAAGCAAAAACGCTTTCGTTTCGCTAACGGTTCATAAATGGATAACTTAATGGCTATCGACACTTCTTATCTCGCTCTTTTGTCTCCTTCGAGGTTCCTTCTAAAGCAGAAGGAATAGCAAATGAGTTTTGATGCTGTTATGTATCAGTGAATTCTAAAGCCGCCCATAACTCCCCCACCCCGGGCATACCCCGGCTATTTGAACCTACATATGTCCCGCACGGTGGGGCATTTGACTATCGGCTAAACATTGGTCGGCGGTCGCAAGCTAAAGGGTTTTGCGCGTCATTCGCACGCAGTTCACCAAGGGAGCAGCTTCGTTCCCTTAAATTCAAGATTCCGCGTAGATTTTCCCTTGTTTACTAAATATACGGTCGATATCCCTTTATTCAAAGTTAGGAGTGCCGACAAAAGAAAGCGGAAAAGAGTTTAAGCGCACAATTTTTCGATGAGCGGGGAGCGTGCCAAAATGCTTGATACAACGAGTGATCTGCTATAGATGTATACTTGATTTGCCCCTTTTGAGGCCCGGACGGTGGGGCATTTGACCGTCTAAACTGGAAACTCGGCGGGGCATTTGATCAAATATTTCAAAAAAGTAAAATGCCTGGGGTTTGCCTCCGGGGGAGGGATGGGCACTTTTGGAATTGACTGATACGTTATTACATGTGCTTCAAAACCCAGCTGCAAAAAGATGGTCAATAACAGTAAAACTAGCAATTTGTTTTGGAAAACTTACCCGCTTTTAACGTTTGTGCAATCGCTCTGTGTCATTTCATTTACAAAGCATACCAATAGAGTTTGATAAATCCCCAACGAGCAGTCTTACCCCTTTCATCTAGCCTCGTTAAAAGAAAGCAATTTAAGGACAAAATAAATTACATGCAGTCAGAATGTTTTGTTATTTCAAGCTAAATAAATGTAAAGTGCTTTAACCTTGAAACAATTATTGATCGACTGGGTCACCGATGATTGGCTGTGAATCGGTTTTCTTATGATAGCTTAGAATTGCCTTTAAAAAACCTGTCCGCTCCCCCACACAACCGATCCAGTTAGCATTGAACAGGACATTATCAATGACTGTCCAAATAGGCATTTCTCAGGTAACTTGTAGTTGAGTTTTGAACAACTGGACTAATTTAGTAATGGAAGTACTATAACAGCTCGGGCGCTTACCATTTACATGATCCATTCGGGTGGAAATTTTAGGTGTAAATATTCAGTCCTGCACTACATGTCCAAACACAAAAACTCCAAAAGAAAAGAAAAAGTGCACTGATTAAGCCGATGACCCATAATTTCGAAAACGTTCCAAATGGAATGGTATGTACCATTTCATTTTCCAACCAGAATTTCCGTGTTTTCCGTGTAAATGGTAACAACTCCTTGCTCAAAGGCCATAAACAAACTTAGTTTACACCAGCGGCTTAACTTGAAATTCATTCCCAATAAGTCCTGGCGCGCATGCGCATGCTATTATTAGATGCATGCGTTTGCCAGCTACAAACTGATTGGAGCCAATAATAGCGTGACTATACCGTCTTATAATATGTTTTCTCTAGTGATTTGTCTCGTATCATTCACAACGCAGACCAATAGAATTTCGAGACATTCTACCCTCCCCTCCCCTTCCCCTCCCCCTCCCCTCCCCCCCAAACTAGCTGAAGTGTCACCCCTCCATCTAGCATCTTTTAAGGAAAACAATTTAAGAAGAAAATAAACTTCAGTCAAAATATTTATAACAAGCTTAAACAATTAATGTTCGGATGGGCCACCGATGATAGGCTGAGAGTCAGAATTCTTATGATACCTTCGAGTTGTCTATCAGTTAAAGAAAACTCTGTCCTCCTTCACACATCAAAGCGAAAACACGTTCGTTTCGTTAGCCGTTCATAAACGGAGAACATATCGGCTATCAGCACTTCTAATAAAACTATTTCGTTACCGTCGAGGTATCTTACTTCCAAAGCAGAAGAAATCGCAAATGTTTCTTGATGCTGTTATTAACTTTGTTTCAAATGCCACCTGCAAATATATCTGCTCACGCTATCTGTACCCCATTATTTTCAACGCAGACTGATAGAATTTTGACAAATGTTGTCCCAACGAATAGTCTTACCCTTTCATCTATATAGCCTCTTTAGGGGAAAGTAATTAAAGAAAAAGAAATTGCGACCAACGGTTTGCCTCGAAATTGACTGAAAATGATTCGGCATCCTGTTATTAGATGGATTTCAAAACCCAGCTGCAAAGATGAGGTCAATAACCGTAAAAACAGTAATTTTTTGGAAGCATACCATAAAATAATATATTTGCTCAAGCGCTTTGTTTCTTTCCATTTACAAAGCAGAACAATAAAATTTGACAGATTCTACCCGGAATGAATCTCACCTTTCGGTCAGTCAAGTCTTTTATTAAAAGAAAGGAAATTTAAGAACAAAAGGTAATTCAAGCCAGAATGTTTTGTTATTTCAAGCTAAAGCAAACTGCATCAACCTTGAAAAAATTAATGGTCGGGTGGGTCACTGATAGTTGACTGTGATTCAGAACTTTTATAATAGATTTGTCTTTAAAAAAAAAAACCGAAAATAAACCTATCTGCCTCGCACATATATCAAGGCTGAACAAGGCTCTTCGAAAGAAAAGTTTATTTTTGGTCATCAATATGGCGGGTGCTGATCTGATATTGGGAGCTGTGTTTCTGCCCATTCATATGTACATAGATTTGGGCGTCGCATATTCACTTTTGGAAACCAAATCGAGTCTGGAGTTTTTACCTCAGGTTTTTCTGGAACAGAACGGTTACCGTTTTCTTCCAAACATCATTGCTTTCTGCAGCCATGATGTCGGTTGAGAGATTTTACGCCATTTATTGGCCACGGAACTTTCTCAAAAGGCATCAGATACCGCGTTCCCATTGTTGTAGTGTTGGCATTAAGCATCACATTTCCACCATCTTTTCGGGTGTTAACTATTTTAACTACAATAGCAATAAAAATTTCGTTTTTGGCATCATTCTTTTTCATTCTGCTCTTCATCGTATGCTGCTGTAACATTGCTATCTGGAGAAAACTTCAACACAGAATGATCGCTTCCCAACAGCAAACCAAAACCTTACAAAACCAACGCTTGACACAAAGATTGTTGTTTATGTCTATTGTTACTTTGGTGTCATGTCTGCCCTCGATTATTTACAGGTCTTTACCCGTTACCACATCTTCCAAAAAAGTATTTATTACTGAGTTTTTACTTTATTCACACTTTTTTGTCAATACAATTATAGTGCATTACGAATTCCGGAGTTTAGAGAAGCGCTGTATTTGTGCTGTCTTAAGAAGCAGCTGGGGATGGACATGAAATAAAATGAAAGAGGAAACAACAGGGTTGCCGCTTTGATGCCAGAGATACAACTAGAAACTTTGTCGACTGATCCATTCAGCAACAGCTTAAGTGCAAACAGGACGCCAGTTTTCAACAAAGAAACCATTAGTTGAGGTCGGAACAATTGGATTAAATGGAAATGCGTTGTTTGAAGAATAAGCACAGCTTGAGTTTACAGGCCATAAACAAACTCAGTATAAACACAGCGGTTTCCCTAGAAATTTGTTACAAATAATTCTTGGTGCTTGTATTAGATGTGTTTCGAATGAAAGCTACAAAACTGGACCAATTCATAGCGAGAACTATTACACATAAATACTATGCCATTTTGTAATGTTTTCTGAAGCGCTCTGTCTCGTGTCATTCACAACGGAGGCCATAGAAATTTTGCCCCCGATGAGCGATGCCACCCCATGATCTACTGGGCCTCTTTGAAGGAAAGCAATTTAAGAAGCAATTAAATTGCTGCCAGAATTTTGGGTTATTTCAAGCTAAAGTAAAGTGTATCAAGCTTGAGACTATTAATTATTAGGTGAGTCACCCATGACTGGCTGAGAATCATAACTTAATTTATGTTAACTTAAAATCGCGGCAATAGAATTTCGAGAAATTTTGTCCCCGACATATGAAGTCACCTCATGATCTAGCCCGTTTGAAGGAAAGCAATTTCAGAATAAATTGTAATTTGAATTACAGGCAGAATATTTGCTTATTTCAAGCTTAAGTAAAGTATATCAATCTTGACACTATTCAATTATTCAATTATTTATGATAACTTAAAATGCGAGTCATTAAAAAAGATGTTTCCTCTCCCACACATCAGAGTAAAAACGATTTCGTTCGATAACCGTGCTTAAAATGGATAGCATATCGACGACCAATACCTCTAACAATACCTTTTCGACATCTTCGTATTACCTTCCTTCCAAAGCAGAAGGAATAGTACTCTGCAGTGTTTTTGCGCTGGAAGCTCTTTTGATTGTCGCAGGAAATTTGCTCACGATAGTTCTCTTTGCATTGAACAAGGCCCTCCGAAAGAAGAGTTTGTTTTTGGTCATCAATATGGTGGTTGCTGATCTGTTATTGGGAGCTGTGTTTTTGCCCTTTCAAATGTACATTACCTGTGGGGACGCGTATTCACTCTGGACATCAAGTTTGAATTGCAGCTTTTACCTCATGTTTTTCTACCACGTAACGATTATCGTTTTCTTACAAGGCTCATTACTCTCTGCAGCCATGATGTCGGTTGAGAGATTTTATGCGATTTATTGGCCACTAAAGCACCGAACCTTGTCAGTGCGGGCATACCGCATTGTCATTTTTATAGTGTGGGCATTAAGTATCACATTTTCCATCGTCTATGGAGGTGTTATAATGTTAACCACAAGACGAAATGCAACTTACGCGTTCTCGTCAAACTTTTTGACTTTGTTATTCATCGTATGCTGCTGTAACATCGGTATTTGGAGGAAATTTCAGCACAGAGTGATCGCTTTCCAACAGCAAAGCAGAGCCTTGTTAGCCTTGCAAAACAAACGCCTGACAAAAACGTTGTTGTTCGTATCTATTGCTGCTTTGCTATCATGGCTGCCCTTGATTATTCACCGGTCTTTACCCGTTACCACCTCTTCCACAATATTATTTATTACCAATATTGTGCTTTATTCCAACTCTTTTGTCAATCCAATCGTGTACGCATTACGAATCCCGGAGTTTAGACAAGCGCTGCGTTTGTGCTGTCTTAAGAGACACCTGGCGATGGACATGAAAGAAAGTGAAAGAAGAAATAACAGGGCTGCCGCTTTGATGCCGGAGATACAACTGCAAACATTGTCCAGTAAATAGAAGCTTGAGTGCAAACAGGACGTTGTCAACGCCTGTCCAAATAGCTATTTACCAAGAAACTAATAGTTGAAGTCAAACAATTGGATAATATGTAAATCATGATGCGTGTATTGTAGTGGAAGTGCAGCTTGTTCACAGGCCATGAACGAAATAAGTTTAGCTTTAGAAATTGATAACAAAGGATTCTTCACGCTGTTGTTTGTGAAAGTATGCCGCCGTGTAATAAATTTGCTGAAGCCCTTCGTCTCGTATCATTCACATCGCAGACCAATAGAATTTCGATTCATTTCACTCCCAACGAGCAGTGTCGCCCCTCCATCAAGCCTTTCTAAAGAAAGCAATTTAAGAAGAAAATAAATTTCAGCTAGAATATGTTGTACTCTGAAGCTTAAGTTAAGTATATCAAGTTTGAAATAATTAATAACCGGGTGGGTCACCGATGATAGACTTTGAATCAGAATTCTTATGATAACTTGGAATTACCTATTACAGAAAGCTCTTTGACTGCATTCATTATGTATACCATGGGCTCTTGTGTATACTACAGAGGGGGGGGGGGGGGGGGGGCAGAGGATTTTGAGGGGGAGATCTCAAAATTTAGGAATTGGAAAAGGGGGGATGTCAAGATTCTTTTTAATAACATGAAGGGGGGATGCTAATATTTTTGTGGAGGTATCATATATATGTAAGAAAGTGTTGATAATATAATGAAATTCAAACAGGAAAACCTTTGTTCTTTAATATAACTCCAACAAAATATATAAGGCCCAATAATTATGTGTATATTGTCAATCATTATCATTATAAATGTAATCATCCTGATCATAATCATTGTCTTCCTGATCATCATTGTCATCTTGTTCATCACCATCTGACAAAGCTGTAATGACTTTGATTTGTCTGGGATAAACTTGGTCAATATTTCTGTACATCTGTTATGTAGCCTTTTCTTTTTCATCTTTTTTTACTTTTCTTTTGTTCTCTCTTTTTCTTCTCTTTCTTCTTGCATTTTCCTCAGAAGTTTGATCTAGGTGAACTCTAGATCTTGAAAGCAGAAGAAGTGATTTATCTAAATCATTTATCACAGTCAAAAGTCTCTTGATGTTTTCTTGAAGTTGCCCAAGTTTGATTGCGAGGTATTGATGCTCTCCTTCACAGCCTTTTTTTATTCCCGAAATGTTGCTGGATTGTAGCAGCCTTTCTTTATTAGTTTATTTAGTATTAAATGAAACATTAAAGTCTTTCTGTCTGTGTTTGCAAGGGGGGTGGCATGTTTTTCCTTCTGATCAAGTGGCGGGGGGGGGGGATTTGTAAAAAATCTTTTGTGATTTGTGGAATCTGAAAATATTGCACTGTCTAAAAAAAATCCTATGCCCTCCCCCCCCCCCCCCCCCGTAGTATACATAATGAATGCAGCCTTTGCTCCCTATTCTTCAAAGCGAGCACACTTTTTTTCTTTAACTTTGCTTAAAATCGATAAGATATCGCCTACCAATACTTTTAATAAAACTATTTCGTCTTCTTCGAGATATCTTCCTTCCAAAGTAGAAGGAATGGCAAATGTTTCTTGATGCTGTTATTAAATCTGTTTCAAATGCCACCTGCAAATTTGGGGGCAATAATTTTGTGAACTCTCGCCAATAAAAACCAAAATTGGGGAAAAAATGGCGGCCTTTGGTACATCTGCTCCAGCTCTCTGTATCGCATTTTCAATATACAATGAACTCTCTTTAATTTCAGCGAACACCACTGTGAAGTGGACACCTCTTTAACCCATTGACTACCAGCCGTTTTTACGTTTTCGGAGTGATTTTCCACCTATAAACGATCTATAGCATTTCGCGACTCTTTATTTGAAACTACCACGGAAAAGTGGTGCTGTCCTAAGGCACTGGAGGCTCAAGGTTCTGAAAACGTCATTCTGACGTAACTATTTTTCATCAGTGGAGATACAGCAACGGCCCAAGTCCGGTTTGCTTGCGATTTTTGCTAAGTTTACAGCCATTTTTCATCTTTAGTGGCTGCCTGATGAGCATCATTAAGCGTGACGGTAGCTAAGAGTCCACTTTCTCAAAGAATCGAGCAAGGTGATGTACTCTGTTGTCGAATTTGGCTTGTTACTCGACGAACTGGGAATTTGGCCGGTCGGACACTTATTACCTTTGGGACTCGTCTTTTGATGAGTTTATTCTAGACCTACCGCCGCATATTTTGGAATTTGTGAGCACTGAAGATGACCACAAGCAGGAATTTTTGGTGGTAGGTCGGAGTGGCTATGTGAAAGAATTGGGGGAAGGAACGAGCGCTGTCAAAAATTCTCGTTATTTCCCAGCATGCAATGCGGTCGAAATGTTGAAAATGGCGGAAAGGCCCGAATTCACTGGAACAAAAGGCTGTATCTACGCTCGGGAGAAGAATATGAACAAAAAAAGTCATTTCTAGTCTAGAACAAGGACTGAATTTTGTTATGATGGTTGAAGTTTGGTTTTTTGACGATGATTTCTTTAAAAAAACATAAAGGGAAAGAGGGGCATTTTGGTCGTTTGTCTTTGACGTTAAAAACGGCCAGTTTCGTTCTTGTCCAGACTCAAAAGGCCATATTTGGTAAAACATCGCTACGTTTCTTGCGTTTATTGGATATCCAAATTTAAAGGACATTCCATTTCGTGCTCATAACTGACAGTTAAGGCAATATTGGTACGATTGAGAAATTTGCAATGTTTTGAAGCATGGGAGTCTTGTGCGGCTGGTTTTGGCCGACACGGGTGCCAATGGGTTAAAGCGGACAGTGATGGCTGATCCCGTTTTGCCTACAGTGGGTAGTCTCATTATTACCTCTGCAGCCACGACGGTATTCTTGGTTTCAAACTTAAGTTAAATCCCCTTGATCAGCGGCTCTTTCATAGGAGAAAGTAAATTGCAGCCAGAATGTTTTATTTCAGGTTATTTCAAGCTAAAGTAAAGAGCGTAAGCTTGAAACAATTAATAATCGAGTGGGTCATCGATGATTGGCTGAGAATCAGAACTTTAATGATAACTTAGAACTGCATTGAAGAAAGCTGTCTGCTCCCCCTCACATCAAAGTAAAAACGCTTTCGTTTCGTTAGTCGTGCTTAAAATGGATAACATATCCACTATCAATACCTCTCCGATCTAATAATACTGTTTCGTCATCTTCGTAGTACTGATCTTCTTTCCAAAGCAGTAGAAATAGTTCTCCCCCTGCAGTGTTTTTCATTGCGCTCAACGCTCTTTTAATTGTCGCTGGAAACTTTGCGCTGAACAAGACTCTTCGAATGAAGAAAGGCTTATTTTTGGTCAGTCATATGGCGGTTGGTAATCTTATAATGGGAGTTGTGTTTTTGCCTTTATAAATTTACATTGGTTTGGGCGACGTGTAATCACTCAGGGTACCAAGGTTGCACTTAATTTCATTACGTATGTATTTATTGAAAGGGAGAATGCACGAACCGTGACTACAGATACCGAGTTATCATGGAAGAAATATCCATGAGAAGATTGTTTTTACATTATTAATTTATTCAATACATTGTGAGTTCGTCGTATTTCTAACTCACGTATGCTGGAAATCTCGAGGTACGAACTTCTTATATATTTCAAAAATAGGTAGCCTAAGGGCTACATGTGTGGGATACCACAGTACAATATGCATAAAAAACAACTGATAGAGTAGCTAGATGATTGGTATGAATAAATAAGGCAGAAAAGTCCATTCAAACGTATACAATGTACATGCAATTACTCCACGTAACTGCTGCAGGGTAGCCAATGATAGGAAATCAAATTCAACGTTTGTTGAGGTCATTATTTGAACCACTGAGTGGAAAAATCAGTAGAATCACTTAACCGCGAGCAAACCTAAACTTTCAAAGAAAACTCGAGGATCATTTCCTCATTTCAGTTCTGAAACCCAAATTTGTAGGTGGCATTGTAAACAGATTTAATCACAGCATCAAGATACATTTGCGATTTCTTCTGCTTTGGAAGTAAGATACCTCGAAGGTAACGAAATAGTTTTATTAGAAGTGCTGACAGCCGATTTGTTCTCCATTTTTGTACGGTTAACGAAACGAAAGGGTTTTCGTTTTGATGTCTAAAGGAGGACAGAGCTTTCTTTAATACAGAATTCTAACTTAACACAATAATTCTAATTCTCAGCCAATCATCGGTGGCCCACCTGATCATTAATCATTTCAAGCCTCGTACACTTTACTTTAGCATGAAATAACAGTTAACTTTTAGTTCTTCTTAAATTGATTTTCTTCAAAAAGCGTAGATGGAGGGGTGACACAGCTCGTTGTGAGTGAAATTTCTCGAAATTCTTTTGGTCTGGCGTTGTTAATGATATGAGACAAAGTGCTTAAGGAAACGTGTTATAAGACAGCATGTTTTCAAAAAGTTCTTATTTATTTGTAATAATTATAACATCAATAATAATAATAATAATAATAATAATAATAATAATAATAATAATAATAGAGCGGTTTTCAATTGAGTGTCGAAAGTAATTATGGTTTTGCTTTGGTTTTGCATTGCTTCGCTTTGTGATTGGCCAGGAAAACTCGCGCCACTTTCTCAACCAATGAGAAGCAAAACCAAAACCAATCACGACTTGCACGCGCGTATTTTCACGCGCTTTACGCAGGCTACATGTAATTACTTCGCATTCTGATTGGGGCGACCTGCACCATTTGCAACACCTCACAAGATTGGTTCAAAACAACAATAAACAAAGAATTAAAACAATGGAACCTAGCCATAAAACAATAGAGGTGCAACTGATAAAGATCCAGTGAAATTAGAGGTTTCAAAGAGGTGCAGCCCTACCCTTCTGATTGGCTTGTTGCACTGCTTACTTCTGTTGTGATTGGTCAGAGTAATTGCTTTGGTTTTGGTTTTACGACACTTAATTGAAAGCGCTCTAGTAATAATAATAATAATAATAATAATAATAATAATAATAATAATAATAATAATAAAATACTTATATAGCGCTATTTACATAAAATTGATCAGTAGCTTTTTACAATAATTCACTTTCTTAAAAATCTTATCCAAATAATATGAATATACAATGTAAAATACAAGAATTATTTGTAATCAATTTCAAGGAAAGCCGCAGTGTTTAAACTGACTCTGTTTATGGCTTGTGGACAAGCTGGACTTCCACTGCAAACAACGCATTTGTAGTGTTCGGACCTCAGCTGCTGATTTCTTTGTAAATGCCTATTTGGACAGTCGTTGATATCGTCCTGTTTGCACTTAAATTGTGGCAGACTGGATTGGTTGACAATGTTTCAAAAAAAGTTGGAATAAAGTAAAAATTAGTAAATAAATACTACTTGGAAAGGGAAGGGAAAGAGGTGTGAATAATCGAGGGAAGCCATGATACCAAAGCAACAATAGATACAAACTGCAAGGTTTTGGTCAAGAGGTTGGTTTTGCAAGGCTGACAAGGCTCTGTTTTGCTGTTGGGAAGCGATCATTCTGTGACAAAATTTTCTCCAAATACCGATGTTACAGCAGCATACGATGAACAGCAGAATAAAAAAGGTTGATACCATGAAGAAAATTTCAATTCCAATTGTAGTTAAAACAGATAACGCCCGAGAGACCTAGATGATGGAAACTATGCCGCGTAATGCCCACACTACACAAATAACAACGCGGTATAGTCGCCGAGACATAGTTCGGTGCTTTAGCGGTCAACAGACAGTGAATAAATAGCTTAAAATCTCTCAACCGACATCATGGCTGCAGAACAACAATAACAATACGTTATTTATACACGTAACACCAAGTAGCTCCTAAGTACTCGTTAAAACGTGTACGTGTGTAAAAAAAAAAAAAGCAATGAACCTTGTAAGAAGATGGTAACGGTTCTGTTGCAGAAAAGCCTGAGGTAAAAACTCCAGACTCAATTGGTTTCCAAAGTGAGTAGGCGACGCCCAAATCTATGTATCAGATGAATCGACAGAAACACAGCTCCCAATATCAGATCAGCAACCGCCATATTGATGACCAAGAATAATCGTTTCTTTCGAAGAGCCTTGTCCAGCGCAAAGAGGATAATCGTAAGGAAGACAATCAAAAGAGCTTCCAGGGCGAAAACACTGCAAAGCATTATTCCTTCTGCTTTGGAAGGAAGACACCACGAAAATGACGAAACCATATCGTTATAGGCAATGAAAACGTAAAGCTTGTGGGATGTGGCTGGAGTGACAAGGATACTTCACAAATTAATGTGATCAAGTAAGCTGAAGCCACTCTAAGGGCACTAAGGCCACAAGGTAGCGGGCATTACTCCTTAAATCTACCATAGCAAAGATTGAGCCCAAGCATTAGCAGCCATGGACAGCTGTTTCGGCCTTGTTAGGCTTCATCAGCATGGCATAACTAATGCTCAGGCTCAAGTACCCACATATCAATAAAACAAGCAATGAAAACGTAAAGCTTGTAGGTGTTGGTAGCCGATATGTTACCTATCATAAGCACTGTTATTGAAACGAAATTTGTTTCACCTTGATATTATGTGGGGAACAGATAGCTTTTTTCACTTTTTTAATAACAAATCTATTATCATAAAAATTCAATTATCAGTGACCCACTCGAGCATCAACTTTTTAATTTTAGCTTGAAATAACAAAACATTCTGGCTTGAATTTCCTTACTTCTTAAATTGCTTTCTTTTAATAAAAGACTTTGACTGACCAAAAGGTGAGACTCCTTCGTGGGTGTAGAATCTGCCAAAATTATTGTTCTACCTTGTAAATGGAAAGAAACAAAGCGCTTGAGCAAACATATTATTTTAGGGTATGCTTCCAAAAAATTACTTTTTTACGGTTATTGACCTCATCGTTGCAGCTAGCTTTTGAAACCCATCTAATAACAGGATGCATTACGCTTGAAGCAATTAGTGTTCAGGTGGGTCAAACATCATTGGTTCTGACACAGAATTTTTCTCCTATCTCAGAATTGCCTTAAAGAAAGCCGTTTGCTCCCCACACATCAAAGTAGAAACGATTTCGTTTCGATAACCCTCCTCAAAATGGATAACATTTCGGCTACCAACTCCTCCAATAATACTGTTTCGTCATCTTCGTAGCGTCTTCGCTCCAAAGAAGAAGGAATCGCACTCTGCAGTGTTTTAGCGCTGCAAGCTCTTTTGATTGTCGCAGGAAACTTGCTCACGATTTTTCTCTTTGCGCTGAACAAGACCCTTCGAAAACAAAGTTTATTTTTGGCCATCAATCTTACATTAGGAGCTGTGTCTCAGCCCTTTCAAATTTACTTGTATTGTGGGGACTGGTATTCAGTATTCACTCTGGACACCAAGTGTGCACTGGAGTTCGTACGTCTACCATTTCTTCAACGGAGCGTTTAAGGGTTTCTTACAAGTCTCATTGGTATCTGCAGCCATGATTTCGGTTGAGAGATTGTATGCTATTTATTGGCCGTTAAAGCACTGAACATTCTCAGGGCGACTATACCGAGATATCATTGCAATAGCGTGGACTTTAGGAATCGCATTTTCCACCATATTTTCGGTGTTAAGTGTTATGAATGCAAAAGGAATTGAAAATTACTCATTGTTCTCAAACTATTTGATTCTACTCATCATCGTGTGCTGCTGTAACATCGGTATTTGGAGGAAATTTCAGCACAGAGTGATCGCCCCACAAATGCAAAACAGAGCTTTGTCAGCCTTGCAAAACCATCGTTTGACAAAGACCTTGTTGTCTGTATCTATTGTTACTCTGCTATCATGGCTGCCCTCGATTATTGTAGGGTATTTATACCTTACCACCTCCATCCCTACCGAAGTATCATTAACTACACTTTTTCTACTTTATTCCAACACTTTTGTCAATCCAATCTTGTATGTGTTAGGAATTCCGGAGTTTAGACAAGCGCTGCGTTTGTGCTGTCTTCAGAGGCAGGTGGCAAAGGACATGACAGAAAATGTTAGAAGAAATATCAGGGCTACCGCTTTGATGCCGGATATAGAGCTACCGATAACCAGTTCAGCTAGCAAAAGCTTAAGTGCAAACAGGGAATTCCCCACCACATCAAAGAGAAAACACCTTCACAAAATGCATCCAGGCAGAGAACTCAGTTTCATATATTACATAGAAGACTTTTGACCACAAAGGAAAATCGTTAATTTCAGGCGATTCAATGATTTGGGAAAATAAACACCGAATTGAATTACCTGACAGGCTATTTGGTGTCATATTTGAGTGATTTCCCTTACAAAGTAACCGTGGTTAATACAGGTCAAGACAACAGAAACAGTTTGTTACGACCGCTTAATAGACGTGAACTCTTAATGTAAGTTAAAATAACAGTAATTAAGGGAAGTGATTTTCGGGACTTCTGACAGTTGACTGCTTTATTATAAAGGGTGCCGGCTTAATGCGGTGCCGCTTAATATAAGTTCAACTGTGTTAAAGTGCACCTAAAGGCAAAAATGTTTCGTTGTTAAGGTAATTATTTCTTCCTATAGCAAACATAATTTACCATTTTTACCACGACATTTTGCTTTTCATGTATTGCACAAGCATGTAAAGTTAGTAAAACTGGCAGTCATGTGGACCCACGACCGTCCTGTGAGAGGCATGGGCCTTTCTTTAATCTTTAATCATTGAGACAGTTTGTTCTCCGAGTTTGCGGAGAACAGACCCATGTTTCTGGCAGCTAGCTTGGTCGTGGATCCAAATGATTCCAGTTAAACGTTTTGCTAACTATGCTAGGCTTGCGTGGCTCATAAAAAGCAAGTTTTGAGGTACAAATGGCACAATCTGTTTGCTTTAGGTGGAGAGATTTATCTTAAAAACAAAACCTATTTGAGTTGAATTTTGGTGCACTTTAAGAAAACTGAAAACGATTTTTATCTTCGTTTCGTTAACCGTACAAAAAATGAATAAGATATCGGCCCAGCAAACTTCTAATAATACTGTTTGGTCACCTTTGAGGTATCTTCCTTCCAAAGCAGAAGTAATGGCAAGTGATTAAGACGAAATGCGCTAGAAAATCGAGCAATCTAGTTCAGGTTTTAGTGGACAAAAATCTGGTACCAGAATAATTTTAGGTATTTTACAGCCATTTTTACATTTTCTTAAAGCTAAATACATAGGTAATTGCCTGAAATAACACCGAAAACAATTTCCCATGGGAACGAGAAAAAAATAAATTTCAAAGTTAGAGAACTTGTGCAAACACAGGCAAAATTTCATCATTAGTTTCATTTCACCAGTACTTACAAGTGTTTCATAGTTTACATTACTTCAACATTCGTTTTCGACGTTTGGTGTTGCTAGAAATGATTTTTGCAATACGATGTTTGCAATACGATGAAAATAATCTTGGTACAAGGTTTTTGTCCACTTGTTACTCGAACTTCTGGTGGATTCCGTCTTAATTCTCTGTGCTGTTATTAGATGTGTTTCAAATGCCAGCTGCAAACTCTGGGCCAGCATATAGTAAGAACTATTGTTAGTTTTTACTTTCACATACATGTTTCGGCAGAAACGTCTGCCTTCTGCGGCGCTAATTACAAGGAACTGATTCGATAATTGTATGTAGAATTAAAAACTGTCGTGTTAATTCTTAAAGATTACTCAGTGTCAGCTTCCTATTGTCTATTACCAATGATAACAAATTATTGGAAGCATGCCGCCTTATAATATATTTACTGAAGCTCCCGTTGTCGCATTGGTTTGAACGCAAACCAATACGTTTCGATATTTTTGCCCCCAACGAAAAGTCATTTGATGTAGCCACCTTAAAGGAAAGCAATTAAAGAAAAATTGCAGCTAACGCTTTGCCTAGAAATTGACTGCAAATAATTCGTGATGCATAATAAATCGCAAATGATTTTTGATACTGTCATTACCTACGTTTCAAATGCCAGCTGCTAAAACGTTGTCAATAACAGTAAAAATAATAATTGTCTGGAAACATACTTAATGCTAATGCTATACTAATATGTTTGTTCAAGTGCTATATTTCATTTCCTTTACAACGCTGCTTAACAGAATTTTGACAATTTTGCCTCCATTGGGCAGTATCACCGGTAGATCTAGCCTCATCAAAAAAAGCAAATTAAAAAGAAGAAAGGAAATTGCAGCGATGACAGTATTCTTGGTTTCAAGTTAAAGCCTGAATCGCATTTTAAAATTCTAACCCCGTTGATCAAGGTTCTTTGAAGAAAAGCAATTTAGAGGTAATTTGCAGCCAGAATTTTTGTTATTTCACTGCGAAAGTAAAGTGCATCACAACTTCAAACAATGAATGATCGAGTGGGTCACCGATGATTGGCTGAGAATCAAGACTTGAATGATATCTTAAATTTGCATTTATTTAAAGAAATGCTCTCTGCTCCCCCATACATCAAAGTGAAAACTTAAAATGGATAACATATCGACTACTAACACCTCTAACAATACTGTTTCGTCATCTTCGTGGTATTATCCTTCCAAAGCAGAAGGAATAGTGTTCTGCAGTGTTTTTGCGCTGGAAACTGTTATGATTGTCGCTGGAAACGTGCTCACGATTGTTCTCTTTGCGTTGAACAAGACCCTTCGAAAGAAGAGTTTATTTTTGGTCATCAATATGGCGGTTGCTGATCTGTTATTGGGAGCTGTGTTTTTGCCTTTTCAAATTTACATGAATTGTGGGGACGTGTATTCACTCTGGACACCAAGTGTGGACTGGAGTTTTTACCTAACCGTTTTCTACCACGCAGTGATTACCGTTATCTTACAAGGCTCATTACTGTCTGCAGCCATGATGTCGGTTGAGAGATTTTACGCCATTTATTGGCCACTAAAGCACCGAACATTGTCAGTGCGTCTGTACCGAGTTCTCATTTTTATACTGTGGACATTAAGTATCACATTTGCCATCATCTATGGGGGTGTTATAGTGCTAACCGCAAGAAGAAATGCAACTTACATGTTTTCGTGATACTTTTTGATTTTGCTGATCATCGTGTGCTGCTGTAACATCGGTATTTGGAGAAAATTTCAGCACAGAGGGATCGCTTCCCAACAGCAAAACAGAACCTTGCAAAACCATCGCTTGACAAAAACCTTGTTGTTTGTATCTTTTGTTGCTTTGGTATCATGGCTGCCCTTGATTGTTTTCAGTTTTTTACCCGTTACGCCGTCTTTCAAAACGTTATCTTTTACTGATGTTTTTCTTTGTTCCAACTCTTTTCTCAATCCAATCGTGTATGCATTACGAATTCCGGAGTTTAGACAAGCGCTGCGTTTCTGCTGTCTTAAGAGGCAGCTGGCGATACACGTGAAAGAAAATGCGGAAAGAAGAAATAACAAGCTTGCCACTTTGATGCCGGAGACACAGCTACAAACATTGTCAACCGATCCAGTCAGCACTCTGAACAGGACATTATCAATGACTATCCAAATAGCCATTTCACAAGAAACTAGTAGTTGAGGTTTGAACAATTGGATTTAATGGAAATGTACTTTTTGTTTGTAATGGAAGTACAGCTTGGACGCTTACCATTTTCACGATCCATTCGGGTGGAAATTTTAGGTGTAAATATTCAGTGCTGCAGCTTGTCCAAACACAAAAACTTACAAAAAAAGAAAAAGTACATTGATTAAGCCGATGGCTTATAATTTCTGAAACGTTCGAAATGGAATGGTATGTACCATTTCATTTTCCAACCAGAATTTCCGGGTTTTCCGTGTAAATGGTAAGAACTCCTTGTTCACAGGCCATAAACAAACAGTTTCCTTAGTTTTCACTCAGCGGTTTCCCTAGAAATTCATTCTCAATAATTCCTGGTGCGCGTGCTGTTATTAGATGCATGCGTTTGCCAGCTACAAACTGATTGGAGCCAATAAAAGCGAGACTATAGTTATCTATTAAAGAAATCTCTGTCCTCCTCTACACATCAAAGCGAAAACGCTTTCGTAATAGAAAACATATCGGCTATCAGCACTTCCGAGTAACAAAATTATTTCGTCACCTTCGAGGTATCTTACTTTCAAAGTAAAAGGAATCCCAAATGTTTCTTGATGCTGCTATTAAATCTGTTTCAAATGCCACCTGTAAATTTGGGGGCGATAATTTTGAGAACTATTATATCTGTTCACGCTCTATGTGTCCCATTATTTTCAACGTAGACTAGGAGCCGAGCATTTTGACAAATGTTGCCCCCAACGAATAGTCTTACCCTTTCATCTAGCCTCTTTAGAGGAAAGCAATTTAAGAACAACAAATTGGGGCCAACGGTTTACCTCGAAATTGACTGAAAACGATTCGACATCCTGTTAAATAAATGGGTTTCAAAAGCCAGCTGCTACGATGAGGTCAATAACAGTAAAAACAGTAACAATACAAACAGTAATTTTTTGGAAGCATAACCTAAAATATGTTTGCTCAAGCACTTTGTTTCTTTCCATTTACAAGGCAGAACAATAAAATTTTGACAGATTCCCAACCCCCAAAGAACGAATCCCACCTTTTTATCAGTCAAGTTTCTTTTATTAAAAGAAAACAATTTAAGAAGAAAGGAAATTCAAACCAGAATTTTATTTCAAGCTAAAGTAAGGTGTATCAAGCTTGAAACATTTAACGAGCGGGTGCATGGGTCATCAATGACATTGACTGAGAATTAGAATTCTTAAGATTGCAATTGCCGAAAACGCTTTCGTTTCGTTAAACGTTCAAAAATGAATAACATATCGGCTACCAACACCTGTAACAATACTGTTTCGTCATCTTCGTGGTATCTTCCTTCCGGCAAAGCAGAAGGAATAGTGTTCTGCAGTGTTTTTCCGCTGGAAGCTCTTTTCATTTTCCGGCGCTGGAAACTTGCTCATGATTGTTCTCTTTGCGCTGAACAAGACCCTTCGACGAAAGAAAAGTCTATTTTTAGTCATCAATATGGCGGTTGCGGATATGACATTAGGAGATGTGTTTCTGCTGATTCATATGTACATAGATTTCGGGCGTCGCATATTCACTTTT